>VWZO01005662.1:247-333610 GCA_013396975.1 Bucco capensis | reverse complement strand
AGTAGGTCCCTGACCATCTCCTTGTGAATTGTGGGGGGGGACATTTTGTATATTTGTATACAAATATATACAAAATCAATACCGAACTCCCCCAGAGTCCAGAATGGACTTAACAGCGGATGGGAACAGGATTTAGGTACTGGAGTTGGGAACTGGATTCAGGAACTCACAGATTGTGATAGAAAGCAGAAAAATGGACAGAGTCCTTCTCAGACACCAAGCACGAGAGAGCTTGACCCTTGTGATCCCTCAGCTTTGTACTGAATATGAGGTACATGGAACGGAATACCTCGTTGGTCAGGTTTATGTCACCTGTCCTGCCTGCTCCCCTCTGCAAGTGCAACCTTTTACTTATGACCCTTTCACTTAAGGCACTCCAATGTGACTCATAAGATTAAGGAAGCAGTGACCTTGGTTTTTATAGGAGCAAGTACAAGCAAGAGCCTTTCTGCATACCACTCCTTGGTAGTAATATAAACATCAAGTGTTACCTGCAAGAAGACACCGTTAGCTTCAAAAAGTGCAGTCAATTAGAAGAGACTTAGCTGACAAGTAAAATCACTGAACAGAGAATTGGTTCCAAACCAGGACAGGGTCTCTTGTCCTCCCCTTACATCTGGGGGAGGCTGTGCCCACACCACCTCACTCCTGCAAGCCCAGGCAGTCACCTGGCATCTACCCCACCAGCTGCCCCTTGCTGCTGGGTGCCAGCATGGTGTACCCCAAGCAGGTCCCATTGCCCTGGGGCTTCCTGCAGTGGGGTTGCTGGTGCATGCCCTGTGTGACTCACGGCGAGGTTATGCTGGGTGGTGCAGTTCCTAACAGGCATGGCCACAGTGGGGCTCAGCACAGCACTGCACAGCCCATTGTGCTGCAACATGGCCCAGCATGGACTGACACAGTTCGTCCTGGTGTGGCTTAGCCCAGCATGTCAAACATGGCTCAGCACAGCACAGGACAGCTTGGCATGACCAGCTCAGCCCAGCCCCATCTACCCCATTCCCCATGAACGAGCTCTGCACTGCCATCCTTCTGGTGCCAGGGCTGAACATAGTGATCCCAATGGGTGTCACCAACTGTGGGGCTCCTTTTGCCCTTGTGCCTGGCTGCAGCTGGGGAGGCTGTGCCTGTTCTGCCTCACTGCAGGACCTGGCATATAGGCGTTCCCCCAAGCCTCACAGAGCTGCTGCTTTCTAATCCCCTCTGCCTTGTGCTGGCGGGGCAAATCCTTGCTAAGGAGGGAGCAGATTGCCAGCAGAGGCAGGAGCTGTGTCCTTTGCCTGAGGGAAGGGCAACCAGGACCTTACAAACCAGCTGTAGCATGGTCTGGCTGCTGCACTCAGAAGGGAATGCTCTGGCCCTAGCCAGGACTGACTGGACCTGCCTTCTCTCCATCCTCACCTAGGAGAGCTTGCCACAGGCAGTTTGCTCTGCCCATCCTGGTATGGAAGAGGCTTTGGGTTGCCCTCCTCTGGGTTGGCACAGCAGCTGCTCCACTTTTTCCTTAGCCAGAAAGCAGCTGTGTTACTGTCCACAGGCTGGAGGTGTAGGAGTATCCCCTCTGGGGTCACCAGCCAGCTCTGCACAAAGCTGCAGGCAGCACCATGCTTTCAGACAAGGAGCAAGCAAACTTGCAAGACCAGGGCTTGTTCCCACTTTAGGCTTGTACCAGAACAGCTCTGCCAGCTTTTTCTCTGGCCTTGACCACCACTGACTGCCCTGCTCACTCAGCTCTACCCAGGAAGTGCCCGTTCTTGTTGTGACCCCATTCTTCTGTTTATCTCTTGCTTCATTACCCCTCAGTGGCCTTTAAAGCTGCTTTCACAGTTGACTCTCCTGGGGTAGGAGGCAGCTCCTATACAATCCTGTCACACACACTATTCCATGTCCTGCCCCTTGTGGTTTGGAGCAGTTTCTGTCAAAGAGGCATACCTGCACAATTTTCTTGTTCCCTTCACAGTGATGTCTGCAGAGGCTTGGCAGCAGGCACCTCTTCTCTTTGTCTGTGCCCAGGCATTGTATCTTCCTGGTCCATTGGCTGCAGGAGCTAGGGGGAGGAGAGCTTTTTTTCCCCTGCTCAGCTATGCTACTGGCATACGAAGCCACACAGCAAGGTGGAAAGAGAGCTGGGAGTCTAGGGGTCACTCGTCCCATCTCTCAGAGGCCTGCCCCATGTCTCACCTCTCTGTTGTGCCATCCTCCATGCAACAGCCACCATTTACGGATTAATGAGCACGCAGCAGCTGCCTGGGAACTCTCCTCCAGAGAGCAGGCCTGGGGACTGATTGCTTGCTGTCTGCCCCTGTGCTCAGGGGATGGCTGAGCTACAAGCAGCATTACATGGCAGAAAAGCATCCCCAGCCAAGCTGCTCTCCACAGATCTAGTACTGCTCATCCTTTCCCAAAGGCTTTAGCTGCCCACCCAAACCAGGCTAGGAGACAGGTTCCTAGATGTCTGAGACCATGTGCATTGCTATTGGGACTGCAGAGTTGGGCTGACATCTGCCACCAAGGCTACCAGCAAAGCTCCCCTCCCACACCATTCCCAAAGCATCTTCCCCCATCCCACTCATTTTTAGTAGCAAAGCCTCTCTGTGGGAGAGCCCATTTGGGCTGAGAGAGCTATGAGCCATGGCTGGGTTCCTGGCCACAGGGCAGGGCTTGTGCTCACACAGGCAGAGTGCACAAACCTCTGTTCCTCCTCGTGCACCATGCATGCTCCTGGATCCCTGCTGTAGCTAGGGTGCTCTCCTCCCAGTTTCTAGCCCCCAACCTGTTTCCACAAAGAAAAGACTGCAAGAACAATAGTTCCTTTTTATCCTTTTTTTTTCCTTTTGTACACAAATATATACAGGGTATTATACACATCTCTACACAGACAGTGCCACTTGGAACACACAGCTTTCTGCAGGCAGAGCCCCGACAGCTGTAGAGGCAGCCCAGGCTGTGGCTGTACCTACAGAGACTGGAGCATCCCAGCCCACCTGCTGGACTAGGAGCAAGGGCGGTTAGGTGGGTGCAAGAATATGGAAGCAGGTTCAACATTCTCCCTGTCCCAGCCTGGTAGCAGACCAGGAGCTCTCAAGCTCACATGTTCTTTTCATTTCTAGCCTGTCCCTGGAGTGGACAGGTGACACTGCCTCTCTGCACCCACATGTGCTCCAGCCCCAGCAGAGCCCTTGCAGCCACGCCCTCCCCACGCATCGAAGACTTGCATCTCTTCCTCTCCATTTTCCCCTTTTCCTTTGGGCCTGGGATTCCTATAGAGACATGTACAGGAAAGACAGCTACATCCTCCCTGGAGCAGTCCCCCACCTGCTCTGTGTCCAGCTCCCTCCTCTAAAGGGGGACAAAAGCCATTGGATGGGACCACCCTTCCCAGAGCAGAGCTGGGCAGGGCTGATGCTTCACTTTTTCACGTCTAGTAAAGTGCTTGGAGCTCCAGGACCAGCACAGGTGATGGAAAAAGGTGACAAGACTGTTCCTCTCCATCTGGCCCTGCCAGACCCTGGAGGGCACAGCCCCAGTGAGCCAGTGCAGCACCCACAGATGACAGGCAAAGGGAGGGTGGTAGTGTCTGCAATGAGCACCAAACAGGATGGTGGCAGGGGGTTAAGGGAAATAAATATAGCTCAATAGCAGGGAGATTTATTATTTTTCCTTTACATTTTACACAAGAAAAGGGGGAAGTAATTGAGGCCAGCTGATCCTGACCAGGGGCTCCAGTCCACAAATCCCATCCATCCTGTCTCCTCCCTGCCTCTGGAACAGTTATCACCAGGGAGAGGGCAAGGGCAGAGGTAGAGGAGGAACAGCCTCCCTCTTTCAGACTGGGTGATGCCAGGGGAGCCTACACCCTGTCAGGGAAGGTGAAGAAAGCCAGCACAGTCCTACAAGGCTTTTGTGCTCCTTATGATGGTGGGCTTGCTTACTGAGGGCTCTCCAGGGCTGCTCTCCCAGGACTCCCTCTCTCTGACTGCCTCAGCTAGGGGAAGACCCTGCAGCAGTTCAAGGAAGGCAGCCCATGGAGTTCCTAGGTAACCAGGCAGTACTGAGCCCCCAAAGTGCTGAGGGCCTGCAGTCTAGGACCCTTTCTCCCCTTTCCCTAGCACCCAGAAGAGCCCCAGCACAGTCCTCCACCCCCAGGCCTGACCCTGATGTGCAGACACAGAGTAGCAAAGGGGGTCATGGTAACGCACAGGGATGAGGTTGATTTTTGTTTGAAAGGGGAGTAAAATGTGCAAAAAAATGCCATTTAAAATGATGCTGCAATCCCCTGCCCTTGCCCCTGGAGGAGGAGGATCTGGGGGAGAGGCTCCATATGCCCTCTTGCCCATGAGAAATGTCCTCAGCACCCCTTACCCTGCAAGGGGCTATCTAGCTCACACCAACCCTGTGCTCCTTCCCCAGGGTGATGCCACCCCTGACTACAAGGCCAGGCTGTCACCCTCCCTGGGTGGGCAGGAAGTCTCTGTCACTACCCACTGTGCCTGGCCCAGCTCCTGGCATGTCACACTAAGTGCATACTGCAAGGGGTTGAGAAAGGGCATGGATGGGGAGAAGGTGCAACAGAAGCCACTCCTCTCCCTAGGTGAGGCTTCCAATACACAGACTATAGCTTTTCATTTATTACCTTCCTGTAAATCTAGTAAGTTATTAGTGTTTCTCACCAGGAGGACAAGGGACAGAAGGGCCTGCTGAGAAGACCCCAAAGGTTCCCCTCACGTTCCTCCCCACAAAGCACCCTAAGCCTTCCTCCTCCCTGCAGGTCCAGAGCAGCACCATGGAGGTCACAGTCCCCCTCTTCCCCAGCCTCTGGGGTTCTGGAGTCTGGGGACACTTTAAAGAAGGTAGCTAGTAAAGAGCATGCCCACCGAGCTGCCAGGCCAGCACAGGGGTGGAGGAGCAGGGAAATGGAGAGCTTATGGCAGGGCTCCTGCCCTCACTGAAGGCAGCGGCCCTGGCGGGCAGGCAGGTGAGGGCAGTGGCCAACACCCGTGGCTGCCTCTCCCTAGGTCTCCGTGTGCACAGCCTGCCCTGCTCCTGGGCCTCCTTCCCCTCCCACCCTTTGAGGTCCCTACTGGTGGATCTCATTCTCTATCAGGCTGTCCTCACACGACTGGAAATCCGTGTCGTTCATGCCATCTGCGTTGATGAGCTCCTCATCTTGTGACCCCTGCTCCTCTGACTCCGTTGCTTCACCCTCTGGAGAGGAATCCTGCAGCACTTGGGCGATGTACTTCTGCCAGGGCAAAGCATAGGGCAGGTAAGTGGGTGGGAAGAGAGCAGAGACACAAGTGAGCCTGGGGTGCTTCTCATGGCAGCAGAGCACAACACACAGAACTATTGAAGAGGCTGAGCACGGAGATGGCAAGGAAGGGTCCAGACTCTATGGGATGTACCAGGAGAGGGGGTAAAAGCAGAGCTGTCTTTGCCCTGCAACAGTGGGTGTGTGAAGCCCCAGCATCCTGGGACAGGTAGCACCTCCCTGGGAGCCAGTGCTGGCAAAGTATATAGCTTCTCAGCTCTTTGGAGGTCATATGAACTGAAAGACTGTGCTCCCTTTTTTGGCATTTGGATGTGTCTCTCTGTGGCTGTGCCTGCCTCTGATGGGGAATCTCCTGTTAGAGAGATGCTGCTGCCCTTAGGTACATGGGATCTGGGAATAAACCTGGATTACATGTGCACACCCCAGCCCTGCTCTCCTGAGGAAGCAGGACACTCTGCATGTATCCCTGAATGGCTCTGCACAGACCCCAACTAGAAAAATCTCATGGTAGAAGGAAGCAGCTGGAATAAGCCAGTGAGCCAAGGAGAAGTTCAGAAAACTGACTCTTGGATCTCGGACAATTGGACAAGGGAAGAGTGTGTCCCCACAGCACTTTCATGATCTTCAATGTAATACCTGTAGAGACCCCTTTTGTGCTGGCACTGTGACCAACCTGGTGGGGAATAGGCTTTGCTGACAGTTATGTGTGCAAAGATGCAGAATGAGGAGACTGACCCAACTGGATTCACTGTCCCAGTTCAGAGACACAGAAGTAAATGCACAGCTTCTGAGGAGCAGCAGTAAAGGGTTGGGTGTGTGAAGTGGCTACACTTCCTCATCCAGCTCAGGTGAGGGGTATAGTGCCCAACACTGGCATCCCGCCCTCACTGGAAGACTCCAGATGCCACCTCAGAGGTGAGGAGCAAGGTACTCATGAAGTTACTTCCCCTTTCCCAAATTCAGGTAAGGAACGTGCCAGGGCATGAAGGTGGGGAGAGGGACTCACAGCTGATTTGGGAGCTGGCAGACTGGTGGCAGGTCTCCCGTTCTGCCTGTTCTCTATGGCATCCACCTCTGTGTGGTCAATCTGGAGAGAAAGGAGAAATTGAGAGACTGCTAGAGTAACACATTTGCTGTTCCACCACAGAAGCAGCACACAGGCAACAAGGAGAGCCTTGGGACTGTCCCCTCTGCAAAGCCAGGGTTGAGAGGCTCTGCCAGAGAGCAGGCTGGAACCTCCCCAGAGCCCCTGCTCTTTTGTGGCTGAGTTGTGCTCCCAAAGGGAAAGGTCCCACATCTCCATCGACCCAGCACTTTGCCTCACCTTGTAGTTGTGAGCGCTGAGGTATTTGAAGTGCCCGAAGCAGACGTGACATAGGCAGATCACAATGGTGATCACAAGGACCACAAAGGTGAACATGGAAGTTGGGGCCAGGAACCCTGGGGCAAAGGAAAACCAAAGTGGTGGTGTCAGAGGGACACTGACCATGCTTTGTAGCTGGGAGCTGCCAGGACCACAACCTTGCCAGGGAAGTGGCTTTGTAGGAGGCCAGGGGCTGGCATTCCAGCTCTGTGCTCACCTGTGCGCATGGTGGAGAAGAAGAGAAGCCAGAAGAGGCAGAGGATGGGGGCTGCCACTACCTGGTTCACAGCCCCTGAATGGATCTTCTTGTCCAGCTTGGCAGGCAGGTAAGCATAATACAGGTTATATCGGTCCACCAGGTGCTTAAGCAGCATGTACATGAGCCCTGGGAGAAATGGAGGGATGAAAGCAGAGCAAGAAATCAGTCTTCTTTTCCAGTGCTTTTGATTGACAGGGAGTATCTCCCCCATGCTACCCTTCTCGCATCCCCTCTTGAGCTCTCCTCAGACTGACAGAGGGGTGGAGAGGTCGTCGTCATGGCTAGGCTTTGCGAACAAAGATCCAGGGAGGGCTCCATCCACGCTCCTCCTCAGCGCCTTTTCCAAGCGCACTGATAAAAAGAGGCTAGCAGATAGCACCCTCGAGCCTGCGCAAGGGATTTCTTTTAGGTGAGACACAGCATGCACAGAGCTGGACCCACCCTTTAGTCCTAAGGTTCATCTGCCAGAGCCTAGCAAGCTTGGACGCTGGCAGCGAAGTCCTTAGGATGGAGGTTTAACCTCTTAGCTGGAAGGCCTTACAGGGCTAAACGAGCTCCATCTGCCCAGGTTTGGAATCAGAGTTGTCCCTCTCCTAGGATGACTGCCAGAAGGCTAATGAGCTCATCCTACCCATGGTGGAGAGGTATCACTTACCAAAAGGTACAATGATAGGGCAGGTGATGCTGTATGTCATGACCACAGTGAAGACACACATCATCCATGCATAAGCAGCCCCAAACTGGAACTCGTAGGCCTGGTGCTGCAAGAGGGAACAGGGATCCATGAGCATAACCCTGGGAGCCGAATGGGAGTGTGCAATGCACCCAGCCATATGCACAGCTTCGGGTGAGCCTCATCAGGGCCCCACTGCCCCCACACCCAATTCCAGGTGGGGGTCACAAGCCACCCTCTCAGCCTCGCTACCTACTCGTTTGACATTTCTCCGCTCAGCAGCCGAGCGGGCCAGGCAGAGACGGATCATGTACATGAGCAAGCCAGGGATGCGCAGCAGGTCCATGGCATTCCCGATGAAGGCAGAGGCGATGACATAGTTGACAAAGAAGGCCCCGTTGTCAGGCAGGAACACGCACCTGAAGAGGCAGAGCAACAGCAGGCTACAGGAGGTGCTCCTTCCTTGCAGAGCGGCAGCCAGGAGCCCCTGCTAACTTTGGACACCAACAAGAACCTCCTCCTATTGCAAGGAAGGGCCTTCTGCCCAACTCCACTTACTCAAAGCGCACAGCAGCTTCAGCGAGGAATTTTTTGTCAAACAACCAGCGGAAAAACACATCCAAGCTGTGAAGGAGGAAGGCAAGAAGAAAAGAGGAACAGTCAGAATTTGCATTAGACAGACAGGCACATGCAAATATGTGGAAGCTGCTCTACCATAAAGCTCTGACCATAGACTGTTTTGCTCCCTCGTGGGATGTATCACCAGCAATTATGTAAATCAAACATTGGGAAAACAGTGCACCACCCTAAAGGGCATGTAAAACTTCCCACTTTTCATGTGTGTGTTCTTTCTTTGCCCTGATCCTATCAGTAACACATTCCCTTCCCTGCTCTGTTTGTGAACAACATCCATGCAAGGAACAGGTAAATGACTCTGCAGAAGAGACTGGTTAGGTACAAGATATACTCCAACACACAGATTAAAAGGTTCCTGAGTAGAAACAAATCCCATTTTCCTCAGTTCTGATTTCTTATATGAAACCATCCAATCCTCTGGCACCTCCAGGGGCAGCAATGGGGGTACTGAGTCCTCAGAAAGAAGTACAGTCTGTTTAATGGTATGTCGTCAAAACACAAACCTTCCAAGACCATTCACCTGCCCAGGTCATAAGGTTATACGCAATAAGGAATTTTTAACCTGGCTAAGAAACATTGCTGTAGCCACCCACTGGAATGAAGGACTATTTTTCTGCCTCTATCAGAGGGTTTGCCTATTCTCAGGAACTGCCTGACCCAATCACTGAGGGGCAGTATCCCAAATCCTGAATTTAGGGAGGGGTGTAGATCTCCCACTCTACAATGTGTAGGTAACTCCCTACTGCAGTGAAGGCCTCTCACCCTACTCCCCAGTTTTTCCTTCCTCACACTGTTTCCCTGCTCAACTGCTGTTGAATGCTGGGAGCACACATCAATAGCAGGTAACTGATGCACTGCTGTTTGCCACAGGGCATTTCTATAATCACTGCAGCAATATCTTGGGCTCACATTTGAACAGATGACCATTGCTTCAGCCTACACATAATTGTCCCACTCAGCCAAGCAATGCAACCTATCTAGTCCTGGGTCAAATGGAGAATTCACTAGTTTTGTGCAAAATTTGGAGTGTACACTGAGCACAGAGGTGGCAAGCAACTCTTTCACCAGATCTCAAAGCACACTTTTCACATCCATCCAACCATGCCAATTTTTGCTGCACTGTTTCTAACACCATGACACATGTCATTGATCCTAGAGACCCACCCAGGCATGGTCTGGCCTGGCCCCTGACCAAAACTAAACACCAAGGGGATGGTGGCCAGGGCACTTGTGCAGTGAGGAAAGTATGTAGCATAGGAGAACAATCAGGGGTGCACCTCAACCCTTTCCATGCTCCATGTCTCTGCATTTGCTTCCCCTTCCCACCACCCCTACCTGCTCAGGCCCAGAGATGGCAGCAGCAAGACCATGAAGATGAGGAAGGTGTAACACTTGTGCATGGTTGTCCTGTTCTCTCCAGATCTGAGGGCAGAGAGGAGGCTGTTAATTTTTCACTGTCACCCTGCTAGTATGACAAACAGGTGCTGGCTGTCCTTACCTGGTCCAGTGCGCTTCAAAGAAAGCAGAGTAATACACGATGGTGGGCAGCAGAGCAGAAAAGCACCACAGGAGCAGGGTAGGGAAGAACTGAGTGATGATGGGGTTCTGCAAGGAGACAGAAAGACTGCATGTTACACAGTGAGGTATGTCTTGTGGCAGCCACAGGTACAGCTGTCTTTGCTGACATCGAGTCCCCAGCACTGCAGCCACCGCCGCACCCACGCCAGGCTTAGCACCTCCTTCATGGTCAGGCTGACAGAACCTGAGGAATGCTGACAATCTCTCTCCCTACTCCCTTCCTAGCAGGCTGTTGTGCCTCAGGCCAGTTCCCATGCTACCCATCCTGTACCTGTCTCCAAAGGCCTTACATTGAGGTACTCCACAGGCTTGGTGACATTGAACTTGTCCATAGTGGTGATGATAATAGCAGGGGTGGTGAGGAAGAAGAGGAGGATGAAGAGGACCACATTGATCACAAGGCAGCGGATCCACCAGATGAAACCCCGGATGGAGAGGTGTTCCCTGGGAGGGGAGAAGGAAGGCATCAGGATGGCTGCATGGGGTAGAAGGGCAGGTCCAGGGCTTCATGTGCACATTACAGCCCAATCTGCATGAACAGCACTTGGGGTGTCAGCCTAAGGCTTTTCCCCTCCAAGTCAGATCAGACCTCTAGCTCAGCCAGGTTGAGCTTTAGCAAGAATAACTCATTCAGGTACCAGAGGAACAGATGGGAAGGGAGACAGGGAGGGTGCAGCCCTTTCCCATTGGCAGACCCTGCTGAACCCCACAGAGGTGCTCACCAGTAGATATTCTGTGGGTCAGGGGCATAGCTGACAGTCCAATTGGAGACATGGAGAGACTCGCTGCAGGAGGAGGCCCTGGGCTCCCCACGGCATGCACAGCCCTGGCACTTGCAAGCGTTGAAATCTTTGAGGATTCTGAAGGAGAGAGAGGGAGATGCTGACACAGATGGCTGGCAGGGGCAAGCTCAGGGGGATGCCCTAGAGTTAGCATTCCTCTGATCATTCTCTGATGACAGCTGGGGCAGGTTGCCTCCCTGGATAGGACAGAACTCTTCGCACTCACATAGCAGTGATGGTCTCATTGTGGAAGGTGACAAAGGCCATCCCCAGAGGCTTTTCGTTCACCTTCTCCTTCTCCCGCTTGTAGTCATCTTTGAGCTTCTCCTCCAGTTTGGTATAGTACTCGATGGCCTCCACCTGGGCACAGGGACAGGGGTCAGAGCAAAGACAGGACCCAAGCCCCGTATACCCCACCATCCAACACCTCCAGCTCTCCCTCTCACCTCTTCACAGCCCCTGATGACACAGCAGCACAGATGGCCACAGGGCTTGGGGTTGATCATGGATGGAGTGTTCTCCTTAGTCTGCAGGTTGGTGAAGTAGATTCGCCCACGCTCAGCTTTCTTCCTGAAACAGGAGAGTGCAAAAAGAAAGAAAGAAGGAGAGTGGATCAGAAAATCTCCTGTGGCACCAGACTTGAGAGACAGCCCACAGGCATTGCCCCACCCTGGCTTCTCTCCCAAACCAGGGGTTACCTCTCTGCGTCGAGGAACATCAGCCGGGCCACATCATAGCAGGGACGGGCCTCCAGGACAGTGCAGTTGGCATAGGCCTCTCTGTGGATGGGAAGCACCAACTCATCACAACTGGCACCAAAGGCTGTACCCTCAAGCAAACCCCACATGTCTAGGGCTTCTCTCCTGCCCAGGACCAACCATCACAACACACTGCAAGAGCTTGCTAGGGGCAGCAGGGGAGCTTGCAGGCTCTGTCCTTTAGAGCTGAAGCAACACATCAGGCAAATGCTACATCATCTGGGCTCTGGCATGAGGAGCCTGTTTGGACTTTTGCCCTGTGGCAGCAAGGCACCCCTCTGACCCCACATACCCTTCTCTGCCTTCACAGGCCACAAAGCTTGGATTTGGAAAGAGGTGGAAGGGTTCCCAAACAGTACAAAGCATTTCTCCTCTCCCCATTGTGCTTCTAAACATGGCACTGACTGTGTGTTCAGTGAAGTCCTGACAGAAGATGAATTCAGGTTTTTTGTTAAAAAGAATACCCTTTTCTACAAGGACTGTGATCAGGGAAGAAGCACAACATCCCATTGTCACTGCCTGAGCACCTCCTGCCTATATCTCAGAACATGTCTTTTCCACACCTTACCATGCTGACCCTCTATGGCTCTGCAAAAGATGGCCAGGCATTTGCCAAGGCACAAAACCAAGGACACTGCACATTCAGACAAACATTTGTGCAGAAAAATAATAGTGAGATGCCCAAAATAAAACTGTTCACCAATTTTGGACAGCTTTTTGTCCTGAATGTATTATTGCCATTCCAGGTAATACTAGCACTACTCCAATAACAACATCCCAATCACAGTGCAGCCTTTAATTAGGGACACAGTGAGACTCACTCAAAATGCTTCTTGATCTTCTCTGGCTCAGCATATTTTGAGATTCCATTGATGAAGAGAGTTCGCTTAACCTGGAAGTAAGGAAGAAAAATAAGAAGCCAGGTAGGTGTGGATGGTGTGAAAGACCAGATGGCAGAAAATCCCACAAGGCCTGAGCCAGGGCAGAAAGATCAGCCCCATGACTTCTAGCACCCAGGGTTCTCCCTCTCCTATGATTCAGCTAGCTGTTAGCCTCCTGCATCCTGGTGCACTGCAGAGTGACAGGCTAGGGGTTTACATTGCAGCTGCCTGCCTGAACAGAAACAGAATACCCTTAAGAAATGAAGAAGGCAAAAGCTACTGGAGCATCCTCTGAGGAAGGCATGGGGTCCCTGCTACACGTTCACCCAGCATAGGCCTCCTGTTTCCCCACAGGCAGGCAGGGCTACTGCTCTGGAGGAGACCTGTCCTTGGCCAGGCAGAAAAAAAACCAAATAGCCAAATCAAGACAGTCCCAAGTTGCTGTGAGAAGTGAGGTGCTCAGCACTCTCTCCAAGGCTACTTCACTTGATGGAAGGGCATGAGAAAATAGGCTTCAGAGAGTAGCCAGATCCTGCTCACCAAGTCATCCTCTTTGTAGCGCATCTTGGATGTGTGCCGGCGCATGCTGTACACTGTCAGCAGCAGGTACAGGAAGGCAAAAGATGTGTGCAGCCACAGTAAGTTATTCCTGTCACAAGGGAGACCACAAAAGTCAATGCAAGGTTGCCACAAGTCTGTTTATGGCTAGTCAGGCCCTGGAGGCACTGGAGCCATGAGCACTGTAAAAAGCACAGCACCCACATACCCTACAACCAACATCCAGGATCTCAGCTTGGTAACTGGAACAAGGGATAGTAGCCTCACAGAAAAGGTAAAAATGCAACCTTCAAGGAGGTGAGGCTCTGCAGCAAGTGGACATTTACAAAAATCCCTCTAGGAGGCTCTGTTATCCACCCCACCCCTCCTCACACATACCCAGAATTCAAGTTAGCGATAGTTGTCCTCCCAAAGCTGTAGGCGTTGTTTTCTAGGGAGAAAAAGGCAGACACAAGCATGTTCAGGTATACTGAGTGGCACAGAGTACCACTGGCTGCAGCAGGAATGTCACCTGCAGAACACCCCAAAACCCAAGCTGCCCAGAATGACCCTCTGGATGTGCCACACTCAAAGGAGGGTTTGTGTTAGTCTTGTGCTGCCCTCCACTGCTCCCGCAGTGGTCTGGGACATGGTGTTGAAAGCAGCTCCCCCAGCTCAGTCAAAACCATCCTGCTCTTACCTAGCAGGTCCCCTGAGAAGTTGACAGGTAACACAATGCCCACAGAGAGCACACCCACAGCCACCAGCAGCCCGATGATGTGCCTCTGGAAGGACAGATAGTGCACTGCATCACCCCCACACTTGTCCCGGATCTCGTCATCCCTGCCAGGGAGAAAAAGGTCATCAGGTAATCTACATTCCCTCAAGTGCTGGAGAAAAGCACAGGATCAAGGCTGCCCTCCTGGTTTGAGCCCACATTGTACCCCTGGTTCTGCTCTACAGAGCTGTGGCCAGGCCCCAGGGTAGGGAGGCCAGCACCCAGCCACCTCACAGTGCTCTGAAGCCACAAAAAGCTTAGGAGGCTACTCCTGAGCACCTTCAGGCTGGGGGTGTCTCCTTGCATCCTCCAGTCCCCACTTTGTAGCCATTCTTTGGACAGTAGTGCCCTTAGCAGGAGTCCCAGGGAGAGAAGCATCTCTGCAGAGCAGCAGACACAGTGTTTCTGACATGGGACTGAAGCAACAGACGTAGGCTGGGTGCTCTCCTCTCTCACAGATTTACTGTATGACCTTAGTTTTGACTTTAGGACTCCTCATCTAGTCCCATCTTTGCTTGTTCTCTCCAGAGGACACATTTTGCTTGTGCTCTTCAGAGAAGGGGCTGCAGCAAGGGCAGCAACTTCACACAGCTGTACTGTGCTGGGTGTCCCAACACCCTGTACTGTGGCTCCCCCATCCAGGTCCTGGGGAACTTACTTTATCCTGAAGATGGCTGTCAGCCAGGAACAGAAACCCTGTGCAGAAAAGAAACCAGGAAAGTCTCACATCACTCCATGTTTCCTTATCTCTGCTCCCTCCTTCAAAGGCTCATGGGACCAGGCTGGTGCCCTTGCATGTCCACAGACTTTACTCAGGGTGGGACAGATCATGAGCACCCAGACATACAAAGCTGTGGATGGGCCAAGGTGAAGGAGATGACAGTGCTACTCCATGGGGCACAACACAGGTTGGACACTGACATGTGGCTGTGCCTTACCAACTGGCAGCTCAACCTCTCAGATGACCCATAGGCTCCTAGAGCATGGAGGCTCTCCATAGCCTAGGGACATCCCGAAAATTCACCATACAGGTACTTTAATTGTCATCCTGGACAAGAGATGCTCTGCAGTGACTGGAAAGACAGGCTGTGCCAAACCAGTGCTCCTCAAAGGACACCTTGGGGAGGATTATTTCCTGGGAGCTTTACTGCCCATCCATCACACTTATCCTGCTGAACTGTGCCTTCCCTTTAGAGAGGAAAACAGCTACAGAGGTAGGCAGTGGTATGAGGACGAGCTGGCAAGTATGTTTGTAATGTTGAGATGATCAGTTGGACAGATGTCTGTTAAGCCACAGGGGTGTACAGCCTACTTATTTAAGCATGTCTAGAAGCCATGTAGTTATGCCTCTTTGAGTCCTATGCCACACTAACACACCAGAAGATGTGGGACCTAAGGCCTGGGGATGGGCAAACAATGTTTCTTCTGAAGAGCTCTTGGTTCAGACAAGCTGTGGGCTTCTGGTCACTCAAAGGCAAGGTGTCTACTCACATTGTCCCTCTGGTCGAAGTCCACAGAGCTGGAGACAGAAGTGAGGCGCTCGTAGCGGTCATGGTTGTCAGAGTGCAGGGCGGAGGCTACGCTAAAATGACAAGCAGGAGGTGAGGGAGAAAGTTAGAAGATGAGAGGAGGTAGCCTGGTCAGGAACCAAGAGCACCCAGAAGATCAGAGGTTAATTGAGGACAGTTTGCCCCAGGTGAGATGCAGAGAGGAGTAATTAGAGAGCAGAGTTAGCAGTAAACAGAAACCCCAAGCCCGGCAGCCCCCACAAGCTTGGCTGAAGATGCTACTCGCTCAGCACCTTCTGAAAGGCACTCGCATTATGCAGCAGCTCTGGTGAGGAGGGGCTGGCAGCAGCTGCTACAGCAGGAAGATGAGGTCTGTTTAGTGCAGAGTTTAGACAGAGGAGAGGAGGTGGGAACCAGAGGTGCCACAGCCCTTCTGGCATCAGTGCAGCCACAAGGTGGCAGCCCCATCCTGGAGGGTTTCATCCGCCTCAGGGAACAGAAAGGCTGTGAGTCCAGTAGGCTGTATCCTGCTACAACAGTCCTCCCCGCCCTTAGTGCTTCAGTGCAGGAAAACCCAAGAGGAGGAGGAAGGTAGCAGAGCCTCAGTGGCTGTGCTGCGCAGCCCAACCTGCTCCACCGCCTCAAGTGGGCCTACTGCTTGGAAATCCCTCCAGCAGGAACAGGATAGACAGCTAGAAGTAAATGACCACAGGCTAAAGAACAGAAAAGCAACAGACATGAATATCCCAGATTGCTTTACTCCAGGCACAGGCAGGGACCTAGATGAAGAACCTGCAGCTGAAGCATCCAAGGCAGACAACAGCTGCCATTAGAAATCGAGACAGAAGGCAGCTGGTAAAGGAGACAAGAAAATTGCCCAGAGACTTAAATTAAACAGCACTTGCAAGATGACAACAGGAGGCTGGGACCTTGGAGGTGCAAGAAGAGATATGGCTGATCTGAAGGCTAGAAGTAAAGAGAAAAACAAATAGATGAAAACATGGTCTCCCTGTTACCAGTACAGGCTCAAGTAGGATCAGATGGACAAGAACCTGGAGAAGCAGCAGCTGAGAGACAAGTGCTAGAGACATGGTGGATGACACTACAGGAAGGGAACAAGAACAGACCCTCGTGACCCTGCTGAAGGATGGGACATGTGGCTTCCCTCAGAGCAGAGCAGCACCTGCTGAGTCCCTAGCTGGAAGTAACAGATAGAGCAGAAGGGAAATTAGCTGAAGGTCATGGGACTGCAGCAGTGCAGATTAGGCAGTGGTGTGCAGCCTTGCAACTATGCAGCTCAACATGCTGTTCTGCTTGAGGGATACAGTGAGCTTTGACAAAGCCTTCAGACCTCCGGCCCTTTAAAATCCCAGAGGCCTTGCAACTGTGTGCATGGAGCAAGGGTGAATTTCTGCTGACCACAGCCCTGAGAAGAGCCCAGCATGATGACACTGTGTGGTTTTGGCTCCTCAGCACTGGAAAAGCAGAAGCATAACTGGAGGGAACAACTGAGGAGAGTGCCATGTTATGAGGTGACCAGGCTAACTCATCTCCATTCAGGGAGATGAAGAGACAACAATCAGGATGACTGGCAGTGCTGAGAAGGCAGAGGAGTCCAAACCTTGCCAAAGATGGGAAGCTGAAGAAGAACCTCCAATGGCACCTGCATCTAGATGGAGGTTTTTTAAAGCAAAGCACTAACAAAGTAAGTGGCTGGAGGGAAGGTTGCCCTAAGCTGAATGTTCAGCTCCAGCAGGAAACGAGCTAGCTCTGAATCTAGGGGCTACTTCAGAGTTTCCCTTGGCAAGACTTTTACAGGCCAAGGAAATCTGGGGCTGCCTCTTTTGGTTTAGTCTCTAGGGCACTTTCTCCAGTATAAGATTAAGGTGGGACCTTGCCTGGTGTCCCAGGTTTGGGGCCAGCCCTGCCAGTGAAGGCAAAGGATGGGGTTTGAAGCATGGCTGGCCTCTGGCCAAGGAAATTGCAGGCTCCAGAAGAGGAGGCCAGGCATGCCCTGTAAAGGGCTTGCTGAAGTGCAAGGTAGGAGGTGGTTTGGCTGGTAAGCTCCACAGGGCTCTGTGATGATTGCTTTTACACACAGAGGTGCAGGTAGGTTGCCATGACCTCCTGATGCAGACTGAGTTACAAATTAAGAGTGCTGATGGCTGCTACAAGCTCTGGCAAGGGTCAGGACAAGGGCAGCACTGGCATGTTCTCAGGCAAAGGGACATGTTGGAGGAGGGTGCCCTCCTGCACATTCAAGTGCTGGGAGCACCAGTTGGCATAAGCATGTCCCTAAACCCACTATTTGCCACTGCAATCCAGCACAGAGAACAGCTGGAACAGGAATGTGCCATCAGCCTTCAAAGGAGGTTTCCTTGCTGAAGCTCCACAGGCTTTAGTTTCTGGCTACCAACACTGTCCCAGCTCAAGCAATAGGGTTGGGTGGAGTTGGAATGCAGTGTGTCAGCAGAGAGCTCCAGTAAGCTCAAAGCAAGAATGGGAGTAGGAAGAAGCAACCCCCTGGAGAAAGAAAAAAGCACTTGTGAGGATAACTGAGGTGGCCACCCTGAAAAGCCTCAGTGCATGATGGCTCTGCCTTTGCCTTACTCCTGCCTTCGCAAGGTATTAGCAGTGAAAAATTGCCAGACACTTGAAGCAGGGCCAACCACTAGTGAAGCACTCAAGCATGAGCAAGGGGTCTCCTCTGTGCCATGAACCACAGCTACCACCACCTGTTTTCACAACTCCAACTGCTCTGCTCCTTTGGGGGCAAGAAGCAACTACAAAAATAGGAACATCCCTGTATACCTGAAAGGCAGTAGCAGTCCCCTGCTTTGTAAGTGATGGAGTATGAGAACTGAAGCTGCAGCTTGCTACCCCAGCCTCAGACAGGTGTCAGACTGGCTGGAATGACCATCACAGGCTCTCCTCTGCCAGCTGATTGTATCCTCTGCAGTGTGTACCACCCAGCCACTCAGCAAGGCATGTGGGATGCTCTTCTCTTAGGCATAAAAGCAGAAAGAAAGAGGAAAGAGCATGGAGGGAGGGCCCATGTCAGTGCTTCATGGGTAATGCCAAGTCAAGGTGCTGGGTGATGCTCTCAGCAGTGCTGAGGCAGGAAGTTTGCTTCTGCATGGAAGAGAGAAAAGTGCTGCCTTGCTGTGCATGCTGCCAGGCAGGATAGCTGGCAAGGGCCAAGGGCCAACACTTGTCCTAGTCCTGGCAGCCTCATGGGGTAAAAGAAAGAGAGACAAGTCTTGCAACTGCCTGCTACATGCTCTGTGTGCACCCACTTGCTCTTGCAGCTGGCGTGGGACAAGCTCTCTTGGCATCCTGGCACGAGAAGGACCAGGCAAAGGAGTCTCTCCTGCACCTGGGTGACCTACGCGTGCTGCAGACTCAGGCAACCAAGGTTATTTTCTCCACCATAAAGCAGAATAGCTGAACACAGGCAGGTAGAGCAGGGTATGTGACGTGGCACCCTCCAACTTGGCTGGTATTGGGAGCTCCTCAGCACTGCTGCCCTCAGGGAGCATTTAAGGTCTACTTTGGGAAAACTAAGATACACCCAGCTGTGGTAGCGGCTGACATAAAGGAGTGGAAAAGAGTAAAGAACACGAATCCACTGAAAGGCACAAATCCAATCCCAGATTCCCAGCCACTTAGATTAGTTCAGAAGCAAGACAGAAAATCGTAAGAGAAAAGGGGAGAGTGTGAGCAAGAAAGAGAAAAGAAACAAGACCCTGAAGAAACAACATACTATTCCCGCTCCTCTCGCTCCGTCTGCCGCCGCCGGCGCCTGGGGGCACAGAAATACAAAAGGAAAGGTTATAACCACAGGAGCAGGTGCTGGGTCTCCTCTGTCGAAGGGAGCTCCACATTGTCCTGAGGAAGAGGAAACCTTCCAATGGTCAGGCTGGAGAAGACCTTCCTTCCAGAGTCCAATGTCACCCCAAGCCACAACACCCCAGAATCCTCATTGGTGTGGAGGGGAGTGCTTTGTTGCCAGCTAAGGGGAAACTGGCTTTACTGGGAAAGTGACCTGGCTCTGCATCATGCCTATCCCAGGGAACTCCTGAGGGACAAGGACAGGCTGGACAGCCTGCCAAAGGCTGCCTGGCTGCCATCTGAGCTCCCCTTCCATGCCTGTTCTCCCCACTAAGGCAGGTAACACACTTGCATCCCACCCTCCTGAAATGCTCATCCTGCTCCCTGGATGGGCCAAGCAGCAGGGCCTCCTCCCTAGGATCTCAGTCCTGGTGATCCACAGCCCTTACCACAACTATGCTGTCCCTCTCTCTGTGCTTACCAGCACTCCCTTGCCAAACAACTGGCATCCCTGTGCCTTTCTGCCTAGAGCCACTGTTCCCACTCCCTCGCACCCAAGGTGCTTGATCATTGACTTCAAGAAGAGCCAGCCCTCTCCCTGCATTGAAAGCCAGAGCTGTGCAGCTCCTGTGGCTACCAGCCAGTGCTTGGGACTACATAGCTTAACCATGAAGAGCTGCTGCTCTCTCCCCAGGGAGGTCTCATCTGGATATTCCCTTCTCCTTGCTTTCACCCCAGGCTCCAGCTAGGCCAGGAAATGAGCAGCAGAGGAGCCACAGGGACACAGCTGCTTATCTAAACCAGGAGAGTTCCTGGTTCAGTGCTGAAGAAAAACAACTCTTACTCTTTCCACTATCATGCATGGTGTGTTCAAGAGCAGCTTGCTTGAATCTGTATCACCAAAGGAACCAAAAAGGCCGGAGCATAGCCCCATCCAAACCTTTAGGTGTAAAAAGCATATGGAGCTGATCATGAAGAACCACCTACAACAGGCAGCCTTCAGAAGCCACACTTTGCCTCCAGCATGACAGAAAGTTCCACGGGCACAGCAAACCAGCCCTGGAGAGAGGCAGACTACTCACATAATCCCTCTGGCTTAATCAAGTAGAGTTCTTTGCTCTGCACTGGAAGAAAATAATCACTGTTCTTCCTGCAGCTGACAGCAAAAGTGAGAATAGCATTTCATCCTGCTGTGGAGCTCCATCTCCAATGCGGCCTGGCTTTTGCCAACAGACATCATAACCCACAAATGCACTGGGCAGGAAGGTTCCATACCCAGACCGACTCATCAGCACCTGGGATGTGAGCTCAACTCACATTAGAACAGCAGTACAGTACCTGGAAATGCAGCCTACCCCTTTCAAGCACTCTTATGGAAAACTGCATCCAGCAGAGCCACAAAGACACCTTCAGAGGCTTAACAAAGCCTTCACTGTGGCAGTCCTCACCCTTCCTGTGACTTCTTTTCCTCTCTCCTCCCTCTCTGCATCTGCTCCTCCTCTGTAAGGGCCTCTGCAAACCTCTGTTAACTGTAGGGACCATAAGTGATCTGGAGCCAGTGGGGACCACTCTCTGTGTTGGGAGAAGGATGCTGTAATAAAAAAGCTGTTAAGTGGGGATTTTTCCTATTCCTGGAGCCCAGGGGGTAAAACTGACATACTTGCCTCTCCCCTCCAGCTGCCTCTGGCACACACAAGGGTATTTATCCCTTCTGCCCTGCAGCAAAGAAGGGTGCCACTTATCTAAGCCTTGTTTTCTTGCCCCTCTCCCCCACTTACCTGTCAGCATCAGTCACCAGGGCCAGGCGTCCATAGTCCCAAGCAACTTTACGCAAAATTGAAAAGACAAACAAGAGTGCCTGCAAGAAAGCAAAGGAGAAGCTGTGAGATGGGGCACTGTCCACCTCTGTCATTGTCCTCTGCATGCAGAACCACAGGAAGAAGAGAGGTTAAAGGGGACAGGACTCCTCTGCTAACACCACACTGAGGCCATGGGAAAGTACAAGTTCCCCAGCACTATTAAAATCTAACTACCTGCATGGCTCTAGGAGGATGATGTCCAGGACACAACATGCAGTAGCTAAGTCAGTCAGAGGATCAAAAAGCCCTCAAGATCCCAAGGAGGCTAGATTATGGCTATGGCTTCTGTGGTCCTGCAGTTCCTATGGAGGAACATGCAAAGCTTTTGGAGTGAGTAAAGCTCCAGGGACTTGGCACCATAAGCAGAAGTGACCTAACCTGACCCACACGCTAAGGAAAGTTTGCAACACCCTTCCATGGGCTCAGTGTGATGGTATTGGAATTAAGTCAATAGTGGTTAAGCCCACAGTGGCTAAGGGACATGATCAGGGCCATAAAAATCAGCCAGTGGTGAAGTCCAGGAAGACATTTCGGGCCCTCAACTCTAACCACGTGACCACAGTCCTCCCTTCATGGGCTAATTAGGGGAAGAAGGTGCTGAAGCAACAGTAGGTAGACTTACAAGAAAGCACATGAAGTCGAGGGCTAGGACGGTGGGCACCCCACCAAAGGGCAGCCCCTGCAGCACAGTGCTGCGGATGCGGGCACTGTAGCAGTAGTCCTTGGTGCTGTTGTTGCATGTTGAGGCTTTGCAGGTGGCCCCTGCTGAGCCCAGGGTGGCAATCACGTAGGGAAGCATCTCTACAGCTTCATCGTCTTCCCTTGGGACAGGAGAGATAGACCTGGTTAGATGCATGCCAACTGGATGACAGCATAGCCTTGTTGGAATTAGAAGCCACCTTTGCCTGCTACCTCAGGCTCCTCTGTGCTACAGGATTTCTCCGAGAACCAGTGTCCAGGAGCAAGGTCATCTGAAGAAGCCCGCTGAGTTTGGGGGTTCTGGAAGAGTCTGGGTACTTCAGAGGCTGTGGTCCCACCAAACACAGTCCCAGAGGTCTCTTCCTTGTTCCCCACTCTCACATCATTTAGATGCATCTCCTTCTCAAGGACTACTCCTCTTCCAGAGGACACAGTGTCTCAGCCCCTTCCCCTCAGCAGGGAGAACGTTCAGGTACAGGAAAGAACAAAAGGGTGGGGTGGTGGAGGCATGCAGTCATATCTGGATGATGGAAACAAACTGCTATGGGACAGTTGCTGTATCATGATCCCACAATTTCCTTTGCATGGCTTCGTGCCATTAGCTTTATTAGGCTGAATCATCAGCCTCTGCTCACTGCAGGCCTCAGACCCCAAGGCACCCATCAGGGACTGGTTACACACACTGTTTTCTTTCCTTCCTCTGACTTGGATGCATTTAGATGCATCCACACAGAGGGTAGAAAGGAGGCTTAGGCTCTACTATTTAGCTGGTCAAATACATTTTTCAGTGCCCTCCCTGAACTACTACAAGACCTGTAGCTGGGTTTGGCTCAGCACCACTGTTTGGTCATAGTAAGATCTACCTCCTGTGCAGAGCAGCTCCATGGGAAACACAAGACCCTGCTAGCAATGGATAAATGCAAAATTGAGCAACACTGGAATGATCTAGAAATGACGAATCAACAGCATAAGCAACAGGAGCAGGGGAGAGGAAATTCCATCAGCTGCAGAAGGAAGCAGGGATAATAGACTTGAAGATCTATTCAGGCTGCTGATCCCTGAACCAACCTTTCTTATCCAGCATCCACCAACCAACTCAAATGCTTCACTACCACCACATAACATGCAGAAAGGCTAACTGGCATATAGCATCACTTTTGGGCAATGCTTGCGGGCTGCTTACACAAGCCCGTAACGCTCTCCAGATGGCCTGGGCAAAAGATCCGTCATTTGCCCAAAGCATAACAAAGCCACCACCACTGCCCTGTGCTGGTTTCAACTTCTTGTCCCAGAGATGTCCCCTGCTACCTGCTCTGCCCTTCTAGCTCCATGTTGGATGGTGACTTTAGCAGAGAGGGCACAAGACTCTTCCCTCCAGCTCACACACATAGCCTAGCAATCCACCACCTGGCCGCAGAGATTTATCAGTGTCACAGCATAGCTCTGGCTGGATGATGACCACCAAACCCTTTGCTGCAGTGTCCTAAAGAGCTCAGCTTCAAACTGATCCCTTCCAGCTCACTTGGTATGGATACACAGTTGCAAACCAGCTGAAGCAAGAATGACAGGGCACCATGATGAGCACAAGTCCAGCTGGGTACAGGCTTTGAGGAGGGAACAGCCTAATTGGAAGAGTTACCAAGCAGCCTGTTAGATATATACAGGTACAGAGCTGGAGTAGAGCTGCTGGAAGCAGAAAAAGGGAGTAGGGAAAGCAGGACAAGAAAGCCAAGCCACAAGATCAGAGTTGGGAACCAACTGGAGAGCCGGACAGGATAATTCACCCTTGCTGAATTAACAGGAGACTCCAAAACTCCAGGGGATGGATGGGAAGAAAGGATGG
This sequence comes from Bucco capensis, assembly GCA_013396975.1. Taxonomy (NCBI): domain Eukaryota; kingdom Metazoa; phylum Chordata; class Aves; order Piciformes; family Bucconidae; genus Bucco; species Bucco capensis. The sequence goes on along the minus strand of VWZO01005662.1, from coordinate 310,356 downwards.
GATGAGACTTACTAAAAGAAAGTCATATGCTTTGGAGCATGAACTGTTATACCCCTCTGCTTTTACTTCTGAAGAGCCAGCCTAGATGAATTTATAGCAAAGAGAAATACCTCTCCTTTTTGGGGATCTTGTAAACTTTGAGGCTGTAAATGGTTATCATGCAATGAGTTCCAGATGTTCAGTAAAAGACTACGATCCCACTGCAACTCCAAAGCCTTCAGTTATACTTGCATGGTGAGAAAAAAAAACCCCACAGAATAAAAGCCTTTGCTTTTTCTAGACCTACTAAGCTCACTCCTATTAAGTGCCCTCTTCTTCCTATAGCATAAGGCATATTCCAGTTCTAACCCCTAGCACCACACATCCCCAATATATCCTCTCTCTTGATGCTGTGTAAAGGTGACCAGAACTGCATACAAAATCCTGGGTAGGGAAATGACCTTGACTGCCAGAAGAGCATCCTGATGCTCTCAGCATCTCTTCTTATGCACTGACCATGACTTACTTCTCTGATAGCATCTTTGCATACTGAGGTAAATCATCTCTGTAACTGAACTGCAATGCTGCTGCCCTGAGTAGCCACAGTAATTTAGAAGCCAGCCATATCCCAGAACAAATCATTCCTTCTAATACTGCTGGCTGCACTCTTCTCAGCATCCACTTTCTCACCACCTCACACCACTTTGCTTGGCATTGTGTCACTCTGGAGTCACTTCACCTTGACCAATCTGAATGACTCCAGGGTATTGGCAGATTTTGGGTACCGTGCTGCACATTATCTTTTCTGGGTCATTAATAGCAAAGAACCTCATTCCTCTCCTCTTGTCACACTGAAATTGCTCATTCACTTCTAGGCTTTGTTTGTGGAACCTCAAACCAGTTTCTGATCCAGGACTCTACATCTCTTCCAGTCGACAGTTTTTTTAACAGTCTTTTATGAGGAATTTCAGAGGTTTTCTGAACATCCAAGCAAGTTTCACAAGCTTGCCAAATATTACCTATTATTTTACTGAAGTACCGAAAGACCTGCGACAGATCAAGGTAGTATGATTTTCTTCTGCAGAGACTGAACAGTTTACCTCACTCCTGCATGTTTTATAGCCCCATTTTCTGGTCATCTTTCTAAAAGAAACAAGGTTCATATGCTCACATTGCCCACAACCCTATCATTATCATTATTTATACAAACCATTATGTATTGAAGACAAACTCTGCAAGCCTACGGGTAATTTAAGCCACATTTCACAGAGACAGATCCCAAGAGAGGTATTTTTTTTCTGAAGCCTAGATGAAGGACTAGAAGGGACTGGAGGTAAACCTTCCTAGCTTCCCCCATAACCCAGCCAGAACACCCCATAATGGAAAAAGCTGTAGCATATACCCAAGGCTTACACTGCCTTTTCATCAGTTCTGCCAGATAGCACAGCAGCAGTCAGCACCATCCTTAGGTATGCAACCTCCTGCCTGGCTGGTAAGCACAAGAAGGGGCTTTGCATGGAGACAGAGGTGCTTCAGGTGTGTAGGAATGCTGAGAAAGTTTGCAGGGATGTCTGCAGTACTTCTGCCCTTGCAGCTCCCCCAGCAGCAGTCTAGAGGCAACCTAGTGTCACACCACTTCAGGTCAGATTCACCAGGGTGTTCAGCTTCTTCTGGGGTTACAACATGAATTAGGCAACTAAGAAAAAGCTTGGTGATCACTTCTGCAGGCTCAATCAACAGTGCCTAACTAGTATCCTTCATCCAAAGATCTTTCCCAGAAGTCTATCAGCTGAGCAGAAGGCTGGCTGGTCTTGCCAGGCACAGTGCAACCCATGGGCCTGGCAATACTTCTGTCCTCATGCTTAGTTTGTGCCTTGGTCTCACACAGCCACTCCAGGGGACCACTCTGTCCTCATCCTCAACCAGGGAGGTCATGCTGCAACATGTTTCATGCTGCAAGGTGCAGAGCTGGCCCTGGAGCAGCTGATACTGGGTGCAAAGCCTTAAGTGAAGCACACGCAAGGAGGAAAGGAAGACTTCCAAGTTATGAAAGGAAACCACTCTGGCAGCATGGGAGGAAGAAGGAGACTTCTCCAGGAACAACTGCCCCCCTCTCCAAATACACAACTGATGTCCTGGCTCCACCCAAGACAGAGATGGTTTTGCAAAGCTCTCTGTTCAGATCCTACTGCCTGCCTCTGGAGAAGGACCCTGTGTGCCTCCTTACACCTATGCTGCCTCAGCATGTAAGAAAGTTCCTGTGACCACACAGGCTGTACCAAGAGGTGGTTAAAGGTGCTTTTGTTGGCTCCTCCTTCCCCTCGAGAGCTGTAGGGACAGGGAGAGCTTGGCTCTGCCTGGGCTGAGATGCTAATGTCAGCACAAGCTCCTTCCTGCACACCAAGAGAGCCAAGGTTTAGGTAGTTGGTGGGAAGCTGTTGCAAGAGCAGGGGCGGTGGGAACTAGTCCAAGGTGTCCAAGCCTTTTCCTGACAGTGAGCATGGCTTCTCACCACAGCACACAACAGTGGGAGGCAGTAAGATTAAACCATCAAACAAGGTTCCATGCAGGCACTGGAGCTTTCCTGTCCTGCACTCTGCACATTTAAGGACGACTTCCTCAAAACAGCAAGGACAGCACAGAAGGACTTGCCAAAAGGCATTTTCAGCTCTTATTCAGCAATACTGGACTCCATCCTCTTCTCTATGAACAGCAGAAAGGGGGGGAGGGAGGAATAGCAGTCTCTCCTTCCCCATCCCCAGAGAAGCCTACAGCCATAGCCTCTACATCCCCAGCGTGTCGAAATTGCCACATGTTTCTACCCCTACGTATCAGGAGCAGAGGCATCCCACTTCCTAGCTGAAGTCCCTAAAGCACACCCCACCAGGTGCTGCAACCCACACAGACTCCAGCCCAGCTCCTCCCTGCTAAGCCTTGTGCAAATGCAGCCCTGAAAACCACCACTCTCCAGGATCTGATGGACCCAGCACAGTACAGGCTTTTCTCCTCACCTTTGTCTTTGGTCTGCAGCTTAGTATAGCTCACTGGGTTTTCCTCTTGGATAAGCACCCACATAGAAGCCAAGCAAGCCTCCACACTCCCCATTTGTCCATGGCAAAGGGAAAGAGGGAAGAAGGGCAGCATAAAGCTGGGAAGGCCAGCATCATATCATCATAGTATGGTTTGGGTTGGAAGGGACCCTGAAGAGCATCTAGTCCCAATCCCCCTGCCAAGGGCAGGAACACCTTCCACTAGATCAGGTCTTGCTTGAACACTTCCAGGGAGGGGGCATCCACAGTGACACGCCTTGGCACTTCCATTGCTGTGTCTCAGCCTGCAGAGCGTGCATCAGGATGCTCACAGTCACCCCACAGTCTGGGCAGGGGGTGACAACCTGCAGAGGCCCAAGGGGCTCTTGCAGGGCAGGGGACCAGGAGACACCATGAAAGAGGCTGCCTGCCCCACACTGAACTCTTCTGCAGCACAGTGTGGCCAGGGCATGCACCAGTAACAGTGCTGCAGATCCTCCCAAAAGGAGCATTTCCCATTCTCCTCATCAGCTTACCCTGCAGTCTCTGCCCCTCATATCCAGCACTTGTATCCTCTCCCAAACCCCTGGCACCAGGAGGAAAGAAGAATGAGAAAGCACTCTGCTGAGACTTGGGCAGGAGTGATGCAGAAGCTGGACGGCCAGCTTACAAGCACATTAGATGTGCAGACATGGGGAAGTGCCTAGCTGTGTTCTTCCAGTCACACCACTGATGTCAGCCAGACACGAGGAAGTGGCCTGAGAAACGCCTGCAGAAAAATATGAATCAATAAAACACATGCCTGCAGCCAAGGTGACGTAAGCACACAAGTTACGTTAATTTGTTTTCTCCCTGGTAAATGTTAATAACCCCATCTGTAATTAGAACAGTGAGATTGTGCTCCAGTAGAGATGCATTCATTTCTGGAAATGTGACATTCTCACAACAGGCTGGGGACATAGAGACAGGCAGCCAGATATCAGCATGTCTGGGGTTAGGATACTAGAAATTTCCAGATTAAAAATAGTGACCAACTAAACAAACAAAAAACACACACAAAAGAAAACCAACAAACAAACAAACCACCCAAGCAAAAAACCAAACCACCAACCCCAAATTTGCTAAGTATCTAGGATAAAATGATTAGGAAAGTGAGGTGTGTTTTTGTTCCCAGCCCCAGAGGGTGCATGGTCTGTACCTTGCAGAGACCTCTGGGGTCTCCTTGGTCTCCCAAGCACCACAACACTGGGGGACATGAGTTCAGAGAATGTGCCACTGAGCTCCTGCCTGCCAGGGCAGCCAAACTCGCCTGCCTTAGACACTTAGGGACCCTTGTGCAGCAGCTGGCATCCAAGGCTGAAGAAGCCTTTTCAACTCCCAAGCTGTTACTCAGGTTAGCTGCACCTCGATGGTGAAGCTCAGTAAAGCTCTGTGCAAACTGTTTCCAGCCACAACAGACCACAGGAAGAACATGCTGATTCTTGGCAAGCAAGCAGGAAAACATCTCAGGAAAGATGGGGAAAAGGGGGCTTGCAAATTAGCTGAAAGCTTTTCCCAGAGCACAGAAGCAAAGAAAAGGGGTAAACAGCACTTTTGCCTGCTGCCCTGCACCATGCTTCAGACCTGGCACTGGGTTTTCAGGCAGCAGAGGGCCGGAGAAGTGCTGACGTGCCAGGTGCAGTAATGAGGAACATGATCTGCAGGCCAAAGGAGAAAGCATCACGAAGTAAATGTGCTACCAAGTGCATTTCAAACAAGCCTGGGCAAAACACCCAAGAGCCTACAATAGGGATCAGTCCTGTATCACCAGGAAGGAGGAAAGTCTGCCAAAGCCCTAGGTCTCTCTCCATCTCCTCCAATCAACATACAAAGCTCCCTGTACACTACTTCATCTGTATGAGCTAGCCAAGCAGGCACAAGGCCTCCAAAGCTTTGATCTGACAGGTTCGGCTTCTTCAAAGCAAAACCTAAGTGCACATTTTCCCTGGGTCCAAAGTCTTTCCAGTTGGCTTTACACCAGGCCTCAAATACCTACCAGCAAAGGGTATCACAGGTTTTTGTGTGTATCAGCTCCTAGTCCTAGTATTGGCAGGTACTGTCACTGTCACGGCCAGCCCCTGGCCCTTTGCTGCTCCAACACTGCTCTGCAGCAGCTTGTGTACTGCTTGGGAACCCAATTCTACTCCCGAGCACAGCTGTAAGGACAGTCAACCCCACATGGGACTCATCTGTGCTGGGACAGTGCCTTGTAGGGATGGAAGTAGATTGTAACAGTAGGAAGCCTTTGGATCCATGACAAACCTGGGTTTGATTTACTCCTAAGGGCAACTGAAACCTACAGAGATCACTTCATGTGCAAAATGAGAAAGAAGTTTGGCTTCCCCACCTGAACCCAAGAGGAAATCCTCCCAGCATTCTGTCTTGAACCTGCTAGATGGTGATCCTGAAGGGACACAATTTGGACATTCATGCTTACTTCCTGGGGCTCAGTACTGGGCTGCTCCTTTATTTCAGAGGTTTGAAACAAGGTTGTTTGAAGAACTCACTTCCCTGGGAAAAAAAAACATTCCACAAGCTGGGGAATCACAGCACCAGAGAAATCTTCAAGTTTCAGGTGAAAACAAGCCATTTTATTTTGACAATTGCATCTTCACAGTCCTCCTTTGATCAAGCCATATAATACTACTTCTTTCTTGGAGATTACTTTTTCATCCATGATATTCAAAAAGAAGTGACTAACTTCCATGAAGGTCAGAGAACCTGTCCATTTTCTGACTGTCCATTTCAAGTTCATCCAGCATAGCCAATCTCAAAACCTTGCAAAAGTCTCACTTTGTTCCATTTTACATTAAAGAAACACCATTAGTGTTTGAAACAGTCCAATTTTCCATACTGTACTCTGAAGCAATGGAGAAAAAGGAAGATATTCAAACTGGACAGGTAAGGTAGCACCATCATGTTGATGTCATCAGCTGGAGAAGTGGCTGGCAACCATTAAAACGTAACATTCTGTAACGGCTACCAAATGCCCTCCTGGGTTCAACAAGCCAGGAGCAGGTACCAGCTCATTTGTTTGACTATATTTGGCTGTCAGTTGGAGGATTTTTTCAAAAAAGAAGCAGAGCTAAGTTCTGAAGGTCTGTTTTTTAAAAAAAACTATGGCTCTCAAAGTAAGATTATGATTTACCTGAACGTTGATAGCTTTAATGCTTTCTTGTACATTCTGCTGGTATTAGGAGGAGCAGCTGAGGGAACTAAGTTTGCTGAGTCTGAAGAGGAGAAGGCTCAGAGGAGACCTTATCTCTCTCTACAACTACCTGAAAGGAGGCTGGAGCCAGGTGGGGGTTGGTCTCTTCTCCTGGGTTCCTGAGGAAATGGCCTCAAGTTGCATGGTTGGACTTGATCTTAGTGGTCTTTTCCAACCTTAATGATTCTATGCTGCCTTTGCTGACTGGAAACTGTCTGCGTTCCCAAGTGATATGGATCTAGCTCTAGTCAGCTACGTCTTTTTTATGCTGTTCTTACAGGAACTCCCTCCAATCTGCTGGTGGTGCTTTCATATCATATGTGGCCCTGAACATAACGTACCATGCCAAGAAGGGCTGTACCACAGCTTGAAACCCTGGTACGCTGTGGTTCATGTTCCTCTCATCTCGGCTAGCTTATCTGTCCTAAAGCCTAAAGGAGCATTGGTTTCTCTGGCTCTGTGTTTTGCTCCCATGTTGCAGCTTGTTGCCCTCCTGCCTCAGTTTTGACATCCCTTTGGACTGGGTATTCCTGCGCAAGGGGTGTCTGTCCCTGCCTGACTGTCAGAGAAAGGAGGATGGTGTTCCCTGACCCCTTCAGGGAGGTTTGGTAAAAGAGTGGCACCCACACAACATGAGGCTGTAGCTCTGCTGCCAAAAAGGCATCCAAACTGCCTCCATCTGGTTATAAGGAACCAGCACAGCCACAACATCCAGCACTTCCAAACAACTACGGAGAGGTCCTCAGTCCCATCTTGTTTGCCTCCTGACAAACACTGTGGAGTCTTGATGCCACATCAACATCTCCAGTGTTCAATACATGTGTCCCACCCCAATCCACAGCAAGGGCATCCCCTCCTCTGCCATCAAGACAAAGCCCAAACCTACCCAACAGTTCTCCACATCAATCAGCTCTCAGTATGTGTGGCAGAATCATTGTCAACCTGACTTGCATTAAAGTTTGAGTGTTAGATTTCATGAGTCACCAAATCAAACACTTTAGTTCCAAATATATCTACCTGTCACTTTCCCTTCAAGCTCCTGGGCTGCAAATCTATCAGAAAGAAATCAAGTTTATCTGCCAGCTCATACTTTATAAAGAAATAACCGCTCACTATTTTGCTTCTCTTGTTTCCTGTGGCCATATGCTGGCAGTGATACAGCAAATGCTACATAAATAAGTGGTGAGACTGACAAGGTGCTGGACTTCACCTTGTATATTCTGCCGAGCAGTGGCCATACGGCAATCAAGCCTTGGTTGGTAATAAGTCTCAGAAAACAGAGCTTCCTCACCTACCACCCAACACCCCAGCACTAGCAAACTCTATCAATTCCCAGTGGATATTTACTAAACACAAGAATGGAGACTCCACCATCTCTCAACACCAGTGGTTTTCAGCTTCTGGATTATATGATCCCAGTAGCACATGGGCTGTTTCTCAGGGGTTGCCTTCTTTGTTATCTTCTTCATGTCTATTACCAGCACTTATACTACTTGCACGCTGTCTGTGATTTCCTTGCAAAATATCTTTGATTTTCCCCCAGGCTGGTGCTCTCATACTTCACTGTTTAGGTGAGTGACTATTCATACATGATCTTTACTGCACAGAAGTATGGCTTTCAAGCACTGTTAAGGGGAGCTGTTCAGGTGCACAACATACAACTTAGCAGAAACACAGATGAATCTCCCTGGTGATCCCTTATTTATTCTGATTTTTTCCATGTTCCCCTGCATTTAAGTGACCGAATGCCATCTTAACCGTTTTGCACAGGTACACATTTTTAGCAGGAGCTTTGCACGTCTCCCAGCTCTCATCCCTTTTTCCTTTATCAGTATGCTCATCTCATCTTAGAGCTTCTTGTTTATTTCTTATCTTAACCCTCTTGTGCATAGGGGAGTAGTAACATACTTACCTTCCCTCATGCCCCACATCTGTCCCCTACCAGTTGTCACAGTCTGGGTATTCTCACCTGCACCTATCTTCCTTGAGTGAAGTGTATTTGTGTATGTGTCTAATCAAACCAGGTTTTTGAGCTAGTCTCTTAAGGTCACATTGACTGTTTACTCCTCCTCACTTCTGCATGACAGGAGTCTTTACTGCCTTGCAGCACAGGGCTCAAAGATACAGCAAATTTTTTCCACTAGGCATGATTACAATTGCTTACCTATACAGTGTAATCAGCACTTCCCACCAAGGAAACCCTTGGTGATTCAAGTCACCAAGCAGTGTCAAAGAGCATCTCTCAAAGTTGCCCAAGCTGCCTATCAGGGCTCCATAGCTAGTTCCTCACCAAGGCTGGTAGGATACCCTACTGCATCAGGTGTGGGAGCATCCCTACTCCTAACTTTGCAACATGCACGCTGCTCACTCAGAGGTTATAGGGGGTCAGGTTCTCTTTTGCCTGGTCATCCTGTCCCAGGCACTAACAGTACTACACTTAGCATGCACAGAATTTGGACCTTATCTGTCTTGGATGTTACATCAGAAAAAACTGCATGTCCCTACTTTTAGTAAGCACTCCACAGGGATCCAGGAAAATCAAAACCCTGCATCAACTCTGGAATGGTGGCAAAGTGGCTGCACGGGCAGCTTAGAGCAGCATCCCCAGAGACGATGCTTAGCAGCACACAGAAAAATTCTCCTTCTCATCAGAAGGTGAGGAAGCTTGGCACTAGCAGGGAAGGGACCACCAGCCTGGTGCTTTCATCCAGCAGGAAACACATGTGATGTAAAACCAGGAAGTCTAGAGGAAAACCCCTTCCCTTGTAGGCATTGAGGGGCAAGCAGCCAGAATGCTGCATGACCTGCAGTAAGGGCAACCTCTTGGTGTTGCTCCTACAGCAAAGGAACATCTACTCTAAACCCCAGCATCTGCACCCTTCCTATAACAAATAAAGGCCGATTCTCTTCAAAGGTCCTTAAGAAGACTGCAGCTCCAAGTGTTTGCATTTTACAGGCTGGGGATGTTTTCACCTTTTCCTCACCTTCCTTACAGCATTCCTAGGGTAGTGCTTGCCTTGCAGGGCAAGAGCTCCAGCAACAGCAGCACAGCCCAACCCACAGCACAGCACCAGGGCACTATGCACAGGATTGGCACAGCACACAGTACATCCAAGAGCAGCAGGGAAACATAGGTCACAAGGATGTCAAAACTAGGACACTGTGATGCTGGAAAATCCTTAAGGCTTTACAGCACACTTATGACCTCTGTCCCAACAGCTACTGAACTCCAACAAGAGAGTGAGAGGCTGCAAGAGACCAATTTTGAGCTCCTGCTGGGCACTAAATAAATAACAGAGGTCATAGCTGAGCAAGATGGACATTAAACATAGCCTTGAGACTCTCCTTGTCCCCAAACCCTCATCTATGCTACCAAGAAAGAACCACTGGACCTCACTTGGCCCAAAGACATCCCAATTCCTCTTCTGCAGGATGTTTGCTTTGATGCTGTCAGATGGATCTAACCTAGAGATAGCTCCCCAATAACCTTTACTGGCTGGAAAGAATGAGGGTAGAACACCTTTTTTTGAGTTTTCAGGGCATCTCTGCCTGCCTTTGACTGCTGAGGCTGGGGTCTGCAAGCAGGAATCACTTGCACACACCAGGCTGGGGATTCTGGGATCTCAGCCAACCACCAGCACTTGAGAGATGCTGACCATGCTCTTCTTTTCAATGGTTTCTCTCCACTCCATGGGGCTTGGCAAGAGGAGCTTGGCCTGGCCTGGGAACACAGGGAACAAAGTGCCCGTCAGGCTCTGGGCAGAAAGATGATGGCATCCAGCCGAGACTAGGAACACTGAAGTGGTACTTCAAGGCAAGCAGCCTGGCTCCCAGACCTGCAGATGAAGTGGCTGCTTGGATTTGGAGGAGAGCACTAAATTTTTGGTAAGATGTGGCAGTGCAAGCCTCTGTCATCTGGACTCTAGAGAAACAAAGAACAATACTTCAACTGGGCAAAGCTGCTCAGAGTCACTGTTTATCCATGAAGCACTGTTCCACAAGACCGAATACCAAGCCTATCTATGAAAGTCCACTAAAGACTTGCAGCTGGTAGCTCAAGCTCCTCTTGTCCACAGCCACAGCTAAAGCTAGAGTGCTCACACCTACTAAGACTGCTGAAATCCTGACTTCACATGAAAGAGATGGCTTGGAAGCCATCTCAGAAGCAATGTGGAGAACACCAAATACTGTACACCAAGGGCTGCTGGAGGTGAAGTCAGGAAGGGCCCTTGTGCCAGGATGGACCAGCATCACACAGAAGAACGAGATACCTGCCAGGCAGCTACAGCATCTGGGGTCTGCTCCTTCAATCTGTGACATTGAAAGGAAAATAGCAGTAGGTGCTTTCCAGGAGCTTGAGACTGCAGAACACCCAGGAGCAGCTAAGCATGATGTCCTGGAGCTGCTGTAAGACAGCCTGTGCACCTGGAGACTGCTTTCCATGGAAAGCATTGGGGAAGCGTCTGATTGAAGCCACAGCAGCAGCCTTAAGAGGTACTATGCTCAGAACTGCCTTGCTGCCATTCCACTGCCTCTGCTGTCAGTCTAGGCCCTTCAGACTTGATTTTTATGTGTCAGTGGGAACCTAGATCCATTGCTAACTCTAGATATGTTTCCAGAGACCACTCCTCCCTCCCAAAGCACTCCTTCATACTCCCAGCTTTAGAAGTCATCTGTGTAAACATAAATGACGGCACTTATTGCTGGGGTCCAGGCAAGCCTGTGAGTAAACTTCATCTCTAACCTTATGTCTCCATCCTTCAAGTTTCAAAGTCACTCTGTACTTAGAACCCTAACCCTTCCCTGGACATGGGTACCAGTAGATAGCACAATACTGGCAGGATGCACAGAAACACACCATTGGTTTAAACCAAGAAATCACACTCCTGGCTGTTCCCCTTCCATTGAAAGGCCATCAGGCTAGGTGGACCAATGTGAAGTGCAGCATCACAGAGGTGGGCAGAAGAGGTAGTATACCCTACCAAAAAGAAGCCTGTGGACACTAAAGTCTATCAGGGTGCCTTCAGATAACAAACCTGTTCTTTGCTGATTCATATGCTGGAAAGGGTGATCATACTGCTCCACACCTCATTTCTGGATCATGACAACATATGACATGCGTTGCATGAAAAAAAATTGCTCACTGAAGCAGTGGCTGAGGCCTCTAATACAACATGACAGAACAGCAAGCAGTTCCTCCAGAATTTTCCTTTCAGGTATAAATTTTGCCTGGCATTCCCAAACATATCACAGGAAGAGAAGTAGTAGAAAAACAATGAGTAGATTATGTCATTCTGAGATAAATTACTAATTAATATCCCAGATGAGGTTGCTGCTTAGTATTTCTCCCAACACAAATCTAGCTTTGGCAGTTGTATGGGTTAATGTTTGTTAAGGTATTTCTCAGAGAAATCACCCTTGCTCAGGAAAGCTCCTAAGTACATACTTATCTTCAAACACTCTCACTGAAGTCATCATAACTTGAGCATATGGCTAAATTAAAGTGTTTACCTAAAAGGGGAGAGACTTGAGCACTGTGCTCAAGCACCAGATATTTTCCAAGACCATTCTCTGAACCCTAGCTATGAGCACTGGTTATCAACCCAGCCCCAGCTGAGCATCTCATGGTAGAGACAGCAAAGATAAAGTAGCTTAACCAGATATTTTCATTGATGATGAGAAATAGGTTCCTGCAGTAACACTTCATAGTGACTAGCAAAATAAATGATTGTAGACCAGAAAGCTTTCCCCTTCATGGGCAAATGGTTCTGGCAGGCTATAAAGGCATGCCATTCCTCCTGATTCTGTTTCCAATTTTCATTACTTCTGCTTCTGGCTGCTCCTCCAAAAATACAGCTCCCCCGCCTCAGTAAGGGGATTGAAGGTCCCTTGCTGTCAAGAAACATCTCACCTGCCTCTGCTCTCTTTACACTAAGCTCTATACACCTGAAGTTTTTCCAGTCACACCTTTCCAGCCTCTGATTGTTTCCACATCTGCTGTCTCCCTGTGTGGTCAGCATCCTAGCTGTATTGTGCCTCAATGTCCCAAGCACAGATACGGCCAGAGCCAGAAGGAGGATGGTACTGCAGTCTTCTTGCTCTGCAGCACAGCTCCTTTGGCCTCTCAGCCAGCGAATGCGAAGTTCTCTTTCAGTCACACTGAGACTAAATAAGTAAACCCCTATACAGTGTCATCCTAGCTTGTCCTCTTGCTTCCTGTGTCTTTCCCGCAACAGCTGCATCCCATGGTGCCCAAATTATCTACAGTGTGAGGCAAAAGTAACTTTTTTCAATCTTTAAATAAAAAGAGTAGTTTGACAAGTGTCAACTGTTAAATGGTAGAGTTCAGTTTTCCCATTTATATCAACAAACATTCAAGCATCCTAGTTGTACCATTTTTACATAGCGGAACACACCTGAACCTTGTTGCCAGACTTGCACGTCTACAAGGCAGAAGCCTCTTAGAGCACATTTTGGTTTTTATCAATGGAGAAAGTGCAGCCACACTGCCTCATCTTATGTGCTGGAAAGGCTGTTCCTGGTATCTTTTTTGCCTGACTCTTCCAAAGTATCTCAATCAGCTCAGAGGAGCTAGCCCAATACTTTGCAGGAAAGCACTAGGAAGCATTAAGTTTACAGAGCTTAAAACACAACCTGAACAATGCAGAGTAAATCCAGACAATGCTGACAACAAAGTCAGCAGTCCCCTGCCTAAACATCACTCTAACAGGAGATATATCCTAGGCACACCAACTCACAGCTCCTTCTTGAATCACAACTGCCTGTGGTGGGAACATGCCCTGTCCTTCCTACACTGGCTGGGAATACACCTCCCAGGCCAGTCTCCAGAGTGGAAGATGCCCAGCTGGGACCAGAGCAAAGCCAGCAGCCATGCTTAGCTCTTCCAAGGCCTGAAATAGGAAAGTAAAGGGATGCAGGAGTGCAGCATCTCCTCCAGCCTCTCCCCCTGAGTGGCCAGCTCTCCTGTTGCTACCCTGCCTGCCTGTTTACACCCAAGGCTTGCCACAACAATCCTGCCACAGCCCTGTGAGCAAGCGAGGAGGCTGGAATTTCACCCCTGGCACCTTGCCCTTTGCTTATGCCACCCAACTGGCATCCTGGTCAAAGCCTCTGAGGAATTCTGATGTACAGAAAACAGGCCTCTGCCGAGGCTGTGGTGCAAGCCACCAGGGACCAACTGCCAGGACTGATGGCAGAGGGACACATCCTATCAGAGTCAGTGTTGGGACTTCTGAGATGAACCCTGCAACACACAGCTCTGCTGGACTCCACACAAACACACACACAGAGGAGCTGACTCATTTACTGCAGCTCATCAGAAATCCACATCCCCAACAGCACTCTAAGGTCAATGCTTGCTCTCCAAGTGGCACAGGCAACAGGACATGCATGTATGACTGGGTAGCAATCAAAAAGAGATGCCTTATTTGGTGCCTTCTGCCCTCAGGGGGCACTACAAAGCAGCCCAGGGCAGATGTTCATCTTTAGAATCTCACCCAGATGCTGGCTATGTGCATTTTCCAGCGTCAGGGACCATCTTAACAGAAGGAAGCTAACAGTTAGCAAGCCCCATGTTTCACCCCACTGCTGCCAGCTGCAGTACCTTTGTCCCTACATGAAACACCAGGAGTCTCTCAGGGATAACTGAAGCCCAGCACAGCCATGTGCACCTCACTTCTTCCTCCTAAATACTAGCTGTTTTCAAGCCTCCTCTCCAATGCCTCTATTCACATGTCAGTATGGGTGGGAGGCTGTGGATGGCTTCCCAGGAACACAGGGACAGAGCTGGTGCTCAGGAGGCTTCCCCCACCCATGCCCACAGCAGCCCCTTAACAAGAGGCACAGTCCTGCCAGCCAAGACCACAGCTTCCAGGCTTGGGTCTCACTACACCTGTGCTCATCAGCAGAGAAAACTTCTCCCAATATAGCATCAGTTGCCTATTTATAACATACTGTTTACCAACACCAAGCACTCGCATGCTGGAAGCGGAGGATGAGATGACTCAAGGAAGTATGAGTAAGGGACCTTTCTCCTGTCATGGGAAGATGAGGGGTCTGTAGGAGGGTTACTTTGGGTTGGGTGCTACAGCATGACTGATCATCTGCAGCTCCATCAGCAATGCAAGTGGACTTGAGGGCAAGCTCAGCATTTTTCTACAGTTAAGGTATTTCTCCTGGGAAGATCTTCCTCTGGGAAGATCTTCCTGTAAAAGAGTGAGATTAGATCCAGCACACAGGAGGTGCACCAGCATCCCCTTGCAGTCTGCTCTGGGCTTGGGAAACACCAAGTGCCAGTAGGTGTTGAAGAACAGACTTAAAAGGTCTCCCAAACCCTCCTGACAGCTTCTGGGACCCTCTTCCAGCAGCTCAGTGAAAGGCTGATGGTTGCTACAATGTTTTGACATAAGAAGGATGTGGACCTTTTAGAGTGAGTCCAGAGGAAGGCCACGAAGATGATCAGAGGGCTGGAGCACCTCCCCTATGAGGACAGGCTGAGAGAGTTGGGGTTGTTCAGTCTGGAGAAAAGAAGGCTAAGGGGAGACCTCATAGAAGCCTTCCAATACCTAAAGAGGGCTTATAAAAAAGAAAAGAGATCCTCATTGACCCTTTACCGAGTTAGAAGGCAGTAGGACAAGTGGGAATGGTTTCAAACTGAAAGAAGGGAGATTTAGATTGGATATTTGGAAAAGAATTCTTTACTCAGAGGGTGGTAAGGCACTGGAACAGGTTGCCCAGAGGGGCTGTGGATGCCCCATCCCTAGCAGTGTTCAAGGCCAGGCTGGATATGGCCCTGGGCAACCTGGTCTAGTGGGACTTCCTCTGATGTCCCAGCTATTACCCCCCTCCTGGGTAGCTGGAAACAGACCTCACATGATGTTATGCACACTCATATGGTAGCAGATCAGAGTCTTGAAGTCCATCCAGGTGAAATAACCAGTGTCAGTCACTGACTCCTCTGAGAGCCAGCACCATATCTTCCATTTCTCCCTCTTGGCTGCATCTAGCCATCTCCAGATGCCAGACTCTTTTTCAGAGCCTCACATTTTCTTCTCTGTCTTTGAGAAAGTTACTGCTTTCCTTTCCTCAAATAACCAACATCTCTTCCACCCTACCAAACTGGTAATGGACCTCCTGGCTCCAATCCCCTCTGTCATTTCCCAGGATCCATCTCCTCTGCCATTGCACTTAGCAGCACCAAACAAGATGGCAAGAATGCACATTTACATTAAGAGGCTAGATTGATTTTTGAAGTCTTTAACCTTTCCTAATGGGCACAAGGAAGGCTGTGTTGAGGCCTTTACCAAAAAGCCTCAGCTGGGGCTTGGTGTGGGTTTAGACAAGGCTTGGAGTCCAAAGGTATGCTGGGAGCACACCATCTTAGCTGCAGGAATATGGGACACAGTCACACATAGGGCCCACGATGAGTTTCAGCTACAAGCCACCCACTCGGTGTGCCCTCATATGCTATCCTTTCAGCATGGCTTCTCCTGACCACAAAGCCACAGGCCTGGTGGAGGTACAAGCTTCTGCACTCTATGTGCTGCTAGCCGTGGAGGCACCAGTGGCACTGCTTGTGCCCAGGATGATCCTTCCCTCTCTTCACCCTCCTGACTCACCCCAGTATCTGCTGCTGGGCCCCCACTCTGTGCCAGCTTCCCATACATCCACATAGTAGCTCATGGCCATCTCCACCCACGCCCTGTCCCCTCTATTCCTCCCAGCACCAACTCATTTGCCCCCAGTGTTGACTCACTCCTCAATGCTCATGACCACACATTCAGCTTGCTTCCAGCATCACCACCACTGCAAGTCACAGGATGAGGTGTCACCACTGTTTTAGAGAGTTGCAGTCAAGTGTGAACCTATGACACAGGACAGCCTGGCCCTGCTCTACATGTCACCCTGAGTGGTTGCCTGACCATGGGCATGCTGCCAGTATATGCCTCTGCCCATCAGAATCACATACAACAAGGGAGATCACTTGGTTAACTCACGAGCAGTAGAAAGGCACTTCACTTTCCAGATTAGATATACCTGCAGTACACAAGTATTTTTTGCTGGTTGCACCCCCACCTACAGTCAGCTGGAATCCCTGTTGAGTTACTAGGAATGAAGGGTATGTCCTGGAGCTATGGTCCTCTGCTCCCATCAGTAAGTTCTAGGGAAGTGGTTGGGGGCTGTCAATGCCCTTCTGCCCCTTCCTCTACCAGGGATTTCATATTTACCCTCTCCTGTGTGAGCAATCCCTGTCCTGTCTCTGCTTGAGAGTGTCACCAGCCACAGGATTAAAACTGAGGCTTTTACATGGTTTCCCAGTTGCTTGCCGAGGTAACTGCAAGAGAACAAGCTTTACACTCCCTTTGCCAGCTCAGGTCAGCTCCAAGCAGCCAGAGAAATGCCCAGGTGGGCAGCAGCACAGTTTTGCCTCTGATAGTTAGGCTTTTCAGAACCAGGTACACTCCCTGCCCTTGAGGGGGCAGTGGCACTGAGCAGCAACTTTGTCTCAAGGAGTGAGAAAGAAGGAAAACACTTCTCGTGTGCCAATGGCCTGGGTCACAAGACACCCCACCAGCCCCAGCACAGCATCTCTGGTCTCTGGGCAACGTCCACCTTTAGGTACCTGTTAGGAGCAGTGGTGATGCAGGGTGCTCTGCTCAGAGCCCCCAGCTGCCCTTCCCCATCCGTGGGCTTGTAATTCTGCATCTCGTGTGTTTTTTGCATGTCACCTTCTGCTACCTGATGCTGTCTCCACAGTCACTTTTTCTCCTTTAAGTCTTAGGACCAGCCTAATACCCAGCCCTACAAGCAGATCCCAACAGAGACAGTACTTGTGCTCTAGCACTTTCTGTAGTCTGCTCTTCTCCCTCAGCATCCACAGTCAAGAGATTAAGAATATAGAAACCATATTTTAACTACTTCTTTTGATGCCATAGTGCTGGCAAAGCAGCAGAATGTTCCCTCCTCTGACATGGCAGGTAGCAGAAGGTCCTCCTGGACTTTCTTACCTGCTGGGTTACCAAAGGATGGGGCAAAAGTTCCTGTCCCACCATTCCCAACACACATGCCTTAAAGAGAAGTAAGGGCAGATCAAAAAACCCAACTCCAAACCACCCTACCTCCAGCCACATTCAAGTCTCAAATCCTCATTGAGCCTGAAATCTGCCTGGTATGAGGCTCCTGCAGGCAAAATGGGGCACAAAAATGCACACACCTCTAAGCAGGGAGGCAGAGCAGGAATAACAAGGCAGCCAAGCCCCAGCACTGGGGTAGGAGGAGAGGGTGTTGCTCCAGAGCTCTCCTTGGAGCCTCCAGAGCTAGCTCTGCAAGAAGTGGTTGGTAGGAAGGGCAGGCTTGGAAAGGGATGCTCTGAAATGCTGGGGTGGACTAGGAGGCAATCAGAGGCTGATCAGGATGATTGACAGGCTGGAAACAGCCGGGGGAAGGGAGAGGAGCAGAGGGATAAGCAGTCCTTGCCACGGGCCAGACAGGCCCACCACCCTGCAGTAGCTTTTCAGGACCAGGCTGGGAGTTTCCATTCTATGCACCTATTTGGCCACAATGCACAGCTACCTGCACCACTGCTTGGATGGGCTGGGCTGGAGTCTATCTCCACTAAATGCAGTGCAAACCACAAGAGACAGAGCATATATGCTGCAGTACAAAGATCAAATCCCTCTCTCCCCAAGCTGTCCACAACTTGCTTTGTTCTCAACTTAACAGCCACATATTCCCAGCACTGCTTTCCTACCCAGACATTGGCCACTCCCATGTATTTTGAAAACAGGATCAACAAACCTGCACATCTCTTTGCTTGGGTTGTTACATCTCTTCTCTCAAAGAGATTTCTGAGCCCCAGTTAGAGGTCCTATTTGATCTTTTGGACCTAACCAACCCCAGAGACATCTGAGCACAGCTGTGCCAGACAGAGGCAAAGACCCAAGTGATCAACATGTCTCCACAGGCATACATCTGCTGATGGAGGTGTAGTTATACTGGCAAAACTGCTTCTCAGTGTTTTGAGGTGGTAGAATAAAACCAGACTGAGAAGGAGGAGCATATTTGCCAAACTAATGTATCAGGAAACCAATCAAAACAAGCAATCCTACACACCAAGCAGGCCAAAAGCTGCAGGTGTTTTGAAGGAGGCACTTAACACACCCTACAGACATAGCCTACCCCATGCTCAAATACTGCCACCATACCATGTCTTTATGACTTTGATTTGCAAAGGTGTTCCTTACCCCACAACCACCAGAGCTGAGCTGAGGTATGGCTGCTACGCCACAAGATACTTGTGGAGCGACTTGGGCTGTCCCATCCTGCAGCACTTGTCTCCCGAGAGGAAGACACAAATGCTTACCAGGGTTATTCCCTACAAGCCAAAGCTCTGCTCCCATCAATGGGAACAAAGCCTGAGAGGAAAAAAAAAAAAGTAGTAGTGAATCATAGGGGATTTTTCCCCCTTCTCCCTTAAAGCACATCAAAGCATTTGCTTTCCCCTGACTCAAAACCGTAGTCAGGAACTATCTACTAGCTTTGAAATTCCTTTCCTACCCCAGGCGAGAATAAAACATGAAGATACAAGAGTGTGAGATTCCAGGAGCACTAGGCAGCAGGGATTTACAAGGGATACATCCTGTCAGGCACACTGGATCATCTTTATTTTTAACAGCGTTACAGAGTTACTGGGTGAAAGGGAAGTCGTGGATGTAGCAAGACTGTTAGCAAGCCATCTGCTGCAGCATCTCAGTCTCTCTCTCTCAACGTTTGTTCATCAGGCTAAGGCAGAAACATCACCTCAGGGACTGAAAACAGGGATAATGACCCTAAATAAACCAGCAGCCCTAAGTGACAGAGCACTGGACTGCAGGCTGGTAGGAACCAGAGGCGAGGATGACATCTGGTTTCATTCATCATTTTCACCAGCTAGGGTGGTAAGTTTGGAGAGGTGGGAGGTGCTGGCTGTTCCCAGGTATCTGCCAAAAAAGTCAGGTGCCAGAGGGGAAGGGATGCTATAAATCACTCAAGAGGCAGATGATGGGCTAAGGCAAGGAAAGGCAAGGAACAATTTCAGAGGCACATGCATGGAGACTAGGCATTAGTTTGTCAGGGTGTGACCCTACGTTAGCTAGGGTCAGGCTGGTGCTTTCTTTTACCAGAGACACCTTCTCAGAAGGTAGGGGAATCTCAAGGCAAGGGCTTAGATGCCACAGCAGGAGAATCAAATAAGGAGAGCTTTGAAACACAGGAATGCACTGAGCAAGTGACACCAGGCAAAGACAGTGACCTCCAGCCATGCAAGAAGACAAGACAGAGCTAGCTGCACAGCTCTGAAGGTGGCCACAGCCCCAGCATCTCACCACTGTTTTTTTCTTGCTACTCTTCATAACCTGGCATATTTACCCTACCAAGCTGATGATACAGTGTCATAAGAAATGTTATGCTTATGCAGGATAACCAAGTCTCACTTTAATTTTTTCTTTGATTAGATAAACAGACTGATCTCCTTATGTTTCTCACCATAAAGCTTTCTCTCCAGCCTTCAGATTATCTTGGAAATCTTTTCTGCATTCTCTTCAATTTTCCAGCACCCTTTTCTGAGCACTGACACTGGATTTAGACAGTGTATATATGTACCAGTCTCCCCAGCACCTCCTACAGCAAAGTCTCTTTCCTAGGGCTACTCACTGCTGCCTTTACAGGTGTCAAACATTTCAAGTAACTGCCAGGCTTGAAGTAGCCTTAATGGGTTATCTGGTGAGATTCTTTGTCTGAGGTACAGCCAGCTGCAACTCATCCATATCTATAGACTTTTGGCTAATTTGTTCTAGAACAAACAACCCCTCAAAACATTAAAGATAGCTTATTCTGTTTCACCATCCCAACTGATATTCCAGAAAACAATAAAGTCTGAATTCGCTCATAACAGACAAAGAGACTTCCTGCCCTGTCTTTTTCACAACTACAGTCTTCTAGAAGTACATTTCTCTACATACTTGAAGACCATGAAGTTCCCTCTGCCATCTTTTCTCCCCAGGCTACAATTCTAGTTTTTCTCATCCTTACTCCCACACCGTATTTCTATAGAGCTTAATCATTTCTGTTGCCTTCCTGGATACTCTATTGTTTGCTCACATCCTTCTCCAAGGGTTGCATCCACATCCGAGTCTGGTTCTTCAGTAACACCTCATCCATGTTGAGGAGGGCACTAATTGCTTCCTTCACCTTACAGGTGTCACTCCTCATAAAACCTGGCACAAGGCCTGCCACATCTTTTTCTCCTCCCCAGCACAGCACTAATTCATCATACTCTTGAACTTTGCTAATACCTGCATTTTCTCCTGCCTTGCCTAGCCAGAGTCTCCTTGTCAGAGTAGAAACCTTTCAAGGCTCTGTACTGGGGCCTGTACTGTTTAGTATTTTTATAAATGATATCGACAGCAGCATTGAGTGCACCATCAGCAAGTTTGCAGATGACACCAAGCTATGGGGTGCTGGTGATAAGTTGGAGGGGGGAGATGTCATCAAGAAGGACTTGGACAAGCTGGAGAGGTGGGCCCAGGTGAACCTCACAAGCTTCAACAAGACCAAGTGCAGGGTCCTACACCTGGGTCAGAACAATCCCCACTATCAATACAGGCTGGGGGGGGGGGAGAAGACAGAGAGGAGCCCTGCAGAAAAGGACTTGGGGTGCTGATGGATAAGAAACTAANTCCCTGCCCACTGCAGGGGATTGGACTAGATGACCTCCAGAGGTCCCTTCCAACCCAGATCATTCTATGATTCTATGAAGTACAGCTTTTCAACTGAGCGTGGGTCCACCTGAGGGATGCTTCTTATCTCCTACCCTTTCCTTGTTTGTTTATGAGGCTGACACTTGGGTCAGTGACACAGAATGACAAGCCTAAATCTAATACTTTCACTGCCCCCACTCAGCCACTAGGCAATCCTTTGAGGCAAGGGCATTGAACAACTCGACGTGGTACGTTCCAGTCAAATGCATGCTGGTAGATTTTTAATCAGCATATTCTCCTGCCTTCTTAGCAGGTTAAACACTAACTGCTTAACTGTTTATTTCAGATTATTTAGACAGGTTGGTTGTAGTTCTGTTCTTTCTCCCTGTATTTCAAGATATCAAACCTTGGGATCTCCCTTCACTAGGTGTTTTCTAAGGTGGTTGTTCACCATGCAAAAACTACCTTGGTGTATTATTTAAGTACTTTCAGGGATTTACAAGGCTTTGCCCACATAACCACATCTAATTTACCTAAATAGTCTTATCACCTCTTCTGACTTGTGTTTGGACTTACTTTTTAAAATTAACTCCTTTAACTCCCTCACCTTCTTTGCAAGGTGAAGAAAGAGTTCTTACTGTCACATTTAATTTGTTCCTCTTTTCCATGCAGCCAGAAGGCAATTCCTCCTTTTGTCCAATAGTTGTATCAGCTCCTTGCACCCTAGCTGGGAGTTCACACTGAGTTTCGCATCCACTGCCAATCTAGTTCCTTCCTCCCAGATTTATAACTTTGCAACTCATGCCAACTTAAGCTGCCCTTTGTGTGTCGTGAGCAACAGTGAGCCTCTGGGCAACTACTGCAGTTCAGCAGACACATAATAATTCATTTCCAAGTCTATGCTTCAAGTGTAGACAAGAGGCCAGCAAAACCAAATCATCAACTTGCATACAGTCATCCTGGAGAAGATGTCATCTTTACCAGCATCACCTGAGGGCCTCCAGAGTCCAGTGGTTTCACACAAAGGGAGTTAAGACAATATGCACAGAGCGCTGAAGGATGAATCCCTTTTAAGATCTTCCTTAGGACCTAAAGGCACTTACATTTTTGGCTCAAGAGCCCAAGTATCCTAGGCTCAGCTGCAGAGACCTTCCCCAGTCTGTCACTGGCAGGTTCTCTCAGAATTCCAAGCAGAAGACATTAGATGTTCATAATTATTTCAAGCAGGAAAAAAGGCCTGCTACCACCCAAGTTCCCTCTTAAGTAAAAGATCATGCCAAGATTGTCTCATCCCCTGGCTTGAAAGGGACTTGAGACAGAGCCTATTAAAGGCCATTGTTTAATTAGCAAAAGCAAGACTAGGCCAAAATACAACTCTCTTACTAAATGCACTCTTGTAAGAAATGGCACTTGTAAAAGCAGCACTCTCCCTCTGACCCATGCCAGCAACACATCAGGAGACAGCTGTGTGCTTTAAGGGAGCCTATCAGAGCTGCTCTTCCATGCACGTCAACAGAAGAGAGCACAACACCTACCCTGAGCAACACCACATGGCCTCCTTTGTTGGCATGACAGAACCAGCAGCCACAATGCTGGTGGCAGCTGGTTGTCTGCAAGGTAATGCTCTGCACTGAGCTGGGAGCAGAGACCTGCATGGAAACCAATGGGAATATCCCTAAAGGAAAGGGAAGAGGGTCTCACAGTAGCACACTACTCCACACAATTACAGGAGTGAAGAGGGGATGAGCACACCCAACACAGGGACTTAGAGGAGTAGCTCTGGGGACATACAGTCCTTCTAGGGAATGACAGACAACAGTCAGACCAGAAAGGTCTGCAGTATTTGCTCTTCCAGCCAGAGAAAGGCAGGGAGATTTTTTGTCTTGCTGCTGAGAGGCAGCACAGTTGTGGTGGTTCAGGAAAGCAACTGCAGAGTATATTGAAAATAGGCAGACATTAAACCTGCCTGCAACTGCTTTCTCCTGGTGCTGATGCAAAGTACCTGCTTTTGAATACACAGTTCCTTAAGAGATTCATCTCTTTTCTTTAATGCAATAACACAAAGATCTTCCCAAACTGGACAACACAAACAGGAATGTTCAAATCCTTGCTTTAAGCTCAACCTGTACTACCAGCTGCCAGTTTCTCTGGGGAAACACAGCATGCATGAAAGAAGACTTCTCTCTCTTCCCAGCACAATAATCACGTGGGGAGAAGCTGCTGGCTTCACAATTAGACCGACAGAGATCAAGAATAGGAGACCTTGCTCAAAAGATGCAGTGGGCTATGCCAGCAGGATCCCCATCTTGCCCATATAAGCTACATTGCCACTATAAGCACTTGGTCTAAGGATAGCACTAGGATAGTGAGAAAGCATTCCCACTCTCCCACCTGGCTTTGAGGGATGGAGAGAAAGAGACTTGAAAGTAGAAGATGGAAAGCAGCAGGAAGGCAGTATCAACATGCAAGAGCCATGGGGAGAACAGAAGGATTTCCAGCACTGCTTAGCAGTCATGTGCTGGGAATGCGAAACAACCATGCAAAGATAATCCTGCAAAGGGCAGTGAGTGCTGCACAGAGAAGCATGGAGGAAAACATTCTCCATCTCATACTTTGCAAGAGAGTCTTGGGCTTCCTGCAGCTCATTTGTACTTGGAGCAGAGGGCAGACACCCAGGTCCATGCTGGAAGTACATGAAATGAGAAAGCAGTGCCAACCACAGGCCTGCAGGCTCAAAGAAAAGTCATTTCATACTGCAAGCCTTTGCTCTACAAGTTTGGCTCCAGCTTCACGGATCTTGCGCTCTCTCTCTGTTGCAGAGTGCATACACACATTTCCTTTTCATTCCTTGATCTGTTTTTCTCCTTTTAACCAACTTTCTAGCCAATACATTAGGCCTGCTCCCCCAAATCACTCCCCTTAATGAGCCAGAGAACCACCGAAAGGTGAGGTGCCTCCTGTGAAGTCTGTGATCAAGACAGTTCCTGCATATCCTAACTCCTCATACAGCTGGTGAGATGAGTTCTTCCCAGCAAGAGCCTGAGCTGCATGGGGCATGAGAGAGAGGCTGAGGGCTGCAGTTTCTGGCAGCAGGCACTCCCATGATGATTGTAGAGCTACTTTCTGAGAAGCCAGCTGCCTCACACCACAGACTTTCAAAGCATGAAGACCAGCAACACACTTGTCAAGAACAAAATGGCAGAGGAACAGAGGGAATCCTTCCCTCTCCCCCTGCCTGGAAACCTGCATTTTGGTTTACCAGGTCAGCCTGCAAGGAAACTCTTGAGTTTCCCAGGCTTGCTTCCAGGGCCAGGAGGAGCAGGAGACAGCTCTGCTGCAGACTAGACACAGGCAAACCTTCCTCTGACTCATGCAGCATCCCAGAGGCCATGGCCCTGAATTCAAGGCTCCACAGCTCCCCCCTCATCGTTTCCTGAGCCATCAGGCAAGATCTGGGACCCTGCAAAGCCAGTTCAGGTGGTAGCAAACCTGCCCCTTTGCTTCAGGCTCCAGGTGGGGCCTTCACCTCCTTGTGTGAGGTGCAGTGTGGAGAATAGGCAGTAGGCACATTGGCTGCTTGCTGCAGGAGCTCCTGGCCAGTGGGGACAGCTGCTGGGCTCGACATAACAGGCTGTAGGACAAGCTGTCATTGGAAGGAAGGAGGTAGGGCAGGACCAACCTGAGGGACTGCCACCAAGGATTGTTCTCCCTCCCCTTGGTTCTTACCCCCTGGAAAGCAGCTGCTAGGTTAAAATGCCTTTACAGCGCTGTCATTCAGAGACATGGAGACAATCTCCATTTTCCAAATATCCCCATCATCTTATCTCATCTATGCACCACAAAAAGCCCTGGGGAATATCTGGCCCCAGCCTCCAGAAACCTCTATCATCCCTGTTACCCACCACGGAGCTCTGAGATGCTTTGATATGCAAAACAGCCACAGGATCCATAACCAGTGCTGTCTGCAATTAACAGCATGCAGTGTATCCTACACCCAGGGCCTCCTCTGGCATGAAGCTGGCACCCCACGGCTGCACAGGCTCCATGTCAGGTGGCACAGGTCCCAGCTCTTTCCTGGTAGCAGGAGAACTCCAGCACATAGCCTCACCCTGGCAGCCACGATGGAGATGAGGCACTTAGAGGAAGGACATGGGCTGAGGTTGCCCCTCAATATGGATGGGGAGGGTGGCAGAGGAGCCACTGGCAGGACAGAGCTCCCCGTGATAAAAGGCACTCCAGCTACCCTGGGCTCAAGGAAAGTGTAATTAGCAACAGACAAAAAGCAGGCCCTTGGCACTGACATCTCTCAGGCTACCTGTAAAGTTCTAGTTCCAGAGAGAAGCAACTTCATGAGGATTTTTTTTTTATGTACAAATTTATCAAGAAAACCCAAGCAAGTTCACAGTCTATTTTATTCCAGAAGAAAGATAGAAAATATGAGCAAAGACATTTTAAAAGCCCAGAAGGAAAAAACCAATAAAAAAAGCAAACAGAAAACAAGCAGCAAAGCACCCAGTAGTTTTCTTTTTTTGGCTGAACTCATGGTTTCAGGACATTTCAGGACAGTTGCACCACACTCTGGTCAAAGGGGAAGAAAATGGAGCATTGCAAAGCCTCATGGCAATGCCTTCTTGACAAGAAAACTGACATCCTCTGAAAATACAGTAGCTTTAGTTCCTTCCAAGGTTACTGAAGGCAGGAACAGACTAAAATAGAGCAAACTTGGTGCAACAAAACATACTCATGAGCCAAACCAGAGTCTCTTCCCACCACCCCCAAAGGCATCTTCTTTCATGTTTATCTTGCTCCTATGGTATCCAGATAAAAACTGCAGAAAGATCTTCTCTCCCTGTAAAGACAGCATATTCCTACCACTAAAATGCTCCAGATAAAAAAGGCCTTTCCTAGGTATATACCAGATAATTGCAGTCATTAGAAGCAACATCCTTAATGCTTTTGCTATTCCTAGTTTGAACAGAGTCCTCCTGGAGTCAGTTATGAGTGGTGAGCTTTCCACTCAGAAGCATTAAGAGAATAAAATGCTATTAGGGAATGTATGGCACAGGTGTTTGGATGGGAAGGGTACCATTTCCTCCAATGCACTTGCCAAGTCTTTGTCCCATGCCTGGGTGGGGCATCTGCAGGACCATCCAAGAGGCACCTGTGCCATGCAACCCCACAGTGTCTTTGTGACCACTGCTGATGGGCTACTCCTGCCCTGCAGCTTGTGGCTTTCTGTATGTGCTTACTCCAGAGGACAACACAATGAAGCAGAACACTTCCACAGTAACAACCAAATATTGGATGGAGGGGAGGGTCCTCGAAGACTATGCACAACTAAATTCACCACCCTGAGCATGTACTGACCAGCCTTTTGCTTCCAACTCCTTCTACTGAGGGAAGAGTGAGGGAGGGAGGTGCCTAGAATCCCAAATTCTCCATTCAGCTGAGAGCTACAAACCTGCTATGGGTTGACTGCAGTCACGTCACAAATTTTTGGCATAATGCCTTAGGCATGTAGATACCTACAGATATACAGGGCCAACTCTAGCACAGGAGGAAAAACCATGGTTTTCTGATTTGGAGGGGCTGGTGTTCAAGACAAGAGCAGAAAGGGACTGCTTGGCTACATGGCCACAAGCCCTACCTGATAGCTCTTATGATAAGCTCTCCAAGCTATGAAAGGCAGAGTAATATCAGACATTACCTACTGTTCCCACCCCTGGAACATACCTCCTGCCTCCCTGCTTCTGTCCCAGCAGTGCTTGGAGATGAGGCCAGGAGGAGAACAGGCGGCTCGTCAAGACCGAGCACGCACCAAAGCAGACTCAGCACCTCCGACGGCACTCGTAGGTGAGATAGAAGCCGGTGCCAGGCCACAGAAATGGGGCCGGCGACCCTCGGGGTGCAGAAACCACATCACCCAGGGGCGACTGAGCCGAGGGATGGTGCAACAGAAGACTGCAAAGGACGGGCGCTCAGGAAGAGGCCGAGGAGCTCCGCACCACCCTGCTTTCGCGCAGATCCGACGGGCCTTGGGGGAGGGGGCCCAGGCCGCTCCGCGGGCGCAGCATCCAGCCGCGCCCCCCGCCCCGCTCCGCCCCAAGATGGCAGGCAGCACCCCCCGCCCCAGGCCGTCCCCGCAGCGGGATTCCGCACAACCCGCTCCACCTTCATGAAGGCCTAAGGCGGGGCCGTCTCTCCCCCTAACCCAGCAAGAACGGAGGTAGCGGGCTGCCGCCCCAGGCCCGCCAGGCGTGGAGGAGCCGCAGCCGTCGTGCGCTGCACCCTGCCGTACGCCGCTCCCCGCCGCGCCGGCGGCTCACTTACCCTGTGTCAGCACGGACTAGCTCCCCCCGGGCTCCCGGTTTGCCCCACCGGGCTGGGCAGGGTGCTGCAGTGCTGCGCCGCGCCGCGCACAGGAGCGAGCAGGGACCGCCCGGCTCAGCTCGGCTCGGTTCGGCTGGGATCGGCGCGGGGTGGGGCCTCGGGTGGGCGGGCCGCGGAGGCACCGCCCCGCACAGCGATGGGCGGGCCCTGCGGGGAGGCGGTGCTGCGCATGTGTACGGGCGGAGGGCCTGCGTTCCCTTTGGAGGTGCGCGGTGGGAGTGTGGGGGATGTGGGGGGTCTGTGGCCTGCGCTTTGCGCGGGGCGGGGACGTAGAGGCGGCCCAAGGAGCGGCGGCGGGCTGGGATGGTGGGGAGCGGATCGGATCGAATCGGATCGGGCGCCATGCGGGGGCAGCCGTGCGGCAGCGGGTGCCCCGCCCCTGGGCCGCGGCGCCCTCCGTCGTTGCAGGGCCTTAGGCCTCCTGCGGCCTGCGGACGGCCTTGCTCCACCGTGAGGTCAGGCTGCACCCAGAGTGCTGGCTTTCCCACGAAGCCGGTACCAGGCCCTCACTTGGTCGCATGGCCGAGCCTCCCGGCGCACAAGCAGCCCCCCCTCAGCCTCTGGGTGCTGGGGCTAGGCGAGAGCGCGCTGCAAAGGCTGTTCGGTTCCTCCCTTTCCCCGGGTGCCGGCCCTATTGCCCGTCCCCCATAAGGAGCCGTTTGCAGGTGTCGCTGGTGCTCTCTGCACAGGGCCTGAAACGTCTAAGACCTGAGCATAGCTTGCACCTCTACAAAGACTGAGAAACGCTGTCACTGGAGACGGCACGGGTGGCACGCAGCAGGGCAGATATTCTTGTGACATCTTGTGAAAGCAGCCGGGAGACAGAGCCTGGGCTGTACGGATCCCAGAGTCTTTGTGTTGCCTGCACACAAGGCACTGCAGATGGGGTGAGGGGCAGCATCTTGCCTTTGATAGGCAACACCCTCTGCTTTCACTGGGCTTCATCCTGTGCTCTAGGAGTCTGGCCTAGTGGAGAAGGAAAACACAGAGTTTTTTCTGGTACTCTTGCACGTCTGTCCTTCGTAGTGTTTCTTTGCTTTAGAATTCGTGTGGGGCTGTCTACTGGAATTAGGCTTGTGTGGGTATGAATAGTCACGCAGCAAAGTTGGACCAAGATTCCTGTGTCCTGACAAGCATGGCATTTACTTGTGTGTCATGGGGACTCAGGAAGTGTGGGTGCTAGTTTATGCTTTGCTGATGATTCTCCACAAAACTCCTTTGGAGGTCCAGTGAGAAAGGGGAGGCAATTTGGGTAAGAAAATGGTGTGACAGGTTTCTTGTAAGCATGAAAGACTTAGTCCTTGTAGTAAAAGCAGACAGGCAACCAGCCTTTTTTAGAAGCAGAACACAGATGTTCATCTGAGCTGTGTTCCTTTGTCTGGTTTGAGAGCTTACTTGGGAGGGTCTTGTTTGGAAGGAGAGAAACTGAATTAAGAGTGTTTTTTGAGTGAGAAGCAAGGCTTATTCTAACAAATCTGCAGGTAGCTCCTGTGGCATGAGTGTGCCTTTTGTCTCCAGGTCAGGTTTCTCTTAAGCCTGAGTGCTGTCTGTATAGGCATCACTTTCTGGTATAGCTTTATCAGGAAGGCTTGGAGCCATTATCATTCTTTGTTCTGTGAGCAACTAGCCTAGGTCAGTGGTTCCTGCCTTTTTTCTTTTTTGATGGTTGGGTCGCAGCTCCCTACCTTCTCGTCTCAGTCCTGCATGCCACAGCTTCCCCCAGCAAAGTTACTGCTCTCTGGTTTGTGATCACACCTTGCTGGTTGGGACATGGCCACCCAAGTCTGGGCTGGGAAGAGAGCCTAGTCTTGTGGGTTGCCACAGGTTGTCCTGTTCCTGAGACCTCCACTACTGTTAGAGGAAGTAAATATATATTCGAAAGGTAGTAGCAGCATTAAGTTATGGTAGTGTGGGCAGTTCTCTGAATTTGTGTGTAATTCCAAAAGGCAGAGATAAGGAGAGACCTCACCGGTCTTCACCTCCAGCCCCATAGACCGTACTAGAGCATTGCTTCTGGGGTAAGGTACCTGCTCTATTGCTCCTTTCCTTTGGCCTCACACAGGAAGTTGTCCTCACTAGCTTATTTCCAGCTGGTGCACTGGGAGTGATCCCTTCCTGTTTTAGTATAGTGCTGTGAATATGAATATATAGAATGCTGTAAGATGGTTGGCTATTAGAACAGTAAGAGCCAAAAGTACTTTAGAGTTAGGACTTCTGAATACTTAAAATGTCAAAGGTAAGTTTTCCATTAAGGGTATTCAACTCTTTTTTTTATCTGCCTTTCCTGATTGTGATCTGGAAAATTAGGTTAGTGTGTTTTGCTTCAAATTGTTAGCAGATGTACCCGTAATGAGTTTCTGTTGTTAACCTGGATCAATAAATATCCTGTTTAATAGCTAATCCTATTCATAAACAGAATTTGAAAAGGCTTAATTCCTCTTTGTGAATACTGGCCTTTCTGGATGTCATTGATGTAAAACCAATTATGTCTTGGTAATGAATATCTTGTGTATTTTTAACACACACAGGCCCTTAATCACATTGTTTCCTTTATGAGGAGAGCTGTGAATGGATTGAATCCTGTAGTTCAGTTGGCTTGTGTAGCTTACCATGGCAGACGGTCTATAAATATACCTGCAGTGGCAGAGTAGAGGTTTAGGTGTTTGCATTGTGCATGTTGTCTTGGATTTATTTCCTGCATTTTAATGATGGATGACAGATGCAGTTCAAATCTTTGTGGTGCCCAGAGCATGTCTATTTTAGAAGAATAAAGGGGATGTTGGCCTCCACTCTTTGACTGTGCAGATCAGGTTACTACTATTAAAGTGAAGAATAGTTTTCCCTGGTTTATTTTGTATGTTTGACAGCAGGATTTGCGTGCATTTGCTTTGCAACATCCATTGGTGTTCCCTGGGGTCTGCTTGTGCAGATGAGTTACTAGCAGAAAGAAGGAAAAGAAGTAGCTTAATGGTTGTGGAACTACAGATCTTGGGCATATAGGGAGCAGGTGTCATTTCCAGACCTTGTTACTGAAAAGGAAAGTAATACTGGATTGCTTAGTAACAGCACTATTTAAAAGTACACTTACTGTAGCATGCAGAGAGGGTAAGAATGGCACCTTCACTGTTTTTTAGGGTATAAACCACTGATTAAAAACTTGGTCAGAGTCATTGCACTGGCCTCTTCAGTGTTCAGATGCAGACCTTTTTTAGTGCTCCCATGTCCGAGTTAACAGGACAGATTCATACAGACCATTCCTATGAAGCACATCAGTATTTTTGCTGAAATGAAAGAGATCCTTTTCCTGTCCAAGTCTCCTTGTGTTTCTCTGGAGATACTGTCATGATGTAAGTCTAGACTGGCAGTGAAGGGAGAAGACCCAGTCTTGTGTTTCACCATATTCCCTTGTACCGGCATTCATCCAGCTGCGGGATGAGTTGGATCAGGGAACTGATCTGCCTGAAAACTGTGATTCATTTACATGAATGCTGCTTGAGTTAGCATAAGGGAGGTGATGGAAATGTGTGTTGAAGGAACACAGGGCTTCCTTTCGTGGTACTGTGTGCCCCAATGTTGGTTCAAAGTGACGATGTAATCCTGTCTTCCTTATCTGGAAGATGTCCTTGCTTTGTATTGGCTCCCTGAGGTGATCTACTTATTTGTTTGCCTCTGACTGAAGGAAATGTTGTATGTGGCCTGCTTCTATTAGCTGGGGTGAAATTTGCCAGAATTACTCCATTCAAAAACCACTCAAGATTGCAGTAAATATTAGTTCTTTAATCTCAGGGAAAAACAATGAAGGTGGTAGTTTTAGTACGGGATTTGAAAATGGTGCAGTGGGTAAATAACTTCCAGAGCTTTGTAACTGGTGAAAAGTTTCTTTGTTGTGCTCTGTTGGAATTTGATGTCAGTCTGTTGAATGGGGTGAGGCTGAAGGGCCCTCAAGAAGGGAGTGTTTGCTGCAGCGGGTTATTGCATATCCTGACTTACTCAGTGAAGTAGACATTGGATCAATTTGGTGAATATTTGATTAACAAACACCTCTTTCTTTACTTTTAACAGGGATATGGAGTGGAGCAAAGCAGAGTGTCTCTATGATTCTGGTTTTAAGAAATTAGTCTCTCTAACCAGGAGATAGAGCCACTGCTAGAATTTAGGGACAGTGGGTTGGAACGGGGAGAGATGCTTCTTTACGTGGTTCTTTATTGCTTCTTTGGTACAGCTATGCATGGCTGATGTTATATCAATAGTTGTCTTTGTGTTGGGCCTTCCGTTTTAGGACAGTGTCCATTTAAATACTGCTCTTGCATAGCATGAACAACTTGGAAATTAATCCTGCTTGAGCAGGAGATTGGACTAGATGACCTTCAGAAGTCCCTTCCAAAGTAATTCCTTGGTCACAAGTGTATTAGTGACTAAGTACTAAGCAGTGTTGGGTTTTTTTCCCATCCAGATTGTTGTAGGGTGCACTCCTGTATCAGTTGGGCAATACCAACAGCACACTTCTGGAAATTCGTGCAAATTTTCTTGTTCTTGAGAGCTGTAGGGGTACTCTTCCCATATACCTCTGAGCACAGGAACCTGAGGACCTGGGGAGAGCTACTTTCAGAAGCAAATTTGGGTCATGTGCATTCCCTGTGCCTGTGCTAAGTCCAGTCTCCCCTGAGCCTTTTTAAGGTCTACTGGTAAGAGGAACCATCGGTGTTGGGAAGGAGAGAGGTGCCAGGTGTGCTGGGGCAGATGGCTGTCCTCACTTTATAATGGCTCTTCAACTCTGGCACAAACTTGGAGTGTTTGTGTGGCAGCACCAAGCGTTACAGGGTGAATGGCTTCTGTCCCCTTTAGGATTGAGGTATTAGCCACTGCATGGAGGGGAAAACTGAGGGCAGAGGAGATCCGAGTTGACAGCCGCAAGGGGAGCAAGTCAGGACTGGGTCTGCTTGAGGAGCACCTGGAGGCAGACCTAAACTATTGTTTGTTTGCTTGTTTCTAGAAGGGAAGCTGGCATGTTACAATAGCTGAAGATGTGATTCACTCTTTGTGAATCCCTGCACCCTTGAATGCTGTACTCCATGCCACAGATGCATTCTTCTCTTCCCTCCTCCTTGAACCTTCCTGTTAATTGGAAGGATCCCCCTTGTTTACGCAGTTGCTAACAGGATGCTTCATACCAAATAATCATACAAAGTTTCTTAGCTTATGACACAACTTAATGTGCCAAGGAATAATTCTTAGCAAAGAAGGGGTACTGAGTCATCTGGAAAAATAAACAGTCCTTGGACACTTCAGATGCTTCTGCTGGTGGTTTTGCAATTTCAAACCTTCACTGGTGCCACAGGGTAGAAACAAACAGTGACTCTTCCCTGGAGCAGTGAGTGAGCTCAGAGTTCAAGCAGTCCTTTAGGACTCTGACATGTGGCCTTGAGCACATCTAACTATGCTGGTCCTGATATTGCTGTCCCTCTGACAGTGGGCAGAGCATGCACCTGTCTCTGCTCTACCATGAGCTAGCAGACCTCTCCAGTTGGTCTTATGTAGTGGTGAGGATAAGCAGCCCCATCCTCTCCTGCCACCAAGGTCTGCCAGGAGAATAGAGATGGAAGTGACAACGGCAGCTGGTCTCCCCAAGAAGCGTCCATCAGAAACAACAGAGACCAACTTGCTACTGCTTCTTGTTTGGGTTTTCTAAAAGGATTGAAAGCCTTAGTGTGATTCTGGAGGAAGTAGAAGTATCACTGGGTTAGAGTTTCATACAGGGAAACAGTATACCCAAGTACAGAATGGGACACAGGCTGCTCTCTGTTGCCAATGTAGTATGGGCTTACAGCAAGGCAGCACAGTTGAATTTGCTTAGAAATTCTAGGAGCAGCAAAGCCTAGGTAGCTGGACCTTGACTGCCAGCAGCACCGTAAATACTGCAGGGCTTTTTTTTGTTAGGATCACACAGCTAGGTGAGGAGTTGTGGCAAAACCACAGCCTTGGAGTCTCATTTCAGAGAGGGGACCGTGCAGGCAAGCTGTGAAGGGAAGCTCTGAACTCATTTGGAGATCTTCTGATCCACTGAAAAGTGACCTTGCTTGGCAAAGAAATGTAGGCTTTGGCTGTTGCTGTTCTCTTCCAACTATTCTTTTACCTCTGTGAGAGGTGAGATGATTTGCTGTGTATCGTGCCTTGCTAGGGGAGTGCTGCTACAAAATTGCTGTGGTGCACATCTCCAGTGCATCTCGCTGTCAGGTAACAGTAGGACAACCACAAACCCTAAAAATTACACTCATCCTCAAGTAAGCAAGCATACTAGGGAAAAATAAAAACAATAGAGAGAGAAGATCTAGCCTGACCTTTACTTGGTTGTGATAAGAACGGCTGTAGCATCATCTGTCAGAAGGCTTTGTGGGTATTTTTTTGTCCCTAAAGATGTTAGATCAGCTTTATTTTTAAAACAAAAGCTAAGAAAATGGCTTTACAATGTACTGCTGCAGTTTGGCCCCAAGCTCATCAGAACTGGCAAAGGGAAATAACAGGTCAATATATTTTTAATGTTTAGAAAGGAGAGAAGAGGAACATGTGTTGGTTATAGTGCCAAGATCTAAGCAAATAGTGTCACACTGTGATAATTACAGTCAGATGGAAAGTCTTAGCTCTACCTGAGCTGGCCTGAAAGAGGACTGGCTCTAGATCTGTGTTGTTTTCTCCCTTCCCTTTTATCTGTTGACATCGCTACCTTGGTCACTGCTCCCTAACTGATGTCTGGCAAAGTGATCCGAGTTCAGATAAACTTTTGCAGTTGTGCAGGCGAGTGGTTCCCATCAGCCTGACAGAATGAGGTTAAGGAACTGCCACAGATGTAGTCAAGAAAGAGGGTCTGGTAAACTTAGTCAGAGGTTACCCTTGTAACCCAGCACTACTGCAGTCGGGGTGGTGTTTCACTTTGGGTTGAGTGAGCACTGTAAAGTTACAGTAAACTGTTTCATCTGAGCAGTCTTAACAGGGCAAGATTGACAAGAGGTGTAATTCTGGTCTCTAAACACAGGCTGTTGAACACCTTGTCTGTGCTAAGAGGGAGCATGCTTTGTCTTGTTTCATCTGGCAGATTGTTTCTTGAAGCTCTGATGCCCGTGTGCAGAGTATCTCTGGCTTTTTGCTTAGTTTTGTAGGTAAAATGGTAGCTTTTACAAGTAACTCTGGAAGCTTTTACTGGTCACTGTAGCCTCTAAGCTAGTTCACGTCTGAAATTCTCAAACCTGCTTGTTGTTACGTGGTTCACAGTGCACAAAGAAGGGCCCTTACCTCTGTGCAGGAAACTGCAATGCAATGATACTGAATCCAGCTTTGTAGTATAACATCTGAATTATATTGTCTCCTGAGTTCAGGCAGGGGTTGTTGATCTGCTTTGTAGCATGCTGCAGATGCTGCTGCTGTTCTGTGTGCTGTGGATTGCAATGTCTAAAGAGGTGCTGAGGCTCTAGTGTGTGATTCACATAAGGGAAAGGAAGCAAAACAAATTCTGTCCATTTTCAAGTATTCATAATTCTCTTGTTTCTTACACAGGGCAGATCACCAGAATCCAGATGGCTCTCTTGAATAGGCAATTGGGTTTGTCTTTAAGCCATGTAAGCAGTGTGGTGATCCAGCGACACTTCAGGTAATTTTCAAATCTTGCTTTTGCTTTTGTTTTCTTGGAAGAGTTTCCTGATGGAAAGAGATGCTGTTAAGTAGGTAAAGCATAAGATACAGTATTTCTACTTCAAAAGGGATAATATAATAATAATTAAAAAAAAAATAAAAAAATCTCACAGTTGTCTCTTCACAAGTTGTAAAGTGAGCCCAAGCACAACAACGTATGCAGGTTCCTGGCAGTCTGAACGTGGTCTGAACTCTGCATTTTCATGTGCGTGTAAGGAGGCATTTAGGCCTTTGAAGGTGATACAAGGGCCTGCAAGCAGACATTGAAAGTGCTTGTGTTTATCAGCAAGGTGCAAAAAAGCAGCAACCAGCCCCTGCTGATGCAGAGCCAATTGCATGTTTAAAATTATTCCAGAGTTTATAATTTCAGTTACTTAGAGCAAAAGTAACCTTTTACCTTAATGGTGTCCAATATTTTTCTTTAGGTCCTTGTTCCAGGCTCAAGGCATTTAAGCTTCTTAAATTGTGGACCTCATATTTTTACAATGCCTTGCACAAAGCTTAGAGCTTAATCCCGCTGTATGCTTGGTGCAGGTATGGGGAATCTCTGGCATGTAACTCTTTGAAGCATCAGGGCTTCAGTTTAAAGGGTGAGAATAGTCAGTCATGACTATATGTCTATGTCTATGTGAGAAAATGACTTTTCTCTATGTCTAGAGAGAGGATTAAGAGAATACTCAGGGCAAGGGTACATGATAGTCCCAGGAGCTATCCTGAGGAGTTGTCTAAGTCTTACTGGCTGTAAATGGGCTGCATGAGAGTATTGGCCAGTAGACATTTAAAGGATATATATTTGCTGACAGGGAGAGGAGGTGAAATCCACAGAGATCAGCAGTGCTACGGTAGGATGTCAGCAGTCTTAATGGGGAAACCTTTTGTTTGTGGTGATTCTGCTTTGCATGTGGTAGGATTTTACTCCAAGACTGTGGCAGAAATGAAGAAAGAAGGGAAAAGAAAAGTCCTTCTTGTGCAATTATTCTCATCTAGTGGTACCTGGGCAATCACACAGTTGTTTGATACTGCAGTGTTGTGGACTTAGTCAAACCTAGGTTTCCCCTTCTCCTTCCTGTGACAACACTGTTGTCCCTTTCCAGCCTCCTCCCTTCTGCCTTCCATGCTGTGCAGCCACGGGTGGCAGGCAGAGGATAGAGAGTGTGGTATACCACAGTCCCTGCCAGGGGATGGCATGGGAGAGGGTGGCTTCTTGTAGAGGTGAGTGACTTCTGAGAGAGAAGAGAGGTGTAAATCTGGGGCAGGCCTGTGCTGTGGGAAACAAATCTTGAAAGGCAGCCCTTGACCCATGGAGCAGTTGAGTAGTGCAGACTGAGTCAGCTGGCCTTCCTTTACTGCATGTTAAAATGTCTACTCCAATTGATGCCCATCCACATCATGTTCGATACGCAGGGAGGAACTTGCTTTTCTTCTAGGAAGCATTACAAATGCAGGTCCTTTGTCTTCAAGAAGGGCCAGTGGTCACCATTGGTCTTTACATACTGTACATGTTTCTGCTCTGCAAAACAAGGTGATTCCATATGCTGTCTATTTGCATAGTTCAGCTGATAGCAGCTTGGCATTCCTGCAGCTGTCTGGCCAGCATGTTTCTAGTGCTGTACTGCAAAGCAGTTGACTAGCAATAGAAAGGATCTTGCTGCTTTTGGGTGATCTGTGTTTGGGTGTCCTTTGAAGAGAAGCAGCAAATCCCTTTAATTTGAGCTTACTTGGATGAAAGAGTAGTCGTTCCTGTAAGGATAGTTTAATTACTTCTCTGTTTCTTCGTGCGCTTCCCAAGCATACTCAAGAGTCAGATGTATGTATGGCTAGGCTTCACGAACGAAGATCCAGGGAGGGCTCCACCCACGCTCCTCATCAGCGCCTTTTCCAAGCGCGCTGATAAAAAGAGGATAGCAGATAGCACCCTAGAGCCTGCGCTATGGATTTTTTTTTAGGTGAGACACAGCATGTGCTGAGCTGGACCCACCCTTTAGTCCTAAGGTTCATCTGCCAGGGCCTAGCAAGCTTGGATGCTGGCAGTGAAGTCCTTAGGATGTAGGTTTTATTAGAGTGTCCTTCTCTTAGATGGAAGGCCTTACAGGGCTAAACGAGCTCCATCTGCCTGGGTTTGGAATCAGAGTTGTCCTTCTCATAGGATGACTGCCAGAAGGCTAATGAGCACTTCCTGCCCATACAAGGCTTATAGGAACATGGGTTTCACTCCCCACACTTTCCCGTGGGCAATGAGTTTAATGCTCCTTCTGCTGTCAGCACAGTTATCGCACCAGGGGCCACAGAAGACCCCAAGTGATTTTCAGACTGTGCCTGAGAGTCAGATGTAACCACCTGGTATCGTGCAGTTCTTTTCTGTTCTTTCTTACTCCTGATTATGCCACAAAGCAAACAGATACAGAAAAGAATCCATGTCTCTGGACTCCTCCCACATAGAAAAGGTGATAGTCTGTTAGATTCTGGTTGGTGGCAGCTTAGGACAGCCACAGCAGAACCTTAGAGGTCCTGAAGGCAGAATAAGATGGAAGACCCTCATAGACTTCACTGAAAAGGAGTTTGGTCAGAAGAGTCAGTATTGCTGGGGACTGTATACAAGATTGAAAGAGCCTTATTTGAGTCTTAGCTTCCTGTAGGCTGTTTGTAGCAGAAACAAGCACATTTTTTTGCTTGTAAATTGAAGTTGAATGGAATTATCTGCATTTGCTAAAAAGCTCAGTAAATGTAAGCCACTCTTCACACCATCTTTTAGTCGTGTTTCAGACTAAATGGTCGCTTTATGTTTGACATTTAGCGAAAAGTGTGCAAAGCCCAAAGTAGCATCTGGCTTTCAAAGAGCACATTGAATGCAGTCAACGTGTCACCCATATGGTATGGATTTGTTGCTGGCGCCTTCTGAGTGGTTTGTGTAATGACAAATTCTTGTGCTGGGTTTGCCATTGCTCCTCAAGGATTATTGAGGAGATCTGTCTCTCATTCTTTCCTGTCTTTTGCTAGTGTCACTGGAGCATGCCAAGCAATACAGAAACTCACCCGCGTGCGAGTGGTGGACAACAGTGCCTTGGGGAACACACCATACCACCGGCCACCAAAATGTATCCATGTGTATAACAAGAAAGGAGTTGGCAAAGTAGGAGATACGATCCTTCTGGCTATCAAAGGAGAAAAGAAGAAGGCTTTAATTGTAGGGCACAAGATGCCTGGCCCCACCATGACACCTAGATTTGATTCCAACAATGTGGTCCTCATAGAAGACAATGGAAATCCAGTAGGGACTAGAATAAAAACACCGATCCCCTATATCTTGCGACAAAGAGAAGGAGAGTTCTCCAAAGTATTGGCCATTGCCCGCAACTTTGTATGAAAGTTAAGAAAGGTCTCTGGCAATCCTGCTTAATATCCTTTCATACAGTAGCTGTTACTTGTTCCTTTTCTAGAAGGTGGTGATACATGAGAAAATTGAGTTTCATCAGGAGTCTTTTTCTGTTTCAGAATTACAAGCAACTAGTTTAAATGTGGAAGTACATTGTTGTTCTCCAAAAGAAGGCTGATTTATTTCACAAAACATCTGCAGTATGTTGGGAAATGGTCCTTCACTCTTCCTGCCCAGTGGTGTTAATATGATCTCTAATCATTAAAATGAGAACATAAAAATCCTTGTTTTGTACTGCTTATGCTCTCTCTTGCCTATTTCTGCCTTTCCTAGTTCTACAGGAGCAAGACACAAAGTGCAGTCCCTGGCCTAATGACACTGGAATCTACAAAATGGATTCACATGTAATAGAGTAGGAGAGATACACAATGAATGATTGGTGCCTTGGGCACATTCAATAAAAGGATTAGTTTCTATGTCTTTGCCTAAGAAAAGTCTTCAGGAGGAATGAGAATTGGGAGAGCATGGTAGCCTACAACTTCAGTTGTGTGTGATTCAACAGGGTATGTCAGAGTTGGGGAAGGAGAGATTGAAAGGGATAGATTTGAGATGCATCTATGCTCCCCATCTGACTTCAGCTTCCTAGCCTTTTTGTAGTGCTTGGGACCATGGGGTTGGGTGCACTGATGTCTGGAGTGGGGTGGTGGATCCCTCCTGCCAGCCCACATCCCATGGCAGCTTGAGGAGCAGTTGGGCTGGGGTCATGGGATTAGCTAGGCTCTGCTCAAGGTCAAGGGGCGTTAGTGAGTGCTGGGTTCAAAGGTCCAATCCTTGCACTTGTGGGAGCTTTGTGCAGGGCTGCAGGATGCTGATCTACTTGAGTTTGGCTAAGGGTTGGAAAAATCAGCATTGTGCCCTGCCATCAGTGGATAAATCTTCACAGCCCACTTTAGGTGTGCTTTTTAGCTTTTTTAAAGCTCATCCTCGTAGCAGGCTGAAGTATTTCAAGTAGAAAAAGGGTGTATACTCGTAAGCATTTTTAGGGAGAGTGTTTGCACCATTTAATAGTTCAGTGGTTTTGCTTTGGAAAGCCTTCCACAACCTTTGAAAGTCCCCCAACTCCAGTAAACACATAAACAAATACTTTGATTTGTATATTAAAAGAAACTCAAACCAATAAACCAGTTGACATGATTGTCATACCCTTCCAACAGATAGAAGGAGCTTGGACTTCCTCCATGTAAATCCTTTTGAGAATGGAAGAAGATGGCTTCTGCAAACACAGGGCTGGAAAACATGCTTTTAAATGGCACTTGTTTGAGGTATTTACTTTTTGTGCAAAGGCTGTGGGCACTGTGAAGTGAGGTCCATACCAAGCAGGAATACCTCAGTCCCATCTAGCCTGCTTTATAGCTCATCTAAAGGGCTGCTTTACTGTCAGGTTTTTGCTTGGCAACAGCTCCAGCCTTGAAGTGTCTCCAAGTAGGACCTGGGGGCCTGCAAGCAATCCTTGTTTTTCTTGTCCCAACCATAAGGGCTATGAATCTCTCATGGGATGCACAGACCCTGCTGTTTGGATATTAAATATTTCACAGAATAGTTGCTAATAACTTTCCAACATTTTGCTGAGAAAGAGGTCCTGGGGAGAGGGCACGAGAGGAAGCGAGCAAGACAATGCAGCATACTTGAGATTAAAATGTGAAGTGGTGCTTTATTTCTAAGTAAGCTGGTATGTGGAACTAAATCCTTAACCTCA
The DNA here is from genome assembly GCA_013396975.1 of Bucco capensis. Lineage (NCBI taxonomy): Eukaryota > Metazoa > Chordata > Aves > Piciformes > Bucconidae > Bucco > Bucco capensis. Next base: position 270,143 of record VWZO01005662.1, on the reverse strand, counting down.
GAGCTTAATAAGCAGACATGCAGACAGCTAAGCTAAGCATATCCTGTAGAGCATCTCCTGCAGTTTTTACTTGTCTTTCCCTAGCAAGGAACGTGGCCTCAGCAGAAATCCCCAGCTCATGGTGGCAGCTCTGTGCTTGGCAAACTCCAGGCGCTGCCTGTAGCAGCAACTCTCCGAGGGGAAAGGGCCTGCCTTGGGGATGAGCCCTTAGCCTGCTCCCACCCATCCCACTGAATCCAGCCCTACTATGGCTGCAGGATGGTCAGCCCTGACTGCCCCAGCACTGCTCTGGAAGCAGAGCCTGCACAAGCAGGGGCAGATGGGTGATGCCTTGCCATTGGTCCAGACTGATGTAGGTTCTCTGGGCTTTCTCTTTTCCTATATTCTAGATCCCGCAGGATGATACCTGCTTGTTCTCAACTTCCAGGCTGGTCCCTGCTCTGCTCCAGACATGCGAGACCCATCTGGGCAGCAAGGCTATGGTGTCCCAGGAGCAGCTGCTGAGTTTCCTGGGCTCCAACTTGTGGCATCCCTCTTTAGGATCTATGTGAGACTGAGCTCTTCCCAAATGGGAGGCTTTTCCATGTGCATCCATCTTGCTATGAAGTCAGGTATTATTTCCTCTGTGGGTAGCAATTCTTGCAGGTCCTTTTCTGGATGGATGGCTGCAGGCTGGAGGGATGATTCCCTCAGAAGATGGAAGAAAAACTAAACCACCACCTACCTCAGCTGCTGCCAGAAGGTCATTCTCTCTCCTGCTCCCTATTTATTATTCTGCAATTAACATGACTTTATATGGCAAATGGGAAAATTTCCCAACATGAGATGGTGCTTAGGAGGAATTCTGTCATCTCCAATGCAGCCTCTAGGGAAGCTGCCACCCACTGCAAAAGGAAGGGGAAGCCAAAACCAGAGTCCTCCCAGGGTCTTCTTGTACTGTTACAAATGTGCCTCCCTAGTCAGCTCTGACTGGATTCCTGGGTTGGTGTCCATTCCCATGTGTTTGCTATGGGGTTTGTGTCAGATGAAGTTCCCAAAAGAGGGCCTGTTGCCCTGGTGATGATGGAGACTTTGTGCCCAGACATTCTTCCATGGGAGCTGGAGGAGAAGGGTATTTTTTAGGGCACCCTGCATGGGTAGGGAGAGATGTCCTTTGGGGAGATACTTGCCCAGAAAAGACATGCAACAAAGCTCTCTGGTGAGGGCTGTGGTCTGGAGAGAGACAGGCAAGCTCTGGCCATGGGAAGGAGTGTCCCCAAAAGGAAGCGAGTGAGATAGAAGTGGGGAGCTGATGTCTTCCATCTGCTTGGAGGCTGAGGCTGGGAGACAGGCAGTCCTGTCTCGTGGCACTGTGCCAGCAGGGTGGATGGACTGCAGAGCTGGGGGAGGCAGCTAATGTCTTTAGGGACTGGGAGGAGAGGGAGATGGCCAAAACTCCAGGTGAACTGGGGGCAATGCAGCCAGAGGCTGGACTTTGGTCCATAGGGAACATCGCTGGGTTGGCAGGGGTGAGGACAGTGAGCTGCACATCCCAGAGCAGGAGGCTAGATGGCAATGTGAGCGTGATGGAGTGCCTGGCAGCCTGTCCCCATGGCTCCTGCACCACTCTGTGGGCCCCTAAGCCTGACTGACATACTGGAGCCAAAATCTCCTTCTGTCAGCACGTTCCGCAGCCAGCAACCCACAGCAGGGCAGCAGAACCATGGCTGGTGAGGAGGAGGAAGATGGAGACTTTAGAGTGACCAAGCCTGACCTGGTTCTTTGGGGAAAGACCTGGTGAGAGCCAATGAGATCTGACTGGGGTTGAGCCCTGTGTCCACAAAGGGGTGTTCAGTAGGGAGTGGCAGGGTCACATCTAAACCCTGTCCTGTTTTGGTGAGGGTAAACTGGGCTGGGGAAATCAATGTAAAGATAGGTCTGGCTCCCACAGGGCTGGTAACTGCTTATGGCAGGAAGAGTAGAGACACGATGCCCTGTCTGGATGCAGGATGCTGACTCCTGGATGGCAGGGGGCTGCAAAGCAGGGGGCAGAGGTGGGCAGTGGGGAGGTGCAACCCAGATCCCTTGGGAAGGCTGGAGCTGGGCTACTACCCTGATGCAAAGCAACCCCTCAAAATGTGTTGAAAACCCCTGCTGTGGCCTTTCACCTAGAGGCAGATGCCACATCACCTTCCTGGAGGGAGAGGCTTGCCAAGCCTTAGTGAGTGAGAAGGGTTTGCAGGCTGAGCAGTTTTTTCCACTCTGCCACTGGCAGAGGCAGCAGAAAGACACTGTTGAGCCCTTCTGATAGTGTAAGTGATGGTTGTCAGTTTTTTAGATGCCTGCTTCTCTTCTGGACATTACTGTGCCATTTAGGATCCACATGACCCAGGAAGAGAAAAGAGGACTGGGAAATAGCTGGACCCAGTGCCTCACTTGCTTGTAACTGGACATTAGAAAGAAGTTCCTCACCACGAGGGTGGTGGAACACTGGAACAGGTTGCCCAGTGAGGTGGTTGAGGCCCCATCCCTAGAGGCATTCAAGGTAAGCCTTGACAGGGCTCTGGGCAAGCTGATCTAGTTGGGGATGTCCCTGCAGGGCGGTTGGACTAGATGACCTCCAGAGGTCTCTTCCAACCCAAACCATTCTATGATTCTATGATTCTATATCCTGAGGTGGCTGTTCAAGACAAGGGGAGAGGGAAAGCTTCTATCAGGGAGAATTGTACTGGGAAACCCAGAGGGGCTGGAGAGGGAGAAGAACTAGGAGTGAGAAGAGGAAGCTGAGGCTGGTACCCAAACTTGTGTGGTCACTGCCCAAAGGACTCTCTTGTGAGTGAGTTAGCACTGACTGCAGCCTTGTCAATTTGTTTTCTAAGTAGTTTTTGCTGTTCTCCAGCATAAGAAATAGGGTGGTGAATGATACTGAATCTACTCTTAATACTGTTGTGTAAATCAATGGTGGAACCTCAAGAGTATGCCAGGTTGGTCAGCTTATATCAAAAGCTGTCAGGGGTAGAGGATGGGAATTTTCCTAGGCCTGTTGGAGATACACCTTCTAACAAGAAATAGAACTGGAAAGCTCAGCAATGTCTGGCCTGGAGAGAAGGAAGATTAATGAGGGCTCATGACAAGGATAAAAAGAAGGATGTGGAGAAAGCACACCAGGCACATCCATTCACCCTCTCTGAGAGTATATAGAGGTGACATTCAATCAAACAGGCTGTCAGGGGAAATAAAATTAGCTTTTTTTCATTTTTCTTTTCCCCAAAGCACAAGTTGCACCATGGAATTCATTGCTCCAGGGCACAAGCAAGCTTCACTGCTTAATGCAGCTCAAAATGAGCCTGGACACTCACCTCCATGCCAGCTAGCATGAGCGTGCTCAGTATGAGTAGTACACACACACCTTCTCCAAAGGTTGGGAAGTGTGCCTAGTTATTGTGGCATAGACACCAAGTTTGATCTTGCTTTGAAACTGTCTGAAGGCTTTAAACTCCGTGAACCTATTGTGGTTCTTTAAAAACAAACACACAAACCCCAAGACACAAAATGGACCAAGGCAGAGCCTGTGAAGCAAATCCAAGGTTGTTCAGTCTAAGATCATACCCCAGACCTTCCTCACTTTCTAGCTCAAATGAGCTTCTCTTCATAGCTATGGCCTTGTATCACTTGGGTGTGGAGAAAGGGACTGCACTGGTGAGTATTTCCCAGTACATGGACATGGTGGTCCCACAGCTTCTCTATGGTGAGGCAATTGCTCTGAGTCTAGCTTGGAGGCAAGGCAGATCTGTGAAGCCTGCAGCTCTGTGAAGGCTCGGTGGGCATCCTGTCCCAGGTGTCAGGGTGTTTCCCTGAAGGGCCTAAAGCAGGGTAAGAAACTGCACTCTGGCCTGTTCAGCTTTTGCCATTCGCAGTGAACCAAGAGTGGTCAGATATCATCAGTGCCTCCAGGGAGCTGCTCTTGGGCCAGCAGCATGGATTGGGCATCACTCTCCCCACTGTACCTCTCCCTGCCCTGTCTTAGCATAGGGTGCCTGTTTTGGTGAGTGGAACCAGGCTTGGAAGGACCAGGATGTCAGGAAACACCTGAGCTCTTCCTATCTCCTGGATGCAGGCGGTAGAGCATGCTCCTCAGCAGTACATGCTACCACTAATGCTCAACTCCCACAAAACATTCCTCATTTGAGAGCTGAGAAGGGGCCACCATGATTTGCAACCACTGCACTATTTTGTCCCAGAAATGGGAGGAAGGTTTATTTTTACCTCTCCCAGGGCCAGCCCTTAGTCTTCAAACTAAAGCAACAAATTCTTTAATCCCAAGAGATGCATCTAATTCAGGAAACCACATTGGGATGCCATGATCACAACTGAGGTCCATCAGAGGAGGAGGATTGGTCCAGAGTCTGGGCCACATGGCCAGGGTTGTGAGCTCCATGATGGTCCATTTTGGCCAGAGGTAGATGTTATGGGATGATATTAACATATCCAGGAGGTTTTGGCACCTATGTGGCCAGGTCTTAGGGGAGCCCTGCCTGGGCCACCCCAGGTGCTGTATTGCCCTGACTTTGATGCTTTTCCCCATGGTCTGGTCCAAGCTGTCTGAGATGCACAGGAGGCTTGGGATAGTGGTAGCTGTCTCTGGTGCAGGAGAGACTCTTACTTCTGCATTATAAGCTTTTGGGCTTTTGTGTTGGTGCATGCCTGGAGCAGAGAATATGGTTGCCTGCTCGCCAGCCACCTGAGCTTTGCTCCTAACCATGGCTATGTTCCTCTTCAAAACAAGGCCTAAGATCTCCCCTGTGTGTCTGGAAAGTGATGGGAAAGGCTTCACTTCACTGCTGGCACAAAACTCATTTCTCAGAGGGATAGATAAAATGAGAAGAGGAGGTGGTAGGATGGTCGATGTTATCTTTGCCCTTGTTTCCTGAGGTTGGTGTTTGGCTCCTGGCCTTTTTCCAGGAGGCTCTAGAAGGCTCAGGGAAGCCTCGAATACGCATTTCATGGTGCTAACAGCAGTAAATGGCTGGTTTAACTGGCTTCACCAGTCTACTGCTTTGCTCTTGATGTGCCTTGACTCTGTGCTGCGGAGGAGGAAACAGGTCCCCAGGAGGCCTCACCTACAGCAGGGTGAGCTGAGGACATGGGGACTTGCTCCTGAAGCAGTTCCCTCCTGGAGGCTTGGGAGCTTAGACACTGAGGCTGTGGGGAGAGAGAAGCCAGGCCAGCCTTGTGCATGTGAGAGTCTCCAAACACCCACTGGGCTCTGCGGAGCAGGGTCTGTCCTTCCCTTGCTCCTTGGGCTCCCTTCATTGCTAGTTTCTCCACTCAACATGCACACAGCAGCCTGTGTTTCTTGTTGGCAAACTCAGTGGCTGGCAGGTAGTGACTTATGTTGATGTAGAAAGTTGATCAAACCTTATGACTTTTAAGAATGGGGAAATGCAGGGTCAGTGGGCTGTCCTGTGCAAATCTGGGGCCACGTGAGGCTGGGCTGAGATCTCTTCTACAACCTCCAGTTCCTCTGAAGTGAGGTGGTAGAAGGATGGGGAACAGCTCTGAGAGATTTTTGCCATTCTGGCATCATGCAGGTGCAAGAAGGGGCTGTAGGGAAAGGTGTTGCAAGTCAAGAGCAAAGGGGCTGAATAACCTAGAAGGCACATACTGTGTAGGCTACTCTGGCACTGCACAAAGGCTGAGTGTTGCTAAGAAAAAGAGGGAGTGTCATCCCAAGAGACTTGTGAGTTTGTGCATGAGCTTTGTGTTTCCTGTGCTTCAGGAGCAGGGTTTTTACTGACTGAGATGATAGCAGATCCCACCTGAATTCTGCCATAAGTCTGTTTTTTTCCCACATGGGTTATGTGGGGTGGATAGGGGCTGTATATCATATTTGGGCATGATAGTTACTAGTTCTGCTATGCAGAACTGGATCAAGGATTTGTGTGGTCCTTGGGGAATGTTTCACTTACACTAAGAGATGTGGAGATCAAAACCAGGCTACATTTATGACTCCACAATCTGCCACTTGTTGTAGGCTTGTTAGTGTATTTTAGCATGTGAGTGAGGCCTGGCATGTACCTTTCTTTCTCCATCTCTTCACCCACCACTTCTCCTGGTTGCTCTCTTGTGCCCATCTCATTCAGCAGTTAACACACTCAAACCAGGCTGAGGGACCACTATCTCATATAATTAACCAATCCTTCCTACACATCCCTCTCACCCCTGCTTTTCCCAGGCTGTGTTTCAAGCCTACCCCATTCTCTCTCCCTCCAAATAAGTTGTATTTAAGGGACTGTTCAGGCAAATAAGCCAAGTCTGATGGGTCCTATGCCCTCATCCTGAGATACAGTGGATTTCAAGACAAGCTGAGAAAGGGGGTACTCTTCAGAGCATATTAAAGCATATGCTTTAATAATGGGCTTTCTGGTCCCAAGGAAGGCAGAGGAAGTGTTGTGCTGTAGTTCATGGCCCCACTGGCATTACAGACCTGGAGCAAGGCTCCCAGGGCTTAGCTGACTCAGTTTCACACATCTGACACGGAGCATACGGAGTAGAAAACTTAGCTGGGACCAACATTCTTCTTAGTCTGGGGGCTGAGTTTATTGGCATGGCATCTGTAAGGTCAAGTGCTTACCTGGCAGTGAAATGTAGGACCACCTTGATGAAAATACAGCTAGTCTGTCTTTTTAATTAAAAGGTGTTCTCCACATCCAGGTATTTGAATGGGCTTTGGGTTGACTTTCTGCCAAGTATCAGCCTGGCTTGGGTGCTGGCCACATAGGTGCTGAAATGTGGCAGGGCTGTGGCAACCTGTGGCTCTGCTGCACTGAGATATCAAACCTGTGCTGAAAGCCCCTGGTGCCATGCAGAAGGGTTAACAGTCCACTCACTCCCTCTCTGCTTTGGGGAGCTTTGTTCATTGGAGTATTAAATTCCACAGCTGTAAATAATCTGCAGCAGGAGAGATTATCAAGGCCTTGGGAAGAAGCAGCTTTTATTAATAAGATCAGTTCTCCCTGCGAAGCATCACGTAGTCGTTCTCCACCCTTTGCTTGCTGCCTTACCAGGCATTGTTGAGGACTGGTGGTGTAGCTTCCTCACCTTCATCCCTTCCCACTCACCTCCTGCCATGCTCTCTCCGTCTCATCAGTGTTTATTGGAAAATACATTTTTTCTTGGCAGGATTTGGAGGTCTGTCTCCAGGGCCTCAGGAGGTGTAAGGGTAGGACATTCACTGAGGTTTGTAAAATGGAGAAGGGAGGCAAGTAAGTAAGGATACCTGAAGGATCCTCTGCTACATGAAGACAAGCTTGCATGAAGTTTGCAAGGCTTCACTTGGGTACCTGGATGAGCACCTGGAGCCAGGGTTGCCTGCTCTAAGGCAGCTTGGCTCTCAAAGCCCTCTTGGCAAGCATCTCCATCTCCCCCTGCCTCCAGCATCCTGGCAGCTTTTCCAGGGACGAAACTCTGGTAACTCCTCTGGAGTTATGTCTCCTGCTTCCCCAGAGAGTGTGCTAGCCCTGATCGCAGCTCCTGCTGGACTTTCTCTGGGTTAGGGTCCTGCAGTATTGTAGCTGCTGGTGGTGCCTCAGATATTCTGCAAGGTCAGCTCTGAGCAGTAGGAACTGCTGGGGTGTTTTGACTCTTGCCAGTGTGTGTGACACCTGGCACAGGTACCATGATGTGTATTGGATGTAGAATCATAGAACCATAGAAAGGTTAGAGTTGGAAGGCACCTTTAGAGCTCATCTAGTCCAACCCACTTTCTGTGAGCAGGGACACCAATAACTAGATCAGGTTGCTCAGAGCCCTGTCCAACCTGACCTTGAATGTTTCCAGGGATGGGACATCCACCACCTTTCTGGGCAACCTATTCCAGTGCTTCATCACCCCCATTGTGAAAAATTTCCTCCTTATATCCAGTCTAAATCTCCCCTGTTTCAATGTAAAGCCATTACCCGTTGTCTTGGCACAACAAGCCCTGCTAAAAAGACTGTCACCATCTTTTGTGTAGCTCCCTTTAAGGACTGACAGGCCACATGTACAGGACCACTCTGACCCTCACAAATGGGCACCCCACTGGGTTGGTGGGGTGCAGATGACTGAGTCTTACATCTGCACAGCCCCTGCAGACACCTCGATTTTTCTGCTTCAGGAATTCAAAATTCAGCCTCCTGGCAGGAGGTGGGCAAAGCAGTGGAAAGACAGCTAAGCTCCTCTTAGCATTGCTCTTCTCCTAGTCAGTCTGGGGTGCCCACTCCCACAAAGCATCCCCTCCATCCCTCCCGCTCCGGTCCCCGTCTATCCCGCGGGCCAGTCCCGGTCTCCTCGCTTCCTCCTCTGTCGCCTCGCGGCCCTGCAAGGCGGGAGGCGGCCACAGGGTGTCAGGAGGGTGCCAGCCTTCCCACCGAGCACTAGCTGCGGGACCGCTGGCTGCGTCCGGTGGGACCGGCAAAGCCCTCGGGCCTAGGAAGGAGGCCTTGGCAAACCGCAAAGGATGGGCTGGTTTTGCTATAACCGACACCCCTGAGCGCGCCTTTCTATAGGGGCAGGATGGCTTCTGCTCCTTTACCTACAGCATGCACGGAGGGAGCTACATCTCTCAGGTGCTACATTAAGCTTGTCCGCTCTTTCACAGCGGGGAGAAGGAGAGGAGGTGGGCTCCTGCCTGGAGCATTGCAGGTGAGATGAGTTGTGAGGGGCCTCAACACTTCACTGTGAAATGCAGAGGAAGGCTGTCCTGGGAGGGGAACAAAGCGACTTGGGTAGCTAGAGCCACACTTGCAAGGGGGTGTTGGCAACACGGCTGCTGTTGCTCAGGGAAGAAAGCGCCTGAGTAGGAGCATGGGGAGAGGCTGAGCTCAATGGGATGTGGGTTCTCAGTAGGAAAAGGGGATCAGAAGGTTCATGCTGCTTAATGCCCCCTGGAACCAAGGCAGGCATGAGCTGGACCTTGAATCAAGTTCGGTTGTGCCTCTCCCCATTCTCTGCTTTGTGGCTGCACCGAGTGTCGGGGAAACCATTTTTCCCACTGCCTTTTTTTGGTGGAGGCGGGAAAGCTGGTGCAGAGAGAGGGCAGGCTGGGAAGAATGCATCACTAAGTGACGTGTGATGCCAGAGCAATCAGTGGCCCAGCCTTGCTCAGGTGCAGCTCTCCGTGCTGTGCCCCACGTACAGAGACGCTGTCTATCCTCCAGCTATTTACCGCCAGCTCATTTTGCAAACGCTGCACTCGCAAGATTTTTTTTCCATCTCTCTCTCCCTCTCTGTCTTCCCTGTAGAGATGCTCAGACAGTGTTCCCCATTCAATCATGAGGTCTCCCACCTGCACATGCCTTTCACATGCTGACCTGCCTGCAGATTGTTCTGTTGGGCCCAACCAAACTCACTCCCCTCCCCTTCTCCCACTCCCATGGGACTTCAGTCCTGGCAGAAGGAGCTCCGGTGAACAAAGAGGGAGACTGGTGTGAGCTGAGATGCTGCCAGGGCAGAGGCTTGGCCAGGGAGCCTGCTGCTCCTGCTCACCCACCCATGAGCCTGAAGGAAGGAAAGGAAGGGAATGGGAACTTGGAGGGAGTCTCCTTGATGTGGATGGGTGGGTGTGGGCAAGAATTTATTCCTGTGGGTGATAGTAACAGATGTGGAATAGGACCCAATGAGGAATTGCCCCATTGCATGCTGAGGAGGAAGAGCAAAATACTATTAAGCAGAGGATGGTGGGAGTCCAGGGGTTCCCAGTGGGGAAGTGGAAAGGGATTGATGAGGGAAAAGGGCTTCCCCTCAGTGTCTCCTCCTGGAGGGGGCTGCTTGGCCCTGGGAGGGTTTTTTCTGGAGCAGGGACTATGTTTGATGGCTAACACCCTTCTCCTGGCAGGCACATGCTAATTTTATCTTTTTTTAAAGCCTAAGGCCCATGGTTCCTTACAGGAGAAGCTGGATTTTTATCTTCTCTATCTCCCCTCGCTGGGAGAGGACTTTGTGGCTTTAAGGAGGTGCTTCAGAACATGAGCTGTGGGTTTTCTTAAGGGTGGGAGAGCAGACAGCAGAGGTAGGTGACTGCTGTGTCTGTGCCTCCTGATCTCTAGCGGCTTGGTTGGCAGCGGTGGGGTTGGCTGCTCAGCTCTCGCCTGAGGCGAGGAGACCCTCCAACTGCAGCCGGGGAGGGCCTGAGGCTGGGGTGAGGGGCTGGATGTAGAGGGCTCAGCTTGGCATTCAGGGCAAGGATGAGATTGCCTTTCCACTGCGTGCGAAGTCTCGTGGGGGCTTTGGAAGCGCAGCTGGGACGAGGGCTTGTGATGGGGCCAGGACCCGCGGGAAGGAGTCGGGGGTGCGGCTGGGCGGTGGGCTTGGTGGGGGCTGCCCCTTGGGCCGAGCGGGGCGGCGGGCTTGCTGTCGCACGCTACGGTAGATGGCAGTGCCGCCCGGATTTTATGAATGGACGAGGAAGAGGAGGAGGGGAGGCAGATGGATGTGGGGAGGTGGTGATGGAGAAGGGAGGGCGGGGAGGGAGGTGGGGGTGGAAATTTGCTGGCTAGGCTCCGGCCTCCACCTCCGTTCCCCCCTCGCCCCTGCGCCAGGCGCCCTCCCCCAGCCATTAGCATAGGCCTGCCCGGGTTTACATGTCAGGCTGCACGTTGCAGCGGCCGGATCCAGCAGCCAGCAGCGCTGGCAGCCGCCCCGAGTCAGCTGCTTCCCAGCGAGGAGCGGCGAGGAGCGGAGCGAGGCGGCGGGGAGGCGGCCCGCAGCCATCGACTTTAAGGTGTCCTCATAGAGATGTCGGCACAGCACCGCTGCCACAGCCCGGAACCCCGGCCCTTGCCCACCCCCAGCACCCAAGCGCGGCTAGGCTCGGAGCGAGTGTGACCCGATAGGGTTTTACACCGGGCTGCCGTTGGGCCCTTGGGCCCTGGAGTGCCCCAGTGATGCTCTCTCCACATGCCCCTTGGAGAGGTTTTGGCAGCCCCAGGGGTGGGGGTACTGAGCCAGTGACGAGGGCCAGGAGCAGGCTAGGCTATGCTAGACCCCTATCCACCTTTCCCATGACCTCCTACTTTCATCAGAGGTCTCCTTTGGTGGGGAAAGCCAGGAGAAGAAGCTGAGTAACTCCTTGACATGTGCTGGCACAGAAGCTGGGGGTGTTGAGTGCTCCAGTGTTTGGTGCTTTCAGATAAGGGGAGACAAAGCCCATTTTTTCTTTGTTTTTGGGACCTCTGAGACATCACCTGGGTTGTATGTGTCATTGGCTTCCAGCTGCAGCCAGGATTTCCCACTGTAGGAACTAGAACATTAGCATTGCTGGCACAGATGTATAATGGGTGACTGAGCAACTGAAGTGACTGTGCACTTCCCTCTGACACCCAGGTGGGTGTGGGTCATGCTTGCAGCACAGGATGGATAGCCTTTGCTGTTCCCAGGAGGCAACGGGCTGAGGAAATTGCTGCTTTCCCATCCACTCTGCCCACTCTGCCACTCAGGGGCTGAAATTTCCTCCAGAGGCAGCTTTGGCTGACTGAATTTTGTTGAGACTTCAGTTTCCATCTAGGGAGTGTTAGACATGAAGAGATGCTCAGGGGAAGCTTTGGAGGAGACTCCCAAAAGCAGCACTTCTCCAGGGCAGAAGCTCCAACACAACTTTTCCCAACAGCACATTGATCCAGTTCCAGCTGGGAACTCTCCCCTTCTGCCACCCCTGTGCCACAGCGCAGGAGCAGAGCTGTTCTGCAGCATGGGCCAGGAACTCCCCAGAAAGCCCCAGCATGGCACTTGTAGTGGCTGGACCCTATTTCTCAGCAGTGTCCACCTGTTTGAGAGATAAGTCTGGTGCTGTAGTACTGATCCTGCCTCAGGGGTGGCATCATGCATATCTTGTGGTGTCTTTGGCGCTGTTCAAGCAGCAGTTCTTGTTTGCTGGTCCTGCTCCAGCCTGGGTGATCCCACCTGCCTGATTTAAATCCCACAATGGTTTCAGTGGGATACAGGGTTTTTCATCAACCTTTGTCCAAACCAGCTAGGTAGGATTGCTGCATGCTGGGAGGCAGTTACTGTGTGCCACCCTCATGGTCTCCACGCTTCAACAGCATTCTGGGTCCTGCAAGATCCTTCATTCAGAAAGCAGGCAAGATGGGAACTCTCTAGCCAGCAGCTTGAGGGGTCCCCAGGGCCAGGGAGCAATGCAAGAGGAGGACAGCAGAGTCTGCAGCAGGGTGGGTTCTTCCAGCTTGTGGTTGGCAGGAGGTGCGGCACATTGTGGCACCTCGAAGCCACTAGCAGCACAGGCCTTGATGGGACTTAAACCCAGGGAGAACTGGGGCACACCTTTGCAACCCTAGTGAGCCTGGCTTGAGCAAACAAAAGCAGCAAGCATGAAGAGAGACCATGACTGGGCCCACAGTTTCTCACCACCACCCTGTGACCAGTGTTGGCTGTTGCTGCTCAGCTGCCATAGCTCCCCTCATGCCCTGTGTGTTTGCCAAGCACTCGCATGGCCCCTTGCTTGGAAGAGCTGACAATCCAGGGATTTTTGTTTGCTTATTAAATCAACTAAGTATTCAGAATTGGCTCTAGCTACCACTGCAGGGAAAGCAGCTCCAAGATACATAGCTCCCTGCCAAACCTGCCTACACTACCTCCAAAGCAGCAGTGCTGCTACCCTCCAATGCTGCCAGGAGTGGGTGTGTGGCAAGGCTCTGACTTGCCAGCAGGCACTCACGCAGCGTCCGGCCAGTCTTGCAGGGGCAGTATCTCTTTGCAAAGCTGCTGGCAAGCATGCGGGGAGCTCACCCCACTACTTCTGTGTTGATAGACTTCCAAACCTGTGCCTGGCTCTCTGTCCTTGGGAACTGGTCAGGAAGAAGTGGGTCATGCCTGCCTACAGCCTCAGGAGCAGGGGAGCAGGATGTGGGAGCTGGTGTGCTCCCCACCATCCTGTGCCTAAGTCTCTGTGGCTGTGGGTAAGAGAGACCCACTCCAAATCCACACATGGGGCAGGATGAGACCTCACTGTGTGAGACAGTCACACTCGGGCCATTTGCTGAGTGCCTGGTACTTTGTCTCACTGATTTTTCCCCATGTGGTTTGCGGGCCCTGGAGTGGGTTGGCCTGCCAGGCACAGCACACAGCATGTCCCTTTTCCAGGGTGAACTTGTCTGGCTCTCCCGGTCCCATTTTGGAAAGCAGGGATCAGGGGAGTACGCCCTGCCCGGCACGTAGGCCATCCTTGGGTAATGACTGTGAGTGTTTGGCTGGTTTGATGCAATGAACTAATTAGGAATTTGCTGTCACCACAGCTGGACTAACCTGGCTTGTATGCTGCAGCCGGGTGATTCTTGTTCTGTGTAACAGTCCTCCAGCCTCCCCGGAGAGCAGGAATAGCAGTGAGGGGATCACATGGCCACTCTGGCTGTCCTCCCCAGCACCGCGCCAGCCTCCTGGCAGCCATGCATGTGAGCATCATGAGGTGGCTTCAGTGGCTGTGGAGGAACGTGCACCTCATCACCAGCTCTGTGGACAGGCAGGTGACAAGTCTTCTGATGTGTCAGCAGCACATGTGGCTGGGGTACAAACCTGGCAGGAGAGAGCAGTGGTCAGGGAACTTCTCCTCTATGGGATTTAGCCAAGATAGCCAAGGGTGCTGGGGTAACCTTATGCCTTTGGAAATGTCTCCCTGGTGGTTTATAAAGGCCCTCCTGCCAGGCTAAGAGCTGAGCAGAGCAAACCTGTGTTCCTTGCAGCAGGCAAGAACCATGCTGCCTGGCCAGACACAGCACACTGCTTGTGCTGGCCCTGTGGTGAGTGCCCAGCAGCTCTGAGGTGGAGTAGGGACAACACACAAGGATTCCACAGTCCAAGTCTGTCCCAGGTAGTACAGAACACAGAGAATCCATCAACGCCAATGAATAATTTTAGTACCTATCGGGGTGTCACGGGTCAGCCACTGGGTCTTCAGTGCTGATGCTAGCTCAGGGCATCTCAGCATCACTTGGAAAGAGTGGGAAAGAGTCCACACCCAGCATGTCCCAGTGGCTGGGGTCTATGAGCAGCCATGCTGAGAGCCACCTTGGCTACTGTGAAGGTGGGGGGTCCTAGGGAAGACGTGCTGGGCACAAGCAGAAATCAGCTGCAGCTGCTGGAAGAGGCTCTGAGAGGAAAACTGTGAGGCCCACAGAAAATGAATTAGTGTTGACGTTCACAGAACATTTGTTTAGATTAAGCAATATGGCTCAAAGCTGCTCAGCTGTGGGGAGCTGGTCACCACGGCAATTACTAAATGTCTTTTGATGTTATTGTTGATGGCACTGGCCAAGTGGCTGGGTGGTGATGGGGAAAGTTGGTACCATCCTCGTGACCCTGCTTCTACTCACTACACCTTCTCTCTCTAGTTGTTCCTCATAGCCAGAGAGCTGAGCAAATGGTAGTTTTCCTTCCCAGAACTGGATGATCTGAGTGATGCCCTTTCCCAAAAGGCAGCATTTGCAAGGAGGTTGCAGTGTGGGCATCTGATGCAAGGACCTGCCAAACTTCCCCTTGGATACAGGCACTGGAGATCAGGAGGTGACAGGCAGCTTTGCCCTGTCTCTGGTCATCAGGGCATCAACTCTTCCACCAGCTTCCAAACACAGAGTTCAGAAAAGTGGGCTGTGCTCCACTGACACCAACACTTGTGTGCATGGCTCTGCTGGCTGGGAATGTGCATGCACAAAATACCTCAGAGGCACAGAAAAAAACTTATTTATTTCCTGGAAACCTATATAGATTGGAACCATCTTCCAACAAGAAGCTCTGAGTTTGGTTTCTTGATGTAAAATGGCAGCTACAATGAAGAAAAAGTAAAAAAAAGGCTTTCTGCCCTCTGGACAGAGAGCACTCTGGGGCCCTGGGGCATTTAGAGAGGGAACTAGTTGGGTATTGGGGTCTCTGCAGGTGGGATGCTTGCTGCCTGTAAATGTAGGAGAGCCTTCCCACAGCCCTCCCCAAACCCAAGGGAGCCACCTTAAGAGCTCTCCCTCCATAGGACCAAACGGCATCAGCCAGGCGTTTCATATACCATATTCTATAGCCAAGGAAACCTTAACAAAGAGCCGTACGCTCTCACGTTTCGCTTCAGGCTTCTCCCTGCTGCAGCTGGGGCTGAGTTTTTTAAAATCTTTGTGTCATTATTTCATTCCTCTTTTGATTCAGCCATCGAGGGACAAGGAGATGCCAAACGAAAAGAATGGGCATTTAAACAGAACTAGATTGAAGAGGCAGTGTGTGTGCTGAACAACAAGTCTTTTTACATTTCATATGATCTTATACATGGGCTCCATTCAGTGTATTTCCCCTCTGTTTCATTTGAATGTACAGAATTAGCCACTTACATCCTCTGGAATTACGGCTCTTTAACATTTCCATTTTGAGCTCCCTCCATATTTTGGGGGTTGGGAGTGTTATTAGCTCAGCTGGGGAAGCACAGGCTGAGGTCAGAGTCAGTCTTGCAGGCTGGAAGTGAGCTTTTTCTTTTTTTGGAAAGTGCAAGATTTGATGCTTGATGGCTGCGGTCAGAAAAATATACTAGTGCACACAAATATACATATGGGCTGGAGCATGCATGGATGTGGTTTCAGCAGAGGAGGATCTTTTTCATGTTAATGATTGAGGAGATATTCCTTCAGATGGAATAGTGAGCCTCAGTTTTCCAATGTGGGGTGTGCTCTGTGATCACCCCAGGTTGTATGTGCAGCCATGTCCTGGTGCATGGCTGCGTGGCTGCTGCCTCATTGTCTCTTTGAAAGACAAATACTGAAAACAAATATTTACTGCGTTATTTACTAAAGCTCCCTGGATACTTGTACAAATTTAGAAGAGTTGGCCCAGAAAACTCATTTGAACTGAGCTGAGAGTCACAAGAGGAAAATCAGGAGGGATGTGTGTGCGCAGATAATCCTGCTGAAAAACTCAGGAGCCAGCACTGCTGTCCTAAGCAAGCACGGGGCTGTGTGGTGGCACTGGTGCATCCTGCAGCCTGCACTGCCTTACCGTGGCTTTACTTCTTGCACCCATCTGCACAGGGAAGGATGATGGAGTGGGAATATTTCACTTGTCAATCTGCCTTTTTTCCTGGCTTTACTCATCTGCTGGTACCTCCAGGCCAGCATCCTGTTCAGAAGTGTCCCACCTTTCCCCAGCATCTATATGCAGGAGGGTTTCTTGTCAGACAGCCAGGACATGGACATGGTAACAACCTGCAAAAGGAGAGAGTGGGACCTGCCATGTCTCTGCTAGCCACTCTGCAACACCTGTGTGCTGCAGAGAGGTGCTTCCCTTGGAGGACCTGAAGCAAGAAGTCTTTGCCTCCTCTACTACTCATCCTTTTCTGTATTTTGAACTTTTTATGTTTATGGCTCCTGTATCATCATTTCCTCTGACCACCTCACCTGGTTGTTGTGGAAATGAGGACAAGGTTGTAAACAACAAACGTGGGCCCCCAATGGGGCAAATAATCCCAGTAAAGTTGGGTGTGACACAGAAAGCAGCAAGGCTCCCATTTTCCCCCTCAAAGAAGCTTTCTGTAAAGCAAGGTGTAGCTTGCCTTAAAGACAGGAGTGCAAACCTGGGGGCTGAAACACCATGCTCTGCAGATGATCATGGCACAGCATCTGCTGGAGAGGGCTCACCTGGTGCAAAACCCATGTCCCTTGTCGACCACCCCTAAACTGGTCAGACACAATCAGGCTGCAGGTTTTCCCAGAGATCCCTTCAATCACAGCCCCCTGCCTTAGTTTAACCTGGTTATTTATACCTTTTCCTGTGTGTGTTTAATTATAGTAGAACCTGGCAATACTGCTGTGCTTAACGGTCTGTTGGTATTTCCATTATGAGACCAGACTGGAAGGGATTATATAGCCTGAGTGTTTGAACTGAGCCTCAGACGGAGACTTGGCATCGACTTGCAGCCCAAATACAAAGATTTTCAATTGGCTAATGGCAGTTTTGAAAAGGGAACATTTTTCACATGCTTAGACTCTTCCGTTTGCCTAAGCTGCCTTCCTCTGTTTTAAACTTAGCAAGCAAGGAGTTGTAATTCAGCCCGTTACTGCAGTGACTCATGTTCGTTGTGCAGTGATGCCGTAATCAGCCAAGACAAGGCCTTCTGCCTTCAGAGTGACTGTGCTCAGAAAGATGCCTGGGGAAAGTCATCTTTTTCACTCATCTGTGTCACACCATCTATGCATCCAAACTCCATCTGCCATGGCCAGCACAAGTTGTCTGACCATGTCTTGGGATCTGCATTGAAGACATAGAATGTAACCAACATGTCCTGGGCTACATGAGCAGCCAGCAGTGCTGATATGGCATCAATTACTTCATCCTCAAGTAGACAACTCAAATAGATTAGCTTGATCCAGTGTAAGCTTACTCTGACTTCAAGGCATAGATGGTTCCTTGGAGGTGATGTGACTCAATACCCATTTTTGATAGCACCCATCCCAATCCAAGCCTGTGGTTCAGTATCCTGTGAAGTGTTCTGTCATAGAATCATAGAATTCTATGATAATCAGTGACATGGTTTAGTGGGCATGGTGGTGAAAGGTTGGCGATTTGACTTAATGATCTTAGAGGTCTTTTCCAACCATAATGATTCAATGATTCTGTGATTTAGACTGGAGATTAGAAGGAAGTTTTTACCCAGAGGGTGGTTAGGCACTGGCACAGGTTGCCCAAAGAGGTTGTGGATGCCCCATTCCTGGCAGTGTTAGAGACCAGGCTGGATATGGCCCTGGGCAACCTGGTCTGGTGTGTGGCATAGCTGCCCATGGCAGTGGGGTTGTAACTTGATTTTTAAGGTCCCTTCCAACCTGGGCCATTCTATGATTCTGTGATTCTAAAGATGCTTTTTCTTCCCCTCGTCTATATGGGAAGCCCCAGGTGATTAGCTCAGGCAGCAGCTTCCATGCTGGGGATAGTCTGGTGGGACCAGTCCCACTTGAAGGGAGTCCAGAGTAGCTCCTGTGGTGGGATGTGATGCATACATCTATCTCCATAAGAATTTTCTCTAATAGCATGGAAGGCAGAGCAAGAGGGGAGGAACAGGGGAGAAGTTATGTCCTTCTTTTTAATGCAAGGGAATCTTTGGTACAACAGGATCAAGTGATTTGCCCATAGTCTCATAGCAGGTCAAAAGTAAGCCTTCCTTGGGGCAAACCAAGATCTGCATCATACACTGATGCCTCTGCAATGGACCTTTCCCTATGCGAATGAGTTAAATAAGCAAGCTGATAAAATAAGCAAGGGAGTATCATGTGCTAGGAAGAGTTTTAGGTCAAGCTGGCCAGGCACCAGCAAAGAAAACTAGCTAGTGAATTCAAGAGGAGCTAAGAGGAAAGATTGTGGGTTGGAAAAAGCCTTTCTCTCTGGAAAGCTTGACTTGGGTTTGGTGGTAGGTGCTCTGTGTCTGTGTCCCAGGGAAAACTGGCTCATCCATTGCTGTTGTCACTGATCTTTTGCCTTTTGGAGCCAGAGTGGAGGCAGATTCCAAACCTCCCACTTGGCTGAATGAGAAGCAGCAAACTCCAAAGTTGCTTCATTCACAGCCTGGCCCTGAAAGATGCTATGAAAGATGCCCTGGCTGCTGCTCCGCTGGAGCTGGAGCAGGACTTCGTTTCCCATCTCAGGAAGTATTGGAGCTGGGTGTGCTTGCCTGGGCTGTGCCAGGTGGTTGCACCCCCGCCAACCTGTGAAGGGCTGGTGGGGACCAGGCAGGGGAGACAGCTTGGTTCCCACCAAGACTGTCACCATGGGAACTTTAGGGACCAAGGCCATTTACGTCTGGTTGTAAACCCTGACTCTGACAGCAAAGGCTTTCTTCCCCTCTTCCTCTGGACTTGGCCCTGGCTGCCTCAGAGAAAGCAGGCTCACATTTTACCTCCGGCTGGCTCTGCACACACATCCCCTGGCACTGAGCGCTGGCCCGCTGTGTGGGAGCTGCTCGTGCCCAGGGAAGTGCCCTGGCTGTGTCTCCCAGAGAAAGTGGAGCAGATGCCTGAGGTCACCGAGCACTGCAGCTCTGATGGCTCAGCAGACACCTGTGGATGTGGAGGGAGAGAAATGGTGGGGTCACGTTTCTTCCATAGTGCTGTTTCCCCTTGGAGGAGCTCTCAGATCAATTTGTGAGTCTAAGGATCTCTGCTAAAGGTCTAGCTCCTTTCGTCAGGCTCCTAGTTTGAGGCTGGAAAGTCTCATCTCTCAACTTGGCCAAAGCTGGCAGTGCTGTGGTGAAGAGACAGACGAACAGCTGGCAGGAGCCAGCCTGCAGACAAGAAGCTGAGGGCAGAAGGACTTCAGCAGCCAAATCTCATCTGGTTCTTCTTCCAGTGCCAAATGTTCCTGGGAAACCGCTTCTGCTGTGCAGTTTTTGAGGACTACTCTGGTTCTGATGCCTGCCTGGCCCTCCTCTAGAGAGGGAGGTTAAAATGCAGAGCTGGTTGAGAATTGCTCTTCCTCCATCTGTTCAGCTCCTGTCAAAAAAAAAAGCCACTCACAACTTCTTGATGCTGCTTTGTCTCCTGGCAGCTGCAGTCCAAGTGACTTGTGGTCCTCTTCCCCTTTTGCAGGCCCAGCACCGTGGTTGGACTTCTGATCCTCCTGTATGCCAGGATGCCCTGTTAGCAAAAGGTAGTGGCATGCTACTACACAGGCTGGAAGCCTGGCACAGCAAGAGAGAGCATCACAGGGTACGGGAGAGCATGGCATGGCAAGGCAGAATCTTGCAGAGTAGGGCAGAGCAGGGCAAAGCAGGTCTTGGTGTCCAGGGGGCAGCTCTAGTGCTTTGGGGTCAAGGCCTAGGGAAGGAAGAGCATTTAGCCAAACTGCCTGGCTTCCACAAGTTCAGATTTGTGTCAAAAAGTAAAATCTCCCTGCAGAATTCAGAACCTGCTGCTAAAACAGAATAAAGAACTCAATACAAAGAAAAGTTCCAACAGGTAATCTCCATCTGCTCCGTATAGAAAGCGTTTGAATGGAGAGCTGCTTAGAGACATTTCCTTTTTTTGAAGACACTTGCATGCTCCACAAGGTTTCTCCACAGCCTGAGGTCCAGCTTTCCTCATCGTGTCTGCCAGGGCCTGTGACCCCGTTTGCATGGGAAGACATCCTCTGGCAGAGTGACGCACTGGGAGCAGCATGGACCACTGCTTTCTCCATTCTTCTTCTGCTTCACGCTCCCCGATTTCCATCGCAGATGAGTCAGTCACTGGCTGGCACCCCAGCTGGCAGATGGACGAGTCACCCTCATGCTGCTGACACAGCCTGAATGCAAACTTTCTGCTCTCTCCTATGTATGAAATGAGGAAGAGGAGATATCTTTCCCGAGAAAAAGTGGCAGTGTTTGTCGTGGGCTTCCTGTGGCATTCTGGGGAAAAAGTGAAATGGTGTCACTGCTTGGTAAGTGAA
This sequence comes from Bucco capensis, assembly GCA_013396975.1. NCBI lineage: Eukaryota > Metazoa > Chordata > Aves > Piciformes > Bucconidae > Bucco > Bucco capensis. The sequence goes on along the minus strand of VWZO01005662.1, from coordinate 249,737 downwards.
AGTGAAATATTTTTTTTGGTGTGTTTTTGTTTGTTTCTTTGCTTATTTTTTTTTAGAAAGTAATAAGAAAATTTTCCTCTTTAAGGGAAAAATAAAGCAAAACTAAAAACTGGTAGCACTGACTGCTCATCTGTGGAAAACAGCAGTTCCATGAAAGGCCAGAAAATGTCTACAGAGAGACTGTTTGCATTGGTTCCTAGAGCTAATGAAGTATGACTCTCAAGGAGGTTCTTAATGCTTGTGCAAAGTGAGGCTCACAAGCTTCAAATGCTTGCCTGGATAGTCTCCAAACCTTCTGCCCTCCTTTGGGCTGGAGCTGAGGTCAGAGACCTTGGAGCTGTGAAGATTTCCGTGCGGCTGCTTCCAAGCAAAACCAGAGTATCACAATGAAAATAAACAAACAAATTTAGCTATTCTGAGCCTCAGCCACTTTGGAGGGTTTCATTTGCATTATATGAAGCAGCATGTGTCCCTCTCTGTTTGGAAGCAATGTCCGATTGATATTTTATTACTTTCTAATGAATTCACTCCTCTGTCTTCAGAGCATGGAGCCTGCACACCTCCATGAGACTCTCAGCTCACACTTACAGAGCTCTGCTGATTTTCTCTAGCAGGGCAGGACCCTGACATCATGATGTACTGATATTAATAATTCTGTGATATGTAGCTTCCCTTCCAAGCCTTGTGTTAAAGAAACCTTTTGCAGATGTGGTCTTGTCCTGACACCAGCAAACATCAGCTCTTATGCTCCTTGTGCACCTTTTGGCTATCACCTCTGCCTTCAGTGATGACTAAGACCTCTTGGTTTTGACATGTCCCTTGCCTCATTTAGTGCTGGTGATACTCAGCAGCTGGCTGTCCCCTGCATTGCTTCTCATTTCCTCTGGCTCCCGGGATACCATGGCTTTCTCCAGGGCTGCATCTTTGCAGGATCTTCTGCATCCCTGTGCAGTGCTCTTGTCTTGTCACAGTTCTTCATGCTGAGTCGTCATGGAGGCTCACTTTCCTTTTCTCTCCTGGATCCAGCCTAGTTTCCCTTCAGCCAAATCCCCATCCCAAATCCTCTCTCCTCCCAGCAGTTCCTATGGTCATGTCTTTTGGTTTGGTTGACTCCTTTCTCCATCTGCCTGTGCGTGTGTTGCTCATGCTGCCTGGGCCAGGATGGGGACTGTGAGGGGGCAGGAGCTGCCAAATCTCAGGGAGGGACTGGACTTGTGGTCTGGAGTGCAGTGATCCACAGCTTTGCTTATCTGGAAAGCCTGTTCTGCCTCTGGCTGGAGTGCATCCTGAAAGGGGAAAAGTTTCAGGGAATTTAGCTGGTGAGCACTATGAGCCTGTTTTAAAGGAGTACATATGAAATGGAGCATTTCAAAGACTTGGCTAAGTTTAGTGGCAGAGAAGGGTGCATCTGGACTAAACCAAAGGCCTTCCCTGCTTCTCCTTTTGCCAGACTTCAAGTTTGCATACCAAAAACCATGCAGCTCTGAGATTTCTTCAAGGAAAAAGTCGTCAAATTTCTCTGTAACAAAAGCAAGACAAACTGAAGTATTTCCCGTTACAATGTTATTGGAAGCAGATTAATCATTTTGGCTGAAATGATATATTTTATATCTGTATTTGTATAGATAGTTCAGCATTAGGCAGCCAACCAGCAAGACTAAATTCAACGCAAATGGTTTAACCAAAATGGTTAAAGGATGGCCAAGTTAAAACCAGCTGAAAATGAGAACTGACAGCATGTTCATTGTGCTTGTCAGAAGCAGACCTACCTGCAGCCCCTGCACCTTGTATCTCTGCTTTCACAGAGCTGCTGGAGTAGAGATTATCTTTGGTGAATGAAGTATGAGAGAACCCTAAAACTTCCATCCTTTTCTGCCTTCATTTTCTTTCTCCCCAAGGATAGAACAGCACTGCCCAGTCTTTAACCTGTGAGTAATAGCCAGGTTCCAGCTTTGGTTTGGAGATGGAGCTTGGAGTGGACAGGGTATGGTTGCTTATGCACAGGAGAGTTGGTTAGCTTATACCAGTTCTTTCCAGCTACCTTGAACTTAGATGTCTTGACAGCTCTGAGTGGTGGTGTATCCTGCAACACATCTTGCATTAGGCTGTGTGGTCCTCACCAAGGCATGAATAGGAGAGGAGAGAGGGGTTCCAGGCATCACAGAGCAATGTGCTGGGAAGTGCACTTGGGCAAGAAGAACTCACAGAAAATGAGGGCTCCAGGAGCAGGCAGGGCTGGGTGAGGCTGTACCACTGCTCAGGTCTCTATGCTATCCTCTCACACTTCTCTGGAGTGATGAAATGGTGGTTAACTGGCCTCCCTCCTGGTTCTCTGTGGCATGTCTGTGTTCTGTCAAGCTGGAGAGTCAGCATCCCAAATAAAAGTGATGCTGCCCAGGACTGGGAGGAACTTGTACTGCAAGGAGACTTGCACTGGGATGTATAGCTGGGCCATAGCAAGAGGCATAGAGCTGCACTGCAGTGGTGGATGTATTAATGAGAATGGAAGAAGCCTGAAGTTCCCAGTTAGCAGCACCCACTGCAGCACCATGCACTGAGAGGTGGGTATGGAGCACAGGATCCTTTTCCCTCCTCTCTCTCCTGCATTGCTGCTGTGCTCTAGCATGAGCCACTGCTGTTGCAGGTGAGGAAGGTGAGAAGCTGATCTAGCTATGGTGGTGCTGTGGTAGATGCAGGCAGGGCTGGGGAGCAGTGCTGCTCTTTCCAAAGATGCTGTATGTCCTCAGAGGTGCCGATCTTGCTCTGCTGCCAGTATTCCATAAGCATACATTTTCCTCTCTGGGAGACTAAATAGCCTCTGAGCAAGGAGAATCTGGCAGCCCTAATGCATTCCTGAGGCATTTTGGGGAGGGGAGAGAACATCCCAAGAGCAAGGGCTTGTGATGCGGCAGCTGCAGTTTTCCCAATGGCAGCCTCCTTGCTCCCCACCTCTGCCATGTGAAGGGCTCTCCATGTTTCAACACTGTTCAGCTAGCAGCAAGCTGCACTTTCCTTTTTGCCCATCTTCCAGATTTTTGTCACCAGGCTCTCACTCCCATTTAGGCACCTTTTGCCACTGGTGGTATGGACAATTTGACAAAGGAAGGAGGGGAAGTCAGGACCTGGATGAGGAAATAAATATTTAGACTCAGATCCACAGATGATAACATGATGATTACATCTGTCTGCCACCAAGACACATTGAGCAGTCTCTGAGGTAAAGAGAGTTTGCCTGTCCATGACTTGTGTGGTCAGTGGGTGCTTAGCATGGCTTCAGTATTGTGGTACCTCCAGACAGCCTGGTCATGTGCTGATGTTCCCCAGCCTGAAGCTGATGGTGGCTGGGGTATGTGAGTCATCATCCTCTGCTGGCCTTCATCCACATGCTCCATTTGGTGCTGCTCTGTGTGTGTGAGAGCGCGCTCCCCTCTCCCAGCTGTGTGTGCCTGCCTGCCAGTGCCTGACTGATCAAATTTGCAGCTGTGCTGGTTTTTGCCTCTCTTTTATCTCCGAGGATCTTGTTCATGGACTAGAGGGAAAGAAGGAGGAGGAAGATGAGGAGAGAGGGATAATGAAAAACTAATTCATAAACCAACAGAGGGCAAGATGCCTAGTAGTAGGGCATGTCCACTTTCAGAGCTGTTTTCTCCCCAGGCATCATGGTGTGCCATTGTGCCCACTGTGCCCTCACCATCAGCAAGCAGAAGATGCTGCCTCCTGACACCTTCCTGGAAGATGAAGTGAGGTCTCTGTTGGAAGTCCCTCTGCTTTGCTCAGGGGCTGCTAGCTCCTCTGGGCACCACATTGATTCCTGAGAACTGTCGCATGGCTTTGCACCCGGTTCTGCTGCTTCTGGGACTGTGTTTGCTCTCTGGGTTTGCTCTCTGGGTTTGCCACCTATCCTGCAGGTAGATGAACTGGACCTTTCTCAGTAGGCAGCACCAGCTCTTTACTACAGTGTATGGCCCATAGACCACAAAGGTGGCAAATACAGAGCTGGACAGCCCCTTCCAGTGGGAGCAGGCTGGCAGCTGCAGAGCTAGGGGACACAACCGTACAACCCTACTCCTGACAGCCTTCTACATCACAGTAGGTGCTCAGGAGGTTTCCAGCCATGGCACCTTGCAGGGAAACCATGAGATATCCAAATGAGGAGAGTCCCATGTGTCAGGAGGTGTTTGGAGGTAAGTTCTGCTTTTTGCAAAAGGTTGGGGAGGGCCTCAGAGTGGACTTCCCAGGATCCTGGTTCATACAGGATAATCCAGTGGGTCTAGTGGGTCAGAAGATGAACTAAGAGATACCTTTGAGAGCTTGAAAGCCATCTTTCTCTCTTCACTGGGGTGCTGCAGACTTGCATGTGTCAGCCTGAAGCTTTCCTCTGAGGCTTTGCCAAGTACTCTGTACCCCTGTGTGCCCCACAAAAACCTGCAATGAATGAGTCATGGCCCACATCACATGGGGTCTTCCAAGTATGAGTAGGACCATGAGAAAATGGTTAGACCAGCCAAAATGGTATGGGTTGTGCTTCACACTGTCTTGCTTCCCTGTGTTTTATGGTTGATGGATTTGATGAAGAACCCACAGCCTTCAAGATTCCCCTCTCAAGCCTTTGCTGTAGCAGACCCAGTTTCTGAAAGGGGCCTTTTGGAATTTCAGTCACTTAAGCCCTCTTAATCCTGTCTTTTCCCAGGGAATATCAATGGCTTAAAGTTTGATTGTGCTTTAGCTGGCATGGATACAGATCTGTGGACTCCAAGGGTTGCCCACCTGTGGGACACCTGTGCAAATGAAATTAGACAAGACCCTGGGGACGCAGGTCAAATCAGGACAGTGCAATGGCTTTCCAGCGAGGGCCTGGGAGGCTTGTAACTTCCTCAGCAGCTGTGAGCCTACAGATATTATAGGAAAGGCACTCAAGGGGTCTGGGCCAGTGTTTAAGCAGCCTGGATCAGAAGCAGGCTGACTTTACAGTTGACAGACAAGGTGTACACTGCAGACAGTCTTTCTGGGGGTCCTCACTCACAGCTGGAGAAATGCTTTGGATGTGAGAGACTCCCAGTGAGATGTGGGCTGAGCTCCATGGGCTGAGCTCCGTGGGCTGAGCCAGGCACTCAGGTCTAGGAGAGCTGCAGCTGCAGCAAAGACCCTCTTGCTCTTCACTGAAGTCCCCAGAGCTAGAGGGGAAGGACCTCTTGTGCCCTGGTCCCTAGGCTAAACCTTCATCTCCAACTCAACCTTGCTCACCTTGTAGTCCATGGACTTTCCCTGGCTTGCAAAGACCAAAGGTCATTGTGGCAGGCTTCTAATCAGGGATATTGCCTCCTGGTCTGAGTGCAGGTGGTAATCTGGTGCCACTTGCCTGGCACAAGGCCCTCCCTGCATTGGTGAGGCTGGCACACGAGGTTGCCCCCACCCCAGGTGCTGGGGGCAGGCAAGTAGATGTGGGTTTTGATTGCTTATAGCACGTCTTGCTGTGCTGTGGAATAGGGAGAGGAGAATGGCTCCTGTGGCACCAGCCTGGGAACAATTGTGTGGGTAAAGGAGAGGTAGCTGCTGTGTTGGTGGGGATGGTGGGACTGGGGAAGGAGTAGTTGGAGAGAGTGGACCCGCATCCTCTGAGGTGCTCGGCTCTGGAGATGACTGCTGAGTGTCACAGAATAAGTCCTCGAAATTGCAGGGAGGCTTCAGTTCCGCTTGGTAGCTGCATCCTCTGCCATCCTTCTAAAAGCAGCAGTATAGGGGTGCCTCTGATAGGGATCTTGGGCAGGAACATCCTTCCTCCTCTCCTGCCTCAGCAGAGATGGCTGCCAAGGGGGTGCAGGAAGATGCTGCCAGCTGGGATGAGAGGTGGGGGCAGCAGGTACCAGAGACTGCTGGGCAGGAGGTCCAGGGCACAGCAGCCGGCAGCTGCCCCAGCAGGCTGGGAGCACCCTGGTACGTGCGGAGACCAGAGCTGCAGTCATGGAAAGGGAGCGGGATATTGCAACCCTTGTGTGAGTGGGTGTAGTGTCCCACTGTTCGGAGGGGTGGGAAATTTGTCCTCACCCCCCCTTACCCCTGTTTTGAGGGGTAAGAGAGAGCACAGGGTGGTATCCCATGGGAAGGGGGGCACAGCTGGCACCCCAGCTCCAGAAGCACCACTGGGTGCTGGATAAGGAGCCCATCTCCCGCAGCCCCTGCTGCTGGGAGGGCAGCTGGGAGTGGGAGTCCCCGGCCAGCTCCTGCTGCCTCTGCCCTGGGGCCGCCTCCCTTGGGGCAGAGCCGAAAGCATGGCAGCGCAGCAGGCGCCCAGATTTGCCCTCCCCTATTTCGGGGAAGCCCGGCACTCCTCCAGCACACCTCCCACCTCCGGTGTTCCCCCGCCACCGGCAGCGCAGCCCGCTGCCCCTCCGCCGGCCCCGTCCCGCGGGGATGCGGGAGGCACCTTCCTCCCTTCCGCAGATCTTGCGGCGGCAACCCCTCCTCCCCACCTGGGAAACAGGCTCCCTTCTCTTCCCGGCCCGCTGTGCAGACACCCGGCTTTGCACGTAGCGAATGGAGGCGATTTCCTCCTTAGCGGCAGCACATGGAAAGAATTGAGCCGTGTGTGTGGTTTCTTTCCTTTTTTTTTCCCCCCTCCATTTCTCCCCCCGCCCCATCCCTTGTCCGACACACTGTTAGCGTGCTGTTGGATGCGGTGTGGGATCTCCCACCCTTCTCCCTTCAAGTACATCTGCTCTTGGTCATCCTCCGCAGTGCTGAATGTCAGGAAGTGACTGAATCCGACAGCAAGCACAACCGGGCTGACCTCACAGGGGCAAGGAGGGAGGGAGTGAGGGACATTGGTGGGGTATTGGGAAGCAGAAGGGAAGAAGGAGGCTCCTGGGAGCCATGGCTTGGCTGCAATCTCTTGCACTGCTTGTCTTCCAGCAGGAAGAACTGTGGGGATCCCCTGTGTCTCTCCCCTCTGGTCTGGTCAGTGTCTTTGGGGCTGGTTTGCTCACAGATGGGACACAAGGGTGCTTAGTCCTTCACTTTTCCAATGGGATATTATTTCCCAGTAACCAAGGAGGGTGAAACCACACAGCAAACCTTGGAGAAGAGCCCTTTGCTCACCCTCCTCACAACCTGGGACCAGATGGCAAATACACTGTGTATATTTATTGTGTGAGATGCACATCAGCTGGTGGGACTGGGATGGCCAGGGAAACTGAGAGGGAGTCTCTTAAAATACCCAACACTTGATGTAGTCTGCCTTGGCAAGAAAAACAAAATGCCAGAGACCCAGAAAGGACAGACACCATGGGTCATGAACTGAATGAGGCAACCAGCTTAGCATCAGTGCTTGAGGACTTCTGCCATCATCATTGCCTTGGGACAGTCATTGTCCCCACAGACTGCCTGCAGCACCAGGGAAGGGAGAACTGAGGCACCTGCAGTGCAGCTATGCTGCCCCTCAGCCAAGGCAAGGCCAGGTAACAAGACAGCATGAAGAGGCAGAATCTAAGCAGGGGACTGGTAGCAAAGTCCAAGGGCTGTTTGCATGTGGGGATGACTTTGCTTTCAGAAAGGTCAGCAAGGTAGGTCTAGAACATATATACACACCTTTGAGCTAGCAGTGCCAGTAGTTAGTCGCCATGAAGACACAGTCCAGACTCCTTGCTGGGAGTAAATGAGTCATATTGAAGTCTGTGGGACCAGAGCTTCGTTGCTCTTGACACTCAAGCCAGCTAGATTTAATGCTAGGTTGGGTAATGGGAGAGTCCTTGGCAGCATTCTGGCCTGTTTGCAAGGACAGCACACATGCTCTCTGGAGCAAATATCCTATGAGCCCACGAGCCCTTCCTCACCATCAGTACCCTGTTGTGCATTGGAGGGAGATACCAATGGAGTCAAAACACTTGCCGTAAATTCTTACTTGGAGTGGGGAGAAGAGGGGATTTTTTGCCCCAGGCAACTCACCAGTCTCAGTTCCTGTGCCTTGTCTCCACTCCCCATCTTGCACACCGTCCATGCTGCCTGCTGTGGCCGTGCTGAGTCCACATGCAGATGTTGCTGGAGGGAAAGGGGCAGATGGTGGACAGGATGTTTTAGGATATGGTCACAAGGTGAGTTCCTGGGATGCTGCTCTGCTTTATTACCAAGTGCATTGAGTAGCTCCCCTGTTCTTGTTGATCTGAGCTGGGCAGGTGGAGCAAATGTCTTCCACCAAGTGCTGCTGCTAGTTCCTCTTGCAGGAGCCTGTGGTATGTGAGGGCCAGAGCAGCATTTCAGGAGGGGAGGTGGCAGCCCTTCTCTCCACCTGACTGTCTGGTGTTTGTCTTCTGGACCATTTCTTTCTTCTAAGTAAGTGCCCATCTGACTCCAATTTGAATCCCTTTCCTGCTGCTGCTCCAAGAGATCATAGCACACAGGAATTGCTCGGTGTGCAGACCTTGTGCTGTGCTATCCCTCAGAGCGTGCTTCTTGTCCTCCCATGAGCTGCTCCCCTGAGCTGGTTACAAGTTTTCTCTCTTCCTTAGAGTGTTTCACATTCAAGCCTAGTCTTTTGTCTCCCAAGATTTTACTAGTTGTCTGTGTTCTCCTTAAGATCCAAGCCCTCTTCTTCTGCAAGCTGCAGTGCAGCATGGCTCGTGCTTGTAGAAGCTTATAGGCATGCTGAGTATGAGGTGTTGCAGAAAGCTCTGGGGCTCTTCAGCTAGAAGACATTGGTGACATACCACCATCTCCTTGTTTTGATACTGCTCTAACCCCTTGGGGGGTACTAGGAGGGTGAACAGAGTGCTCTTTGCTAAACATACTGCAAAAAGTGGCTGCATCTCATTTACAAGCCAGAGGGATTTTGCTCTCAAAGCGCGTGGGAGATCTTTGGGCAGTGGCATGGGTTTTTCTTTGTTTCCAGCTCCTCAGTAGCATCCCTGGATGGAACAACCTGGGACGGGCTGATCTGAACAACACTGATCGACTCAGCTTCTAGTGGCCAATGGTGGAAGAGGCAACTGTGGGGTGACGGGAGCTGCAGCCCATCAGGAGCCAGGGGAGGGCCCAGGAGATGAGGCTAGCCTGGGGGAGGTACCCTGCATCACAGGAGGTCTGGGCTGGGTTCTCCCACCCATCACTACCTCCACTGCTGCAGGCACACAGTCCTGTTCTGGCATCCTCATGCCAACTCTGTTGGGACATACTGAAGCAGGACTAAAGGCTTTGGAGGGATGAAGCTTCCCTCAGTGTGGGCTTGACACTTGGAGAGGAGCAAACCTCAGACTTTCAAGTGTCCCTATCTGTCAGAATGCAACAGCACGCCTGTCCAAATATCTAGCATGCAAGGCCACTACTCAGTCCTTGGGGTCCCTCCTTCCTTTGCTCTCCATCTGAGAAAGGCTGATCTAGGTCTTTACATCACTGCCTGAGACCACATCATCACCTGGGTCCTCAGCAACTACTATCCCAACTCCTGGAAGCTAACCAGCACTGCCCTGGCACCCTGCTCAGCCCTGCTACCCAACGACCTGCATCTCCGATGGTTGCCTGCGAGAAGCTGGCACCAGCTTGGAGAAAGCTCCATGGGCACAGGCAAGAAGCACAAGTAGGTAGCTGCCACCCTCCCACCTGGTTTGTCCCATAGCTCTGCCCTGCCTGCCAGGCTCAGGAGTGAGCACCCAGCCTGGTGGGACCAGAGGCAGTTGGGGTGTGGAGATGGCAGCATGCTCCCTGGGATTCCTAGGCAAGCCTTAGTCAGAGCCCTGCTACTGTACGTGCAGCCTGGCACTGAGACAGGGTGTGAGCCTCCATGAGAGACAGGCAGGGAGAACGGTGATAAATGAGCCTGGGTAATTAATTCCCACTCCTGATGCATGTTTGCTCTCCAAAATATGTGTGTTGGCATGATCTTGGGCAGGGCTTGGCCCTGCATCCAACAGACACCTTCTTTTACCTTGGTTATTTCATCAAATCTGTTAATTGTATCTATCTGAGCCCTGGGCTCAGATGGAGATTTCACATCAAACAACAATGGCTCATAAAATGGATCCTAGCCGGGCACTGAGCTCAGCTCTGAGACTGCAAAGAGGAGTAAGAGACCTCCCAGATTGTGATTTCATCCCAGGCTCTTTGCAAACATCCCCCTCGCCTTTCTGGTGCAGATGAGGTCTGCAGAAGGCTGTCAAACCCTGTGCTTGGCAGACTAGTCAGGAAAGTAGTTTCCCACACTGATGACCTCTTCTAAAGGATGTCCCAGCCCTACCCGCAGCAGTTGGGAAGAAGTGGCCACCTGAAGCTTGGAAACATGTCACATCTGCAGTGGTTTGAAATTGGGAGCAAGTAACGTCTGTAATATCCTTATCTGGAAGTCAGGCAGTGAGGCTCTTCCCAAAATACACAGGCTTACTGCCAAAGCTCCTTGTGTAATATTGACACAAGGGTATTACATATGATGTCCCTCTTGCAGGAGCTGGCTGCCCAGCTCTAGGAGGCTCTCAAGGCTTCCAGTCTGTCCTGCACATGCTCTGCAGACAGCTCATTAATTTCTATTCCATAGTCCAATCTCTTCTTCCTCTGACACAGTTACTTAAAAGTTTCTTTGCAGCCCTCCAGGCATCCCACCCTCTCACTGGCTTCCCTTTTCACAGCTTTCTCCAGCTCATCTCCACAGGACTTTGCCCTGAGCCTCCCTTCAGAAGAGCTTCATAGCTAGGGCCTAGGGTGGGAATGTACAGGAAGACCACTGGAGGGCTTCCTGGACTTACAGCCCAGACCTGTAGCTTCAGGCAAAGATGGGAGAAGCTTCTAAAAAGGGCAATGGGGAAAATGGCAGCAGTGCCTTGTTACCAGGAGACAAGAGTTCTGGTCTATGCTTAGAAAGGGAAGTATCTCAGAGACCCTCCCAGGGCTGCTCTTGGACAAGAGGCTTCAGACCAATGAGCCAGCTCAGCAAGCACAAGCTTGCTTCTCTTCTGGAGAGCTTGTCTCTTGGTGACATGAATAACAATAAAAGGCTTTGCTGTGTTTGGTGTCCTGCACACCTGAGCCACACCTTGTGTCTGGAGTGCAAGAGATGATGGAGCCATTTGTGACCAATCACTCCTCATGCAAGCAGGGTCCCTGGGGTGCTGCTGGGTCCTGCTGAACCACAAAACTATGAAATATGTCTCCTTCCCAAGGGTGTACAACTCTCAGAGCAGGGAGCCAAACAGCAGCCCCAGCCACTATCCACTATCCACCAGGAAACTGGGGAGCACCAGGTTGGAAATCCAGTGGGGCAAGTACCCAGGTAGGATAAAGCACATGGGTGGGGCCCCTATGCTCTCAAGCACTGCGGTGGGAAAGTGGTTTGGAGGAGGTGTGTGGGAAGCCTCCATCAGGAACAAGTGGGTTAGAAGGGAGGGACTATTCAGGTGCTTGATGGGAAAGCAGACAAGGAGGCAGAATTGATCACTCCATAGGGCTGGCAGAGTGAAGGCAGGACCTGCTCTGTCCCAAGAGCATAAAAAAGTGGGGATGAACCATGCAGATGCTGAAAGCAGTGGTGCTGCACGTGATGGATGGGGAGGAAGGTTAGCATCCGGCAAAGCTGTAACCGCTCGCTATCATGAGGTGTCCCACGGGATATTTATTGCTGTTCCATAGGCTCATAAATCACCTCTCAGCTGGCCAGTGCTTGAAGTGCTCCAGTAGCACAGCAATATTCTGCACAGCTTCATCTCTTCCCTACCTGAACAGAGGCCATTCCCTTCCCCCAGCTGCCCTGCCCACAGTTACCTAAAGAGAACCTAGCTCTTTAATTCCAATCACAAATTCTGGAAATGATTAGCAGGCTGTCATCACTCAGCCCCAACGGATATCAGGCACAGGGCATTTCCGTCCTGGAATTAATGGTGTGCAGGGCTGCCTGGCTCTGTGGTGGGCAGGGGAGAAGCAAGTGAGAGGTGGATGTAGTTCTCCCCCCGCCTGCCTCTCTCACTGCCTGGCTGGGAAAACCATTGGACCAAAAAGCGGGGCAAAGAACAAATTCATTCATTGCTAAAGGTAAGGACAAGGCAAAAGGGTTCCCCAAAGAACTGGACTACTGTCTGGGAAAAGAAGTGGAAAATAATGTGGTTTGAGTAGAGGGGACAATGCTGGGGCAAGCTTCTTCACCGCACTTTGTGCGACTGCTGTCGCATCCCCCAAGGAGCCTGGGAACTCATTGGCCCATTCATGCCCTGTCCCTTCCCAGGTACCCAGAGGCAGCTGACAGCTCCTGCCTGACAGAGAGGATGTCAGCATCACACCCCTAGACTCCCTGTAGTCACCTCACAGCTTTTGTTTCCCCCTCTGTCTGCCCCTTTCCCAGGGAGTTTTCTGGCTCCCGGGAGCTGCCTGTTTGCCAGCTGCCTAGTGAGAGCCACTATCTGCCCCATGTGAATGTTGTGCATCCATCCAGCAGCCTCCACTGAAACGCCTCATTGTGCAGCTGGCTGGACTACGTGAGCCTGGCTACGTGGACCCTGTTTTGCTTTGAAGCTAACTCTTCCTTTTGAGTCAACAGAGCTGTGTTGTGCAATTGTAAAATTCCCATTTGCTGGCCAACCTCCTGATGTTAACAGAAGTTCCTTGCTATGTAAGCAGGCCAGATGTTGTGGGATGCTGTCTGCAGGCTCACGTACCCTTCTCCTGCTGAGGGAAATGCCACACTTGCACCTGTGGGCTCCCTGAGCTTGGCATAGATGTTCAAGCTGTGTGCCTCCCAGCAAAAGCAGTCACTACTACCCTTGTCCTTTTGCTGGCGACCTCAGATGAGTCTCTTCCTTCCTTTCAGATTAGGTAGCCCTGCTGAAATCCTGTTCGAAATAGTCTCAAATATGGCAGTAATTATATTATAAGAAGGGGTGAGGTTCCTGGTAACTAGGGAAAAAAGGCAGAAGGATAGAACCTGTTCTTCAAGGGGTAAAGGGAATGGAGCCACTGGACAATAAACCCACCAGACTGTCTTCAGCACTGATAACAGCCCTGGAGCAGATGCCCTATTAGTAAGACTGAGCAAGATAGCAAGGTGAGAAGTAAGAGCCAACATGAATTTGGCAATGGCCTAATTTCCTTCTAGAGCAAGATTGGAGGGCAAGGCTGTAGGAGATGAGGAAGATGTGTCCTGGCTATAATGCTGTGAGCTACTTGCATGATTGGGCTGGGTGTTGGTTTCAAACATGCATATTACACTTGCTGCTACTGCTCAGTCACGTGGTGGTTGCGAGTACTTTGGAGATCAGGATGGGAGTTTGGGCAGGTTGTGACATTGGTGAATTGGCTACAAACAGGATGCAATTCATAAGGGCAAATGCAAGCCATAGCAGGATAACTTGCTGTATGCATATACAAGCAGGCAACAAGGCCTTCAGAAAAGGACAGAGGTGTTGTTGTGGTGATGGATATCATTACTGAGTGACTTGACAACACACAGATGTGAAGAAAAACAAATCTTCCTACTAGGCTTATATATAGAGTACCACAAGCCTCATGTGTACTGCAATCATTCCACTTAGTGCAGCATTAGGAAAGCCTCATACTTTCTGGGTATAACCAGTCCTGGGTAATGCAGTTCAAGAAAGATTTACACCTATTACAATCCATGGAAGATGATCAGCAACCTAATAACCATGACCTATGAGTAAAGGTTGAAAGAACTGCATTTGTTTAGTCTGCTTAGGAGAAGAGGGAAAGTATGACAATCTTCACATTTGCAAAAAATATCTGAAAAAAAAAAGAATGGATTGTTCTCCATCTCCAGGAGGTGTAGGTTAGTCATCCAGAAAAAAAACATTTCAGCTCCTTAAGTCCTTAAGGGCTCTCTTAAAACAGAGTGCCTTACAGAGACCACACAGTCTTCTTCACTAAAAATTTCCAGAACCAAGGTGTTAACAAATACTGATTAGATACTGGTATCCTTCCTTGACAGACATATGTCTAGGTGATGACTGGAGTGCTCTGGTGCTAGCCATGCACTTTTACAGAGTATGTTGGTCTTTGCAGGCTGACAAGAAGGGCATTGCTGAAAATCAACGAGCAGTGAGTCTCCTCACATAACCATGTTATCCAGAGACCACACCATATTCCCTGTTTCAGAAAGTGCATAGTCTTGCAGGATACATGTCACACCACCAAGCTGTCAGCCCACATGAAGCTTAGTCCACTGTTCAGACAACCCTACCCTTCAGCTAATGCAGGACAGCAGGATACTATTGCTTTTTCCTGGGAAATGCAGTGGTTTAGTTGAATTATGCAGGCTCCTAACTCTGCAGAACTGGAGGACAACAAAAAAGGGTCATTACATCTTTCCTGTCCACAAGAATCAGATGAGAAGGCTTCTTGAATGGGCCTCTCATCTGGTGCTGGCTAGATAATAAGTAAAGATTTAGAGAAGCAGTGGTTGAAGCCAACCCTTTGTTGTGGCTGAAGTTAAACAACTAATTCAGGGTAAGCTGCAAGTGTGGAGTAAACATCAGTACTTGAATGAGCTTTCATGATGGCAGGAGAAAGAGGGCCTAGTCTCCACTAGACCTCACAGAAGTCTTCAGGAGAACACACTGAAGCTGGTGAGTCCTCCAGGAGGTCATTGGGAATGCAAACCCAAAGGAGCCCTTCAGAGCTGCACCAGACTTCTGTACAAGGCTGTTCAGAGCAGACCTGAGCTACTTTCCTTTTCAAGCAGACCTGGTGCCATAATCTGTATAGGAAATCTTCTCATGGCTGTGCTGGTTCAGCCCCATGCTGAAGCATACAAAGTGCCCCTTCAAACTAAAATGCTTTGTGAAGGTTGGGTCTAGCAACTGGGTGCCTCTGCCAGAGGGCAAGCATGTTCACAGAAGCTGGGTGGGGGCTGCATGGAAAAACTAGACCCTAAACCTCCTTGACACAGAAAAGCCAACCTACCACTCACACTGAAGGAGTCATTGGCAATGAAAGAGCTAACCATTGCCTGAATTACAGCATTGAGATGAGAGAACCCACTGTGGTATAAACATCCATCGAGAGCAGATGAGAGTTGGAGTAGAGACATTCCCTGTAGGTTTGTATGATTTTTAAGAGCCTAAGGCCAATGATCTGTTTTCTATTCCTCAGTGATTGCACAGATGAGTGATCTCAGTGATCTCATGACCCATTGATAAATAATTCTTCAAAACGACTTGGCTGAATTGCTCCTTTGAATCAGTGCAGGATGAAACCAAGGGCAATCATTTCCTCCAAGAGTTCATACTACAGCTCAAGAGCATTTGTTAAGGCCATCCCAGAGGGAGTACATAATCCTCTGTACTTAGAAGGGAGGAGAAAGGGGTCACAGTGAATAACACAGGTGGAATCTTGGAAAGTAACGTCTCTGTCTGTCCTGCTCAGCTAAGATTAAACTGCCCAAGTAGGTGGTTCAGTTCTCCTGGATGAAGAGGTACATGGCTATCCCAGCAACCTTCAGAAGTTACAACTAGCCCTCCAGATATTCCCAGCTTTCACTGGAAACCAGAGGGGATTGCATCTGCAGCATTGATTTCTACCAGCCAGCACAGATTTGCTGCTTGAGGGTGTGAAGCAAGGAGACCAGCTACACCAGCCAAACATTTCATAACATCTCATTTTCGTATCTGGCAAGTTTGTTCCAGGGCCTGAGCTTGGAGAAGTACCATGATCTCCTCCCCATCACGTCTGACTGTGGTACTTGGAAGAGTGAGTCATCTATTTTTCATGTGGAGCTCCCTGTCTTTCCAAGGGAAAAGGCCATACTTCCGGCATCCCTTGGCATGTGGGTTTCCATTCATCTGCTGATGGCCTGGCAACATGCCATCTCCACGACAAAATGGCTGCTGCTTAATTCCTTTGCTATTAGTGCATCCCTTAGGATTTTGCTCAATTTCTCCAAGTCTTTTGGACAGTCTGAGCAGAGAGAGCTCAGTGTCTGGAGTTTTTGGTGTCGATCCCTCAGTGCACAGTGGCCAAGCCAGAATGGTTGACTCTTCTTTTCCCTTGATTTCTGCAAGTCCTGAACAGGGCAGGAGTAAATTGGGTCTTCTGCTGCTGCAGCTCCATGGTTTCTGGCAGCAAAGTATGTCTGTCCTTGTTGCTTGTCAACAGGCTTTGTTAGAAGGAGGTCCTCAGAAAAACACTAGGGAACACAGTATCCCCTCTTGGGGGGAGAATATTAGGTAAATAAGTATCCCAAGGCAGGTCAGCCAAATCATGGCCTCCTGATCTGGAGAAGTCAACCAAAGGAGACCAGATTGTCGTCAAGTGGTCCTCTCACTTTGGGGAATACATAACATATCCTTTTTGGTAGGATCAGTCAGCTTTCTCCTTAGCATGGAAAAAACCCCCTTGTTTCACAGGAGGTGGTAAACAAACCTTGGACCTCATCCTTTGGCTCCAGGGCACACAGTTGCAAAGCTCCTCTGATCAGTGTGGGAGGAAGAGCCTCCACCCTCTTTATGGCTGCTCTATAATGAGCCCCAGCTGTTAGCCTCTCCCATCCATGTCTGGGAGCCCAGGCCGGCCTTGAGGGGTGGGGCACAGGCTGTTTAATCTATTCTCTGCACAGATAGATGGATGGACAGACGGGTGGACAGATGGACAGATGCTCTCCAGCTGCTACTGAAGCACTGGGAGCCTCTCTCTGCTGAGTTGGCTGGCAGGGTTGCCATAAAGGTGCCAAGTGGCTAGGGGTGAAGAAGCTTGTGGGTCTGTGTGCCAGGGGAAATGGTGATGGTTTTGTTCTTTTCCTGCTTGAAGGCTCACCCCAAGGCAACCCCTTCCATGGGCTGGAGGCTCTTCTGCCACTCATCTCCCTGTACTCAGCACTGATTAGGCCACACCTTGAATACTGTGTTCAATTTTGGGCATCTCATTACAAGAAAGACATCGAGGCATTAGAGAGTGTCCAGAGAAGGGCAATGAGGCTAGTGAGGGGCCTAGAGAATAAGTCTCATAAGGAGTGGCTGAGGGAACTAGAGTTGCTCAGTCTGGAGGAGAGGAGGCTCAGGGGAGACCTTATTGTGCTCTACAGCTACCTGAAAGGAGGTTGGAGCCAGGTGGCAGTTGGTCTCTTCTACCAAGTTAACAGTGACAGGACAAGAGGAAATGGCCTCCAGTTGCACCAGGGGAGGTATAGATTAGATGTTAGTGGAAATTTCTTTACTGAAAGGGTTGTTACACTGAAACAGGCTGCCCAGGGAGGTGATGGAGTCACCGTCCCTGGAGGGGGTTTAAGAAACGTATAAATGTGGTACTTAGGGACATGGTGGTAAGGGGTAGATGGTTGATGATAGGTAGATGATTATCTTAGAGGTCTCTTCCAACCTTAATGATTCTGTGGTTCTGTGAGTATGACGAGGAGATGTGAACCTTGGCAGGTTGTCCCCATACCCTCTTCACAGAGCTGTTCCTGGTGGCTCCTGCCAGCAACATCAGGCTGGGGAAGTCCGTCCCATGGACGCACAGGTCCATGGATTACTTCAAGATGCCTTCTTCTTTTGTGTCCCAGTAGCACCTGGGGCTTTGGCTCCAGTTCTAAAGGAGCTTTTTTTCCCTTAGAGAAAATCAGCAGCAAGGAACTGTCTCCGGCTGGCTCTCCTGTCCAGGCGCAGGCGAGTGGCCAGGCAGCCACTGGTGTGATGCCTACGTAGCACCACGCCACAGAGACGGGGCAGGGGATTCCTGAGGTGACAGGGCTGAAGTGCAAGAGTGGAGCAGCACTGGATGGTGAGAGGCTTTCTCTGCTCGTATAGCTAATAGACTAATTAGTGAAGAGCCTGAAACTTGGCTGTGTTTGTTGTCAAATGCAGGCCCCTTTCCAAGTGATGTTAACAACCTTCTCTTTTCACTCTGGGAGCATTGTACAGCTGGGGCTTTTCTGCTGCTTCACAGAGGATTTTTCATGTAGTAATGATTATAGGCTGAATAGCTGTTGCAGCTATAGGTGACGCTAGGGTCAGGAGCAAGGGGTAGTCAGGAGTGGGCAGAAAGGGTAGAAGGGTCCTGGGGCTGGGAGAGCAGCAGGAGGCTGGGAGAGGGGATTGAGAGGGCACTGACCCAGCCATGCATAATGCAGGGGTAGCGGGGGGCTTTGGGCACACTGCAAGCTGCCAGGGTGGATCCGGGAGCTAGGCCAGCTAAAATCCCAGGGGACCTGGTGGTGGAGGAGGGTGCCTATAGGCAAGAGAGGAGCACATGATCAAAGGTGTGCATCTGAACCAAAGGTATGTCTCCTTGTGCCATTTGTCCACTTCTAATTAAGATGCCAATGTTTAAGTGATTCCTTTGAAAAACACTCCCCTTTCACACAAGAGACAAAAAGTTCACAGAGGCAAAAGGCTGCCATTACTGGCAGGACGCTGGCAGCATGTGGGTAAGGGGCGGGCGAGCTTCCCCGATGCATTGCTGCCAATGCAAATCTCCTAGGGCACTGAGGCGAGCCCAGGGGAAACCAGGAGGGTTTCCGCCAGCTTCCCACAAGTGCAGGAGCCGAGGCTGTGCCTGCAATCACGTCTGCCCACAGGCAGTGGCCTTTGTAGGCAGCCAGGGTAATGGTTATTCACTGCCGGCAAGAGCGGGGACTTTAGTCCTTGCATGGCCACTACTCCATCCGGACACCTGGCACTTCAGTTCCCTTCAGCTTCCCAACTGGAGTGCTTCCTGACTTTCCAAATTCTGCTCTTCCTCTTCATTCCCCCTAAGACACCTGACAGTGAAGTGACCAGGGGGTCCTGGGGCTGCCCTATCCCCCCAGACCACTGTATTTTGCAGAAAGAGCAAGGTGAGGAGATAAGGGATTTGCAGGAGTTTGCCTGCAACCAAGGCTGGAGGCAGGGGAGATGTCTGAAGCCCTGGCTGTCCCTCAAGTGCTCCACAGTGCCTGAAACGGTGTAATTCACACCTTCACCACACACTCAAATATCACCCCAGCCAAAGTGAGATGAGCACTTGCCAGCCACACACAAATATTATCTAGGTGTCATGGCAAATATTAGGCACAGGGCCTGAAGTGTGCCCAGCCTCCCCCTGAGCCTTGTGGAGGCTGATTGCCTGCAGCATGCCTGGCTTTCCCACACTTGCAATGGCATGGCATCACTGCTGCTGTTTTCTTTGGCTTGGGGCTGATTTCTTATGGAAAAGTAGTTGAAGCAGGGTGCATGGCAGGTAGTGCAGAGCTGGGGTGGGGAAGTGCCCTGTTGATGCAATGGCTCATAGCCCTGGCATGGCATGGTGGAAGTTGCCCAAAACCTCAGAAATAGGATGGTGGTTTGGCAGAGTCGTGACTCCGTGACAAAAGCCATGACGGAAAGTATTTGACATATCCACACTCGTCCATGTGATGCTTGGAGCCAGAAAAGACTTCCAAAAACATGTCCCCTCCTGCTGCTGGAGATCCAGCAGGAATTAACTCCCTTTAATAGTAGCCAGGAGACCTAATATCAAACCAGATATTTGAGCCCTCTTATGCCCTTGCCATTTACTGCCAGGCTTTGGCCCCTGTAGAATCTGTTTGAAGATTATCCAATGAGCACTCCATGCAAACCCAAGGTTAGGCAGCCTACAGGCTGCCTAGGAGCTGGTCACAGTGTGTGGAGCATGACCAGCCACCAAGTCATGCTGGCTAGGCTCCTCTTCCCCAATTGAACCAGCAGCCAGGCTACAAAAAGGCCAGAGAGACTTCTGAGATCTCTGTACAGCTTGTCAAGCATCAAAAAGCTTGGGATTTTACTATTTGGACCCTGGGGCTGAAGGTTTCCATAAATGTCAGTTTTTAGGCTGTAAAATAAGTTTGGTGACAAGGTCAGGTTTCCAGCTGAGAACAATGAATGGTCTCACTACCGAGCAGGCTATTTCCAGAATGGCATTTCCCAAATGGAGTGCTCCAGTGCTATGCTCCCCTGAAGCAGTGCAGGTGGTACATGGTGGAGCCAAGCTGTTTCCCAGTGTGCCAGCTCAGCTTCATCATTTCCTTTCCTCTCCTCCTTGTGTTAGAGATTTCAGTGCAGAAATATGGCTGAGTTTGTGTTTTCTGCTTCTTTCTAACATTTTTGCCTTTCTGGATCTGGATGTATCCTCAATTTTCTGAATGCTGGTAATTCCCACCCATTCATCGCCCTGCTAAGCTCTGTTTTGAGTTCACACATCTATTAATTTGTTGCTCATTTGGCATCCAGGCCTAGAGGCTGGGCATATATGGGTGCAGTCTCTGTTCCAGGTAGTTTTTGATTGAAACACTCCTGTAATTCCCTTTTTTGTCCTTTCATCATTTATCCCTTAACTCAGCTCTTTCTTTCTGCCCCATCATTTATTTTGCTTTTCATCCCTACTTTCTGTTCATCCCAGCTCCTCTCTCTGCTACTTCTTGTCCCCTCTTCATCCTCTTTCCCTGTGACCTGCTTGCTTCCCTGGAGAAGGCAGGGAAGAGGCACAGGGATCCTCACTGTGCTTGTGCCTCTGGGACAAAGTGGTGAATTCAGAGGTGTAGCATCCCAAAATTGGCAGCAGAGGGACAAGCATGGGCTGAGATAGGAGAAGCTTTTGAACAGACAGGCCCAGTGAGTAGCATCAGCCTAACATACCCTGTTTTTCCCACAGGCAGCTATCTTGCTGTTTGGAGTGGTGCTGGTAGGAAGGCAAGGAGAGGTGGGAAAACTGCCAGTGGCACAAAGCTCCCCTGCCATGGAATTCAGCTGTTCCCACCTTTGCCTGTAATGGAGCATTGGGGTGACATCATTGCTTATATGCAGGCAGAGGGTCCCAGGGGGCTGGAGGTGGGAAATGCCCTGGCAGAGGTGAGGGCCTCTGGGGAAAGCAGGGAAATGTCTGGACAGGCAATAAGGTCAAAGCATAATACACTGGCTGAGGTCTCAACAAAGAAGTAGTCAGAGAAGCTGCTGCTCCCATTTCCTATGGCAAACAGCAGCCTCCCAGCAGCACTACCATGGGGAAGGTCTGTGCCTGTCAAAGGGCTACTGGCATTGGGAAAGCTGTGATAGCTGACAGCAGGTGGGTATCTGCCCTCATCACCTGGCTCAACTGACAAGCTTGGCATCTTTTGGATCTCATTTTTCTGTGTTGTCAGCAACTCGTATTCCCTCACCTGCCTCCAGGTGGAATGTTTCCAATAGAGTTATGTCTGACTAGTTTCCAGAGGGAGAAAGTGAGAACTAAACCTCCTCTGAGATGCACTAGGTGTAAGCACCCACTTGTTCTGTCGTGAATGGCAGAAAGCAGAAAACTGTCAAACAAACAGATCTTGGAGAACAACGGAGAGCAGGTTCTCCACACTCCCACTTTCCTGGCTCAGCAGTGCCACACTGAATTTGCTCCACAGACACCAGAAACAAGTCTCTGCAGTAGTCAGCTTTGCCCATGTGCCATAGGCTCTTGCAAATTGGAGTGAGAAGTTCCTGCTTCCTCTGCTGTTGTTCAATTGATCATGCTCTTCATGATGAAGAGGCTGATGAAGGAAAAGCTAGTGGCATCCTCTTTAACAACTTGGCCAAGGAAGGGAGGAGGTGTGTTGGGCATGCAGCTGGAAAGCTGTCTGCAGCCAGTTGGCAGCAGGCATAGGATGGGCAGAGCTGTCTGGGAGAGCAGGCATTTTGCTTAGTGTGGTGGCAAAGAGGTTGTCACATCACACCAGTGCTGTTCTTAGTGGTCTGAAAAGAAGCCCAACATACTTTCGTTGGAACTTACCATGCCTTGGCTGTCTTACCATGCCTTTCCACTAGAAGCACAACACTGAACAATCACCACGTTTGGAGAGCTCTCTAAAGTTGGGTTGGACCTAAGGGCTTGGACTTTGTTTGCATCCTAGCAGTTCAGCTCAGACTATGTGGATCACAGGCTCACCCTTCCTTGCTGAACACTACAAAGGCAGTTTGCAGGATGGGGCTGAATGAAGGATGTGATTAGATCTGCCTCATTTGCTTCCTTTGTTTAAGGAAATGTGATGGCAGCCCATCGCCAGTCTAGCTTTTGCCAGTGTTATAGACACCTAATGACTCATCTGATTCAAGAAAGCTGGATTATTATTTGACATCCCCAGAGAGAAAATTAATAGTTTTCTGGGGCTGTGAATATAAATTAGAAATCTATGCATATGGGATGTCCTTCAGGCTTGCTGCAGGGCAGGAGTGAGGGGCTGGGGCCGAAGGGCAGAACCAGCCTGGAGCTGGGCTGGCAAGCTGCAGTAAGGACATGAAGGTGAAAAGTGCTGCCTTCATGCAGCAGTTGTGTGTCAGGGGTGCTTATACACTTAATGCTCTTTAATGCTTTTGCCCTCTGATAGCAAGAGGCTGGATAGTGGCCTGCTACAGTGAATGACTGAAAATGGATACAACATTTGCAAGCACAACTGATGTGAGCTCAAAAGGTGGTGTTCCTGCCTCCCCGTGACATTTGTCTTTCCCTGCCCATGTTTTTTTTCATGTTTCCCATGCAAAGAGCCAGGGCTCTGTGCCCTGTTGGGCTGTTCTGCAAGTGATGGACAGCAAAGGAGGTAACCTGCTGTCCAGGAGCATCTCAGTACTTTGAAGTGCACCAGTCATCCCCTACAACCCCATGTGCTACTATGTCTCTTTGGGTTCATCTGCTATGGGATGAACGTCTTGGAGAATTCCAGTGGATTTGCTTTAGTCTGAGGAGCAATTGAAATGGGATGGATATACCGAAAATAAGCAAAGGCAAGTGCAGATGGCAGTGAAATGCAGCTGACAGCCACTGACACAAGAGCCGTGACCCACAGAGCCTGCGCATAGCTGTGCTGCTACTACCGCCCTAGAAAGCTGAAGTAGTATGTGCTCTCTGGGTTGTAGGGAGACCTTGATTGCACTGTTGATATCTTCTTATTCTTGCCAAGGATGGATTTGAGGAGCTAAGTTACTACGTGCCTATTGTCTGGTGTGTGATATTACAAGGACTTTCTTACCCCAGTGGTGTCACCCATGTGTGTGTAACTGTTACCGACAGCTGCTGACTCATGGGTTCAGCACACCTCCAGCTCTGATGACTGCTCTTTGCTCTCCAAAACTGCTGGAAACTTCATTCATTTTCAGGAGATGAGGAGGAAGAGAAGGAGACTAAGACTTATTTAACTCCCAGCTGTCCCATGACATAATGCACCGAAGTGCACACAAAGAAACCATGTGTTATAAAATGCTCCACTCTACTGTGTCCCTTCCCTTCCCTGCTCCTGTTCCTTTGTCGACTTTGGTATGAATGTAGGGAAAATTGTGGCTAAGTGTGGAATATGAATTGTAGGTGCATTTAGGGAGACATTACAGAGGGGGCTGCAAGTGGGATCTCTTGTTGCTCCCAGTTTGGTGGTGGGATGAGGGAAGAGAAGTGGGATGAGGGCAAGATGCTCCCAAAGAGGGGTGCAGAGGCATGGCCAGGCTGCCTGGGGTTGAGTGGAAGGAGTGAGTCTCAGTGCTCTGTGGGACTCCTCAAGGGTGCACGAGTCATGCTGGGCTAGGAAGTACTCCAAAACTGCTGACTCAGGCAAAAGGGAGCAGCAGCAGTGTGATCCTCAGCATGGCATTGTCTGCAGGCCAGCAGGACAAGGCATGTGGCCTTGGGATGGAAAGGTCATGATTTCTCTTTCTTAGGTCAAACCGACACACTGGCCAGCGTGACAGAAAAGCACAACGTCCTGCTGGGAAACTTGTGATCACCTGGATGGCACCAGCCGGTGGCAGGGCCGGAGTGGCCATAGGGCACCACATGTGTGGTGGCACAAGCTGCTTTTGGGGCAGGTGCGGCCCCCACTAGGGCTGGCTGGGTGCAGGTTGTGCGTGTAGGGGGGCTGGGGATGAGCAGTCGGTCGCCTGTCACCCGCCTCACTGCCTGCCAGCTGCCGGGGCCTGGGTGCAGGGAGCCTCAGCTGACGGGCACGCCGGCTGCCAGCCGGGGCCATTTGGCGCAGCAGCACGTGTCTCCCGTCCCGGCACACACCGGCTCGCACGTTGCTGACTGCACGTACATACCCCGCAGCCCAGAAGGCCCTGGCAGCAGCCCTGTGTCCCGGGCTCCCAGCCGCCCCTGCTGCACTCCTTGTCTGCCTGCCAGCCAGTGCCCCGGATCCGCTTCCTCCCTCTTTCTCTCTCTTTATTATTATTTTTTCCCCCCTTTCTTTTCTTTCCTCTCTCCCAGTTGCAGAAGGCATGGAGGAGGGGAGAAAGAGGGGATGCCAGCAGTGAATGGGAGGCAAAAGGG
This sequence comes from Bucco capensis, assembly GCA_013396975.1. Classification (NCBI taxonomy): domain Eukaryota; kingdom Metazoa; phylum Chordata; class Aves; order Piciformes; family Bucconidae; genus Bucco; species Bucco capensis. The sequence continues at coordinate 225,551 of VWZO01005662.1, read as the reverse complement.
GATGGGACAAGGGCTGGGGGCATCACTGCTCTGTCTGTCTGAAAAGAGATGGGTGCTCATCCCACTGCCACAATCGCTTCCAGAGAAGTCACTTCCTTCCCTCCCTCTGCTCTTTGTTTCTTGCCACAAAGGAGGAGAGGATGGTCTCCGTGCCAGGCGGGGAGCATGTCCCCTGTGGGGAGGCAGTGCTCTCTGAGCAGCTGCTGTGCCTGGCTTTGTATCTTGGTCCCTGCTCCTGCTGCCCAAAGCAGAGCAGTACTGCTGCCAGGTGGGGCTGGGACCCCTGGGTCTCTCCCAACATGGACTAAGTCATTACTTGTCCTCTTTCCCTGTGTCACCTCAGGGTCCTGATGTGGCACACAGGGCTGAATGGCCTGGCCCAGGCTTTGTGGTTAGGTGATGAGCCTGTCAGGAGGCTGTATAAAATATGGCAGTGGCTGGTGACAAGGAACCCTGTGGCAGAAGCACCTTCAAATGAAGCTGCTTGTAGGGTTTATATGCTGTCTTCTGAGGACAGCTTAAAGGATGCATGGAGAATAAAAAGAAAAAGGGAGGGGGGGAGACACCAGGATCCTTCTGGACATTAGCAGTGTGCAGGGGTTTGCCTGCATTCGTGTTGGTTAGCATTGCCCATGATCTCCAAGATGTTGGCCATTTCCCCACTGCAGGGCTTTGCACTGATATCAGGGAAACCTACTCATGTATTGCCATGCCCCCAGAAAGGCAAAGGTCCTACAGCAGGCTCTTTGCCATAGTGCTGTGCAAAGCCCCTAGAAGCACTTTTCTCCGTATCATTTTGGTAGGTGGCCCAGGGCAGAAGGCAACCAGGTAAGCTCTGACTCCAGGCTTTCATTAACCTGTGAAACCCGCTCACAGCAACAGCATAGTTGATACTGTATTTTTTCTCTCTCTTCCCCGCCCTTTCCCTCCCCCCCCTTCCAAAAAGTCTGTCCTCTTGAGGTCTCTGACTGGGAACAGTGAACTCATCCCTCATCCAGGCAGGCTCTTGGTCACTGCCCTAGACTTCCCAGTAATCCTACTGTTCATAGTTTCTCCCTCTCCATTAGTAAGAGGAAGGGCCAAAGGCATGATTTTTCCTTTGGACCCTCTCATGGTGAACGTGCTTGTCTGACTGTGCCACACGGTATAAACTTTACTCAACACAGGAATGTCTGCTTACATCCACATGCCCACAGATGTCAGGGGGCAACTTGCCTCAGTGAGATGTCATGCCAGCAATGCTTTCCTGTGCCAGCAGCCTCTGTGTGTCCAAAGGACTCATCCCACAAACATGTCCTCTCCAGCAGGTTTGCTGTGGCCACTGCTTACAGTGCTGGCTTCTGCAGCCAGCCACATGCTCTGCTCATCTTCCCTGGTACATGTCTGCAGAGGCCAGTTGGTGACTCTGCCCACTTTATTCCTCACTTGCTAAAAATCTGAATGACTGTGTTTCCCCACGTGCATTGCCTTGTGCTCACACAGCACTCTACTGTGCACATCAGCACTTGTGGGTGCTCTTGGATGTAGCTATGTGCCCTCAACATTTAGGTGCATCTCCCTTCCCTCATTCATGTTTCTCCTTTGGCATTTACCCCTTGATTCTTCAACCCAAGAATTTTCCTCTTGAGCTCTTTGCTGTTGCTATGCCACTCCCCAGCATGATCAGCCTTTTCTGACTATCTTGTCTACTGGCATAGTGACCAGATAGGCCATTGGGGTGACTAGGTGCTTGTTGTCACAGATCACAATGAGGTCCTCTTCATTTTCTCCTGCACATGTGCCGATGGGGCTTTTAGATTCCCAACAGTCTCTCATTTGAGAGAAATCTGTCCATTAACTGAGGGCTGGAGAGTACAGCTGTGTATGCTTGTATAACCTAGTTGACCCTGCCAGTTTTGAAGGTAAGTGGCTTTCACTTTTTCATCCAGTTCCTTCCTGTAAGAAAAGACATGTCCGTCTTCTTTGAGTCCAAAATCATGCACATGACAGCACTGTTTTTCTTCTGTCCTCATTCCTGGAGGAGATTCTCCTGGCCTGCATGTACCTTTGGCTTTCCAACATCATATTTGAACATAGAAAATCTTCCTTCAGCAGAAGGAAAAGAAAATCCCTGAGTTTGTTGATGTTCTTGGGGAAACCTCTCCAAGACATTTCCCCTGGTACTGCAAGGGTAATATGGACAGTGTTGATTTATGTGAGCCCAGAGTATCTCAAGCCATGCTTCTGACTGTGGGTCAGTAATGAGGCCAGTCACTTGTTTGGGCTCCCATGGCTAACAGTGTTAGGGCCAAACACATGCAAGTGAGCTTCTTTTAAGGACTGATTTTCAAGACTGATATCCAAGACACAGTCAAGACTCAAGCAGCCTATTATTAACCTCAGAGACTGACGGCTTGCTTTGCATTTCCATTTTAGTATGCATTTTCACTGACTCCAACACACAGCTGCTGCACTTTCACGTAGCTCTGTTGTCTCCCTGCCCTTGCTTTGAATTCCACCTTACCAGACCACCTTTCCCAACATCACCCCGTTGTGAAACTTGTCATGTCCTTCACCTGTCTACAGAGAAGAGGCCCTGTGAGGGGCATTCTTGAGTTTTCAGTCAGCCTGCCCCAATTACCTGTCCCAACAAGCCAGTGGAGTAGGGACACGCAGCTTAGCTCTTCTAGATGGACAAAGTGACATGACAGCAGCAAGTAGCACAGGCAACACTTGAATGCAAAGCTCCAGAGTGCCAGGCTTAGGTCAGGACAAATGTCACCGCCTTGAAGGGCAAATGTAGGAGAAAGCCTGTATTTTGCCCACACCCAAACAACAGTGTCACCCCTGATAGCAGGAAAGGGTGAGAGGAGTTTTGCTAATAAGGACTAATTATAAGTTCAGGACTCCTAATTAAACAGTCCCTCTGCGTGTGAGTAAGCATAAGGTGGTGACCTTAGCAGGGCAAACCTCAGAGACTATGGGAGGTCTGACGGTGCCAGGCAAAAGAAGGGAAGAGCCTATGCCAGCCCATCACTGTGGAGAGGTGAAACAGGCGTCCAAAAATAGCCCACCACCCTGCTGCCAAGAGCAGCAAGCCTTTGATAAACAGTTTAAAAATAACCTCAGCAGGAAAGACATCGCAGTTCCCTCCACGAGAATTCGATTTGTGTTGTGTTTGCCTTCCCATGCCCCTGCCAGCTCGCAGCTGAGAGCGTTGCTCACGTGATGCCTGCTGCCCTGGGGAGGCTGGCCCTGGCCGGGATGTGGGTAACCACGAGGGACTGGAAAGATGCTCAGCTCTATTTTGCTGCTGCAGCAAGGGTTTGTCCTGGCTGGGACACAAAAGTGGGGAGGCAGCCTGGTGGGGACAAGCCTAGTCACGGCAACAAGGTACTTTTCGTGTTGCAGCTTCCCACCCTCCTGTTGACACAAGGGAACAGCTTGTGCAGGTGTCAAGTAGAGAGGGGAAAGCACAGGGAGATCTGCCATGAGAAACTGGAGCCAGGCAAACCGAGGGCCAGCATGTCCTGGAGAAACCTTCCTGTGGAAGGAGGGCAGCAGCGGCCTTCTGCTCTGCATGCCCTCACCCAGCTCTGGAACATGGAGTAGGGGCAGAAAGGAGCCCTCCCTGCCTTCCCTCCACACTACCAGGGTACCAGCGCAGGCCATAGCCAGAGGATCACACTGGGATGCATCCCACCTGGCTGTGACAGGGCAGTGGCACCTCTCCCTAGAGAAAGTGGGATTTTGTGGTCTGAATCCCCATACACATTTGCAGCCTGGTAAGCAGTAGAGCAGCAGGGCTCATTGCACTGACTCACTCTTAGGCAAGATGGTCTCAGCACTATATGAAGGGACAATGCTTATATCCTTCTCAGCTCAATGCCACTATGTACACATCCCTCCAGGTCTGAGACACAGACCCTGGCCCGCTCTTCTGCCTCAGCTGCCTGAAAAAACCCCATCCAGGGAAGCAGGGAGCAGGGCCTGGAAAGAAAAAGTCATACCCTTCTCATATTTTGGAAGGTTATTGTATTGCTCTTGTGGGTGGGGGAGAGTGGGAAGGAGGTGGGGCAAGGCAGGGGCAGGCAATCCTTCTCCAAACATTGTCACTCTGGCTCAGTGATCCTTGGAGAGCCCTTGCCATTCTGCTGCCAGCAGGCAGGAGCCAATTAAGGGCAATTAGGGTGGAAGCGGAGAAGGCGCCCCTTTAGCTGCCGCCAGAGCGGCCGCTGGGAGCCCTGGCAAGGCTCCACACTGTAAGGTTATTAGAGTTCTCCCCCATATTGTCCTTGGAAAAGATGCTTCAGAGCCGTCTGCTTGAAGCAGCGAGATGAAAGGGAGACCTCCTTTGATGTGTTCACCCGGAGCCTCTGCTGTGGCGCGTGTAATCAACCCTAGCACTTCTCCAGCACCTTCTGCTGCTGTTAATTACCTAGGCTGGTTACCCCAATATCTGAGGTCTCCCAGGCAGAGCAGGACCCCCTAGGGCACAGACATGGCCTCTGCCCCACACAGTGAATCCTTTTCCATGAAACAAGATGCGGCAAGCAAGGGCAGAGAACAGCAATGAGGAGAGAGGATCTGGGGCAGAGGGCTAGTCAGTCTCCATTAGGAGAGTAAGAGACACAGCCAAATAGGAGAGAGCTTGCTCACAGCCACACAGGCCATGGCATAGACCCAGGGCTCTTCCTCAGGGTCTACATGCTCAACAGCTGGATGCTGATGATCTCAAAGCCTCCCTCCTATCTGCACATACTGCCACAGGACACCAAACCATATGGAATGACAATGGCTGAGCCTGCAACAGCTTTGTTGCTTATTTTGTCCCAACATTTACAAAATCCCATTCCTTGGCCATCTTTCCCTCCCCAACAGCTCTGACAGCTTAGGAACAGCAGAGGCAGGAGATGGGGCAGGTCTGTTATGTGTCAAGAAGATGCCCCTTTGGTCTGCTGGAGATACACTCTCTCTGATCCTTGCTCTGCAAGCCTGAATGCTAAGTGCCTCTGGGCAGCAGTGTCCTGCCAAAAGAGTGATCTAACCATGACACAGAGTTTCCTAATATGTTGCCCAGAGCACCCTTATTCCTTTCCCCCTCCTCATTCTGCTTATTGGACAGTCCCTCTCCTGGGGGTCACACCTCCTTACCCTTATTTTCATGCTTTACTGCTCCCAATGTCACTGTGCCCATCCTGTGTTGCTCTCTCCAGGTAGAGCTTAGTGTGTTGTCCTGCATTATTGTCACTGCCAGAGGGCCACAGCAGGGGCAAAACTAGAGGAGGAAAGAGGTGCAGCTTTTACCACTGGGCATGGGCCGTGATGGGAAGGGAAGAAGGCCCATAGTAACTCACCATCCTTGCAGAATCTGTATTTTTCCTGCATTCAGGAGATGCTGCTGGATAGACTTCACCTTTGTCTTGGCCTGGCGAGCAGGAATGCCATCAATTCCGGACATCAGTCCTTTATTCTCTAGACTCTAGGCATTGTTGGTTTGGGCCAGGTTTCCCACAATCCTTTGCAAACCAAGGTGACCCTTTGGACATGTCAATTGCTCTGCCACCATCCCTCATCAGTAGGATGGTTCCTTGCATTTCACAGCCAGGCAAGCCTGTTGACTAAAGCTGCCATCTCCAGCACTGTACATGGTAGGAACAGCAGACTCTGAGCATGCTGCCTCACAGTCTCCAAAGCAAAGGTTGCCCCAGGGCACTTTCTGTGGGTTTTCCACACACACAGGTGTCACTACCTGTCTGGAAGGAAGTAGACAGCCTTGTTTTGAGCAGCAGCAGCCTTGTAAATAAATGCATCCTCTCTGAGTAGCACACAGCTGCCTGACCAAGGACAAAGCAACCTTTGGTCTCAAGAAGTGAAACACAGCCTTGAAAGGTCACAATGCTGCACACAGCCAGAGACATGGATGTTCTCCATCAGCTCTTTTGACAACTACCTTTCTGCTTTTCAGTCTCTGTCAGAAGCAGGAGTGATCTCAATAGTTTCCTAGTGCTGCTCTGGCAACTGCTGCAGAGTGGAAGTGCAAGCAGATACTGACCTTGGTCTGCCTTGTGAAAGTACTTCTAGTGCCATCAGGTTTGGTAAAGGTCTGTCATTTAAAAATCCTACCCACTGACCCCAAAGCACCTAAAAACTTCTCAGAATTTTTGCCAGCATCCATGATGCATTTGTATAGCTCCAAACAAGGAACAGTGCTTTTGGAAAAGCTACTAGCAGCTCCAGAATGGATCCCTGGAAACTTAGTGGTGTAGTTACAATATAGAACTCAGAAGGGCTCTTCCCACACATGCTATATCTTGGAAGCCAAGGAGAGATTCCTAGGACAAGGAAGAGAGAGTGGATGCCACCATGTGGCAGCAGATTCCCAAGTGTGGAGCTCAGGAGATCTTCAGGCAGGTCTGGATCTTGGCTCAAGCTGGACAATGGCCTTGCCCTCCACAGGCAGAACTTCAGTGAGGAATTACGACCTTCTGAGGACTGATGGGGCAGGTGCCATATCAGCACCCTGTACCTTCCTCAAAGACACCAGCCACCCACTCAATGGAGGTAAGATTTATTCTGCAATTCAGCAGCCCTGGAATTTACCATGGAAGCCAATATTTGTCCGAGAATTGTGTTCCAGCATCAAAGACCCATTATTCACAGTGACAGCCTGAAGAACTGAAAACAAACAAAGAACAAAGTCAAATCAAGTAGCTTTGGATACAAACCATCCTGCCTCAAGGCAGAAGACAGCTTCTAAGCAAGAGAGAAACTTCTAAGGGAGAAACTCTTTTGGCAAGTACATTATCCTGCTGCTGCAAAGCTTCTTGCCTTTCAGAAGCAACCAAAACTGGCCCACCAGAAAACATTGTGCTAGATGGAGCCTTAATTTGATCCAGGCCTGCCATTCTTATCTTCAGCATTTTCACTGTAAAAAGGAAACAAATCAAAAAGAAAAAAAAGAAGAAAAGTTTTGTAACTTTCTGGCAATGAAGAGGGCCCTACATATCTGAAGCTAACACAAAAAGATACCACCACATTGTTTGTGGTCTGAAGTATGCTGCAACAAGGGCTCTGAACTGTCATTCATATCAAAAGGCTGTTAACTTGAAACTCAGCAATGGCAACTCAAGCCTTTGCTTTCTTCACTACTGCGTGTTGGCTGAGAATGTGCTTATCCCCTAAGCTCTTTACTGCCCTCCCAGCTATTAAAACACCAACTTCTGCCTCCTCAAGAACTCTTTCAGGGCAATGCATGTAACCACTGCACTGTATTCTGTAAATACAGCACTAGCAGCTCAAAATACATTTGAATATCAAAAGAATATCATGGGCATAATTACTTGGTTTGGTTATTTGTTTGCATATGCCACCCTGTAAGTGCTGCACTTAAATTTCACAACATGAATAAAGCTATTGACAAGTCTAAGTTCTTTTGCTCTGGAGATCCACAGAGTCCAAAGGGCTTCATTCCCAAAGAACTTCTACTACATCTGCCTTTAGCAGCTGGATCCAAGCAAGCTCCTGATATATAAAGGTTTAGCTGACTTTGGTTGCTGGGCTCTGACCACTCTAGGGGTTTTTCCAATTCTCCAAGCAGTCAGAGCATGCCAGCAGACCTCACTGTGCTAATATTCCTCGGTGGAGACTTGAACCTGTTGTTGCTGTCTAGGAAGCCTAGGTCTGTGTATCCTTGGGAAGAGCACAAAGAATATCAAGGGATTAGGGCAAAGTGGAGCAGATCTACCACTTTGGATTCCTCTGTGCTTGTGCAGGGTAGAGCTAAATACCAGCTCAGAAAGCAGGGTGAGCCTGTGGAAACCAGTTGCAGCACAGAGGAGGAAGGACCTAGGGTCTGCAGTATCATAGGATGGGAAAAGAGGAGCCTGCCTTGCAAAGGGTACAGAGCTGAGCTCACACCAAAGGTGTTTTTGTGGTGGAAAGGCAGCTACAACCACGCTGGGGTGCTGGCTGGAAAAACAGGTCTTGATGTACACCAGCAAACACTCAAAACAGAGTAAAACCCCCAACATTTAAAAATGTTGGCCTACCTCGCTGCTCCAGATGAGTTTTGTAGTGAATCTGGAGGTGCTGTGCTCCCACCATGCTGCCCACCAGACACATGGGAGCAGAGCTCAACACCATAGGTCACCACAGATGATCACCTTAATCAGCTTAAACTACATCTTGTCTCAGGGCCCCAGCTGTAACAGAGAGTGACTGCCTTGCCAATTCCTCCTGTGATCATTTTCATAAACCCTTGCTCAGGTTGGAGAGGGACAGGGAAAGCAGTGGCATTCTGCTTTTAAAGAGCAGCCATGTTTCAGACATGGTTCATGCATCTGGGGATTTGGCCTGTTTGGATAATTTGCAGAAATCCAGTTCAGCAGAATTGCTAACCAGCTGCTTGCTCGTGCTGCTGGTGTGAGGGGAGGCTGTTGCCCTCTCCACCTGGGAGACCTAGGGGATGCTATTGCCAACACAGGCTGGGGCACAGCATCAGACTTGAGTGAACCCTTCAAGTCACATCCAGCTCCCAAAATTTCCTTTATAATGTGTATGGGGATACACAGAGATGGGGACTGCTCATCTCTGTGGGACTAGACTGGCCTAATGTTTCTTGAGCTTTCATTCTTTGAGTGATAAACACCTTTGGACCTCCCCATGGAGGGCTGAATTTTAGCACATTGCCCTTGTTTTGCTTTCTACTTATACTGGCTGTTTTCTTTGCTCCTTTTCTGGCTTGTGCGAGAATGTATCTGTCCCCGAAAATGTCTGCAGTCATTTTGCAGTCTCTTTTGACATCTAACAGATCACTTGTGGCCCATAGACTACAGGCTGAGAAACACTGGACAGATGATGTCTCTTGAGTTGCCTCCCAGCCCTTCTGTCAGGCTATCTGAAACATGTAGAAAGAAGCAGTCATTGCCCTGAAAAAGGCAGACAGAAATATCCCAACCACCCAGCTGGAATGGAGGCTCATCCCTGATCTCCAGCCCAGGGATCTGACTCTCCCAGATATGCTGCCTAAGCAGCCAAGACAGATGAAGACTTAGGAGATCCCACTTGCAGTTGTGCTGTGACATGGGATGGAGATGCTGGCAAAGGGCAGGCAGGTAAAAGAGGCACAGCGTGGGTCTGTGGTGAAAGGGAGCAGAGGGGGAGGAGAGAACTCTCAGCAGCCCCACCACACTCCAGCAATCAAAGCCCAGCCTCTGTAATTAATACTATTTAGCCCAGGTTAGTGGCAGAGGAAAATGTCTCTTGTCAGCCTGGCTTTGCCCACTGGCCCTGATTTAGCAACATGAAAGCATTTTTTCTGATTAACTGTTCACTGAAGGAGATAAAAGAGATGACCATGAAATGTTTTCTTTAATGTGATGAATGTAAAGGGACTGGTAGAGCTGGGAAGGGTGAGAGGAGAAAAGACAGAGTGCTCCAACAGCAGATGGGGCTGGGCTGGGGAAGGGGTGTAGGGCAAAGCTGGGGAATTGGGGCTGGGATGGAGGGGGCTGTGGAGCAGGGTAAAGCTGGGAGGGTCCAAGGCTGGGCTGGTGGGGGCCACAGGACAGGAATGAGTGGGCATCCAAGATGAAGGTTAGTGATTGAAACATTCTGACAAGAGTGACTATGTGAGAACCTGTAATTGTTACAGATGTGTATATATGTGTATATATATATATATATGAGATTTTAAAAAGCTTTTATGAACTTGCAATCTGAATGCCAAATTTCACTGCTTGTCTCTACTACTAAGCTAAAAAAAATGTCAGTAGCTAGGAAACAAAGTGAAGTAGTAAAGCTTCGTTTCTAAGATGATGTGGTTAGAATATTTTAAGGAATAGTGATGCTCCTTTACTCTGTATAATCATACTGGGGGCTAAAAAGCTATATTTAAAAGTTAAGCACAGTTTCCTACCAGCCCTTAAAAGACATTTTGCTGGCATGTAGTCCAACTTGATCTTCAATGGCTTTCAATGTGCTTTTACCTATGCATTCTTGATAGCTTAGATTTGAAACGTCTCTCAAGTTGGACAATGAAATTGATCTTCATAAGACTAATTTCTGGTTCCTGTATGTTACCAAGTAATGACTGGGGAGGTGGATGGGTTCTTGCCAAATGAAAAAAACACTGATTTAGAAGAGAGAGGGAAAAAATCCAGTGAGCATCCCTCGTCAAGTTAGTTTTTGCAGTTGTTTCCAGGAAGAATTTTTCCCTGATGTTTTTATGTACTCTGGGAAAGAAAGGGAGAGTGTATAAAATAAAATAGTTCCATTTAGGAATATCCTATTGAAAGGTAATTGAGCACAAGGTAGAAGATTAAAATCCTTATAGGTAAGTACCAAATCATGCAAACTGACATGTCCTGTACAAGCTGATGGTGCCAAAGGGGATGTAACTTTACAGGCAAGCAAGCAATCATGTTATCTTCCCAGGATGCACAGTGAGGAGCTCAGACACACACAAAAGCATTGGCAGTGTTCAGAATTAGGTTGGCTGATCTGTAAGCAGATCGGATGTCCTCTCACCAAGCTCCCCTTTTGAGTCAGCTCAGCTCTTCCCCCAAAGGTCAGAGGAGACATAGGAAAGGTCCCAGAGCAAGCAATGGAAACACTGAAAGGGAGGTGAGGCTTGAATACAGATAAGAGGAGTTGAAAACTAATTGATCTGAAAAAGCACTGTGAGTATGGGGTATAAAATAATGACTGGGAAGCCCCTTTTATTACTCCCAGGCAATAAGAGCTGAAAGGGTGACGTTTTAGGGCTCTTTAATCTAGCAGAGAAAAGCGTAACAAGCAGCAGGGATTGCAATTTAAAGCTAGGCAAATGTAAATAAGGAATGAGGCACATTGCACAGGGAGTGCTGGCACACATCAAAACAGAGTAGGAGGGGTCTGGGACTCCCTGTCTCTTAACAGCTTTGTGTCCAGACAGGTTGATTTTCTGGGAGATAAAAACAAGGTGCTGAGCTCTATTGCGGCGATGGCTGAAATTCAGTGGCCAGCGATGTATGGCAGAGCATTAGTCAGGCTAAGAATTCCTGCCTTTTCTTCCTTAAGACAGAGGTTTGACATAACCTGTTCTCTCAGACATCTCACCTGCAGGGAGGTGTTACAGGGTGGTGGCCAGGCTGTGATGTTTGCATGGCCAAGAGAAGTGTGTATCCTTTTACCACCTGGGGGAAAGCAGAGTTAGTCTGCGTGGAAGCAGCTACAGGCAATGGTCTGCAAGCAGAGGCTTGGGGCCAGAAGGATTCACTGTGTTGTCTGCAGGAACATGCCTGCTGCTCACACATATCAACCAGGTGCAAACCACCATGACATTTGTACTGCGTGATCCATCCTGTCCATGACAACTTGGCCTCCTGGGAAAAACAAAATTCTTGAGCCACTGCGCTTTGTAAGTGCTTCCAGCAGCTCATGTCAGGACTGCTCTGAGACCCCATCCCTGGTGCCTGGGAAGCTTTTCCTTGAAGGCTCTGTGGCCATTTCAGGACAAGCCTCTGCCTTGACATCCTTTCGTTCCCCTGCTCAGAAATGTTTCTAAGGCTCATCATAGAATCATAGAATGGCCAGGCTGGAAGGGACCCTAAAGATCATCTAGTTCCAACCTCCCCGCACTGAGCAGGGATGCCAATCACTAGACCAGGTCACCCAGGGCTGCATCCAGCCTGGCCTTGAACACTGCCAGGGATGGAGCATAGTGCTGATGCATGTTTCCCTCAATGGGCCTTTCGGGGTCCCTTCTTGCTGTGTGCCCCTAAGGGCAGAGCCCTCTTTGTGCTCCCCTCCTCTAACAGCACTGCCTGTTCCCAAAACCTTCATTTCTCTGAAATGCTCTAAGCCTTAGCCTGTAAGCTTAGCTAATTTGCTGTGACCCATCCTGCTAATCTGCAGGCAGCTGCCCAGGCTGCCAGCACATCACAAGGGGCTGGGGTAAGGGGAGTCCGTGCAGAAAGCCTTACCTTGCCTCTGGCATGTGGACTGGGGTGAGTACTGCACAGAGGGTAGGAAAAACACCTGCAAGTGATCATTAAGTGGTAATGTTTTCCCAGAAAGAGGTAACCCTGCCAGCCTGGAGTTCATCATTGTAAACAGTTTTTATTTTAAAAGCAAACAAATAAATTGGTTGAAGGCTTCCAGTAGCAGGTGCTTTCTCTGCACTAAGCCCAGCCTTGTGGCCCATAATTCACAGCTGTTTGTTTATTCTATCTGCTATTTATAGCTGGTCCAATCTCCCCATCCTACTTCGTGTTTCCTACTTGCTCTGTCTTCCTAATTAATATATTTACTGTGAGTATTTTAATAAAACAAAGCAAAAAAAAAAATGACTGAAAAATACAGCCTGTGGACAAGGTGCTGCTGCTGTGAGGGCAGAGGCCAGCCAAGGGAGGCTTGTGCCATGATAGAGGGTGAAGAAATGGTGAGATAGAAAAGGAGGTGGCATGCAGATAAAGTGAGGGACAGAGCTCAAGAATAACAGGGCAGAATAACAGTCTCTCCTCGTGGTATGAACTGCAAGATTTTCATTGCCTTTGCTTGAAGCATCACCCGCTTCATCCCAGCTGTAGAGGTTGTCCTAGGTTCCATCTAGGGCAGCTTCTGTCCTGGCTGCAGGAGGTTGTCCTCTGGCTGGATAATGAGAGACAAGCATGGGAAAACTGACTTTGTGTCAGTCCAAAGGGGAAGCTTTTTAATGAAGAGACTAGACATGCTTTTTGGAGGAGTTTGGCTGGGATGCAGATGCTGCAGTTGATTGCAGGCTGGCAGCCACAGCTGCCTGGTGAAGGTAGACTGTGACGATGCAGCTGAAACCACTCTGAAACCCTGGGGAAAAGAGCTCTGAAACCTCTGTGGAGTTGTAACACCAGCCAACATGGAATAAATTTATGGGACAATGTGTGTATGAAAAGACACCCATGTCCCACTGAACCTCACTTCATGCTTCACTCCTTTGCAGATGTCCTTCTTACTGTAGGTCTGATTCCACTGGCCACACAGGGCAAGACTGCAGACACCTTGCTGTGTCAGCTTCATCTTTTCTTCAGTAAACTTTTATTTCTCTAGATTTGCAAGTTTAAGCATTGCATTATAGCCTCAAGGAGACACCAACCATGCCTCTCCCTTATTTAAATTCATTTTACCTGCCAACACAGCACGAGGCTCTGTAAAGTATGAATACAACTGAGCCCCTGCTTTACAGGGAGGTGTTTTGGTCTGTTAGGAGCTATGTAGCCCTTATTGGCCTTGATAGAAAAAAAATTACCATGCTCACTGTCACTCCTTTTCTGAAAAGGGCAGTTTCTTTCATCTCATGTAGAGTATGAAATTTATTTCATATAGGTAGCACTCTCTAAACTAGAAACGTGCTTCTCTTTCAGGTGTAGTTGCTCATAAACACTTTTTCTGGATTTTTGAACATTCCTTTGTGGAGGGAGTGTAGTACACCTGTTTATTGCCTGAGTGGATATTGCTTCATTTTAGAGAAGATGATCCTGTGGTCCCAGTGCTCAGCAGGAGGGCCTGGTCAGCATCCTGGCATGATCCCCTGAATGACTGTAAAAATGCCTCTTTCCTTCCCAGGAAACTCTATGTCTGGAAAATGAGGAGAGCCCTGTGAAGAAATGATGAAAGTGGTGCTATCTGATGGGGCATACCTCTGCTCACAGGAAAAACTAGGCAGCTAAGTGAATTGGGTATAAAATGCAGACAGAGAAAGCCCAGTGAGTTTTCCTTTTTTAAGTGGTTCAGTACCCAGGATGCAAAGGCTGAACCCTTAAAAAGGCCAGTTATGACTACTTGTTTATGGAAATAATGCAGCTGATCTTAAAGAGGAGGTTTAGGGTGTATTTTGTTACTCTTAAGAGGTCTGCACTAAATTAGTTTATTACGTTTTTTTTTACACTGGATAAGTTTCAGGCTCTTTTTTTTTTGTTTGTTTCTACACGGATGCTATGTAACAATAGGATGCAACCAAACTGTTAGCAGCCTCAGGCACTGTCCAATGATTCACCAAAGCATTTCACTTGTACCACAGCTGATATTTGTGTGTCATTTAGCATACCAGACTGGAACATTCAATATTTGGGACTCAGACAGAAAGGCGCTTGGGAGGGGCTGCAGCCTATCTCTGGGCTCTTTCCTTCTAAAAAAACCCAGGAGATCTGATTAAGTTAATTATGTTTCAGGGAAAAAATAGAAAAAAACCCAACCAAGCCAGCTTATGAGATGTCAGGAAATCAAGCTTTCTGAGAAAATGGCTTGAAACAATGGATTCCTGCCATCTTAGCTGTGTCACCTTCCTACTGGCTCGCCTGTGATTTACGTTTCTGTTGATGAAACAATGATCCTGAAACAGCTCTGCACATAACCAGAGCAAAACCCACGCATCTGGTGGAATGAAAAATAGAAGAGAAGTTTGTTGGGTTTTTTTTTTTAATTGTTATTTGCTTTGGAAAATGGGTAGCAGGACAATCTCTTCTGGAATGGCTTGGCAGAGGTAGTAACACATGAACTGAACGCTCTAGGAAGCTAAAGCAAGCTCTTTCAGTAAAACAACACCCTGCATTCCACCTCTTTCACCTAAGCAAATTTTTGAATGCCAGAAACCTTTTCTGATAAGATTTACAGGGGTCTTAAAGAGTTCTAAAAATTCACATTGGAAAAAGGATTAATGGCCCTTCCTGTCTGGAGCAGAGAAGGGAGTTAACAGCATAACAATGTGAGAATGTTCAGCAGTTTATGTGACTGCATGGATTTTGCTTTTATTCCTAGAAATGGGATCCCAAAAAAGGTGTTTATAAGTTTGACAGATTGCCCCATTCTACTTTGTCAGTTGCTTTTTCTCATCTCCAGCAATGCACAGCTGCAACGTTTGGTGTGCCTGTGAGCCCAAATAAAAGCAGTGAACATCACCCTAAATGTTCCTCTAACAAAACCTGCTCAAGCAGACTAGATTATCTACAGAAGGAGTCCTACAGCAAGCACCTGCATTTGGGTACTTAGTTCAGCATTGTGTTACCTAATGCTGCTGACCTGTTCTGTGATCTTGGAGGAAAAAAGAAGAAAAAAAAAAAAAGCAGCTTTCTTTTTGTTTCAGGTTTGATCCCATCACTCTTTTGTGTCTTTCCATGCTGAGTGTTTCATGGCAGAATCTACCCTGGCCCCTTTGTAGGAGACTCTACAGTGGCTCAGTCAAAGCCTATAAAGGGCAATGTTGGATGAATAGTGCCTGTCACCTAGGCAGAACAGCCAAGAGATCTGCCTCTTTTGCATGCTTGTGTGTTGTGGCACAGTACCATTGTATAGTTGGTAACTTGGGTAGAGAGATAAGACTTCACCTGTGGATGCTGCTGCCAGCCTCCTGGCTGGCACAGCAATGCAATATTGTAGATGAATTTCCTGCTGATGCCTGAACTGGATGTGAAATAAAGCAGCTTAAAGGAATATTTGTTCAACTCCAACTTCAAAGCAGACCTGAGGGTATATTTTTTGGAAGAGGAACACAAGCATGGTCTCCTCTAAAGCTGCAGATGCTGCTCTTAGCCATGAGCTTAAATGAGTGAAGTTAAGTCTGTTGGGAACAGCAGAGTTCTTGAAACCTAGCTTTCAGTGACTTGATTGCAATGCTGTAATCCCTTCCTGTGTCTCTCTTAAAACACTCTCCAGCCCACTTCAAATCCTCTGCCTCTGGGCTGGCTACCAGACAGCAAAGGCTGGACATGGTACCTGGACAGCCAGACTCACCACTGCCTCTTGGATGCCTGAGGGGGAGACCATCAGCTCCTCTTGCCCTGGTCCATGTACCTGTAGCACATGGACAAGAGCACCTTCCAGCTGCAGGAAAGTGAGAAGAGACAATGTTATAGGGAGACACAGCATGCACTGACAGCAGGCAGATCATCAGAAGAGAAAAGAGGGGATTTCATATGAAGATGGTCTGAGCTGCAAATGAAAGAGAAGTGTATGAAAAAGGAAAACAGTTTTCTGTAGCTTGGATCAGCCTGAGCTGTTAATAATCCCAGTCTGTGCAACACTTCAGTCTTGGAGTATTCAGGCTTTTTTGTGTAAACAAAATACCTGGCTTTGGGCTGTACTGTCTCATGGGGCTACTTGCAGCTGCTGAACTGAAAACGTGGTTGCGTGTAGTTTCTCTTTACAAGTTTAATGGGGATAAAAACCATACAAAGATAATAGAGATAAAAATCTTGTGACATCTGTTTGCACTTTAAAAAACTGCATGAAAACTGAAAACATGCAAATAAGCCCAGCATTTGATGAGTGGTTAGCTGTCTTCCCTCTGCTTGTGTGACAGCCTGGAGCTGCTAATGACTAGACAGGCTGTAATGTAAGTACAGCTAAGAGGAAGACACAAAAAAGTAGCACTTGATTAGTAAAGTACCTGCTTTCAGCCTTACTGGAGTCCCTAGAGAGGTGAGGTTTGACAAATGTAGAGCATTCCCTATAGCTGTTGACCTCACCAGGCTGGCTCAAGACACAGTCCTTAGTGATGGAGCAGGCAATCATCTGCCTGTCTTTCTAATCTGCTACAACCAAACCCTCTTCCTAAATCCCTAAGATCCAGGTGGTATTCCAGACTGTCACCATGACAGCCCAGATACCCCCAGGCTTTTAGCTGGTTAAATCAGGTAACCAAATGCAGGGAATGCTCCAGGTTTCTCTTCAGGTGCTGTAAACTATAAAGCTTGGAAGGCTAAGGAGGATCTATTAACTAAAGCCTGTAACTGTGCTTGCAGCACCACAGAAGAAAAAGAAAAGGGAGCACTGGAAATGTGCATGTGGGATGAATCCAACCAGCTACGTCTTTCCATCCTATGTCCAGTAGTGGCATCAGTGCTTCTAGGAAAGATGTCAGGGCTCAGAGGAGGCAAGTGTGGACTAAGAACATCTTTGCCCTTTACTCGCTGTCGTGGGTATCTATTCCAGCTAAGCAGCTCAGTTAATGAGTAGCCAAAGACAGGCCCTGGAGCAAGATATCTCATACCCCTTCTGACACATATGGTCATTATTTACAGAGTTCCTGAGCCTTACTAACTGCCTTTGAAATTATAGAAATTGGCCTGATGGTACAGGGCTAACTTAAGTCAGGCTCCCTCCATCCCCTGAGAGGGAAACTCACTGAACTCCCCAGGCCAACTCTCTGAAGTCAGAAAGAAGAATGAGAAGAAAAATTGCATAACTTTCTGCTGTTTGCAATGGCCCTGTGCCTTCTAGCCACCCAGGCCCCATCTGAGGACTGCTAAATTCACAGCTGGTGTTAACATGTGTATTATTCCACTGGAACTCCTCACTCTTTAACTTCTTTTCCTCCATCACTTTTCTGGTTATGAGGGAAAGGGCAGGTGTTCCCCACCTGCCCCCTGTGATACTGTTGGCACAGTCATATTGATGAGGCAACACATCCCAGGACTTTCAGGGTCTTGCCAGGTAAGAGTTAGCCCACAGTCATTCTCACTGCATTATGTCCCATGTGGTGGGTGAGCAGACCTGTGCCTGGAGCTGTGTGCTGGCTGCACATACCTCAGAAGTATGCTTTCCCAGGCCCTTTTACACCGTGCCCACAGTGCCAGCCTCCTCCTTGAACATTGCCACAGATCACTTAGAGCCCCATAAAGCCTGTAAGTCAGAGAAGGGCTCCTGGCTGCCCTAATTTGTTTTCATTGTTCTGAGCTTTCTCCTGCAATGGAGTTCCTTCTTTGCTGAGCCAATGAGAAGTTTCTCCTGCAGCTTCTTCAAGACCCTTCTTGTCCAGCAGGCATTTCATAGAATTATAGAATGGCCTGGGTTGGATGGGACCTTAGAGATCATCTATTTCCAATCCCCCTGCCATGGACAGGGATGCCACTAGACCAGGTTGCCCAGGGCCACATTCAGCCTGGCCTTGAACACTGCTAGGACACATTTGCATCACATTTACCTCATTATACTTCATTTTCTCATTGCACATCCTTCATGTATTATTGTACATCTTCCTTTCTGGATCATTAAAGAAACAGCACATGGCAGCAAAGAAAGGCTGCTGACTGGTGAGGCAGCCTTGCCAGAGAAGAAGGTGGATAGAGGGATAAATATTATTCTGTCTGGGTGACAGCATGTCAAGCTCCAGATCAGGGAAAATCAGGAATATTGTATAATGCAAAGGATTTCAACACACTAAAAATACAAACTTGCCAAGAAATGTGACAGTACAGATTCACAGCAGAGACCTACTGATGGGTGGACTGAAATCCAAACAGCCCCAGATGGTCCTACCTGATCAAGCCCATGAGCTACTCCCTTTGGCTCCAGGGCTTTATGAAGAAGATTTGGAAAACAGGGTATATCCCATTTCTTCTATGCTAGAAAACTGTTCTTATGTCCACTGAATCTTTTTCTCCTTGGCCAGTCTAGCAGAAAAAAAATCTCCTCCTGACTTGTGGAATGTTAGCAGCAATTTGTTTGGACTGAATTGGTGGAATGGAAGAGCCTAAGAGCCCAGTACCCATCTAATTGTGGATAAAAGAAACCTCCCAAAATGGATGAAATGAGGAGAGAGCCATCATGCCTCATGGATAGAGAGCTGGTAAAGCCTCACTCCAAGACATTTACTAAAGTCAGCTGGATTGAAGCACTTTTTTTCTTGGAAGTAAGTGTAAGCAGTTCTGTGAGTAAGATCTCAGAAGCAGGCTTGGGCAAGACCTAATGGTACAAACGTGACTGCAGTCAGAAAGCACTCTCCCTTTCCATCAAGATACAAACTCAGTAACCTGTGTGGGCTGTGGGAGGATAGCACTGGCAATGAGAGCAAGGATTGCATAACACACTGTGTTAGAAACCAGGCTTTACTCACAGCCAGTGTAAATTTGAAATAAGTACTCTACTGACTCAGATCAAAAGTCCACCTAGCTCATTGTCCTGGCTTGACAAAAACTAAAGCACAAAAACTGGGCCTCAACAGAGGGCCCCCTTAGCATCTGACAGCTAGTACTGCAGACATGTCCAGAGATGGAGCTTTGGCTAGATTATTGCATTTGACAATGAGAACCTCCTCATTGTCTGGTGCCTTGCTGGACCTGCTGCAATAGTTTTCCATGACACCCTGCAGCAATGTGTTCCATGGGATGGTCATGTGGCATGTGAAAGGGGAGAACCTAACTGAGTGGATAAAGAGGCCAACTGAATGAACAGTGCACAAAATACCTCCTACTCACTCCTTTCTCAACATACATAGAATTAAAGACTATGAATCTTTCAGTCAGTGCTTATGAAGAAATTCTGCAGCTATACCATACAGAAGATACTAGGGAAGAGCAAGTTAGGAATGGATTGTTGGTCATTGCCACATGAGGGACATCTTCATGAGAATTCTGCCAAGCAGTTTTAATTAAGTAGTGAAGCTGTGAAAAATTTATGTAAGTGATATTTCTGTGATGCATGTGTTGCAAGCTATTACCAAGCCATAAAAGAGCTAGGAAATAAGAAACCAAAACACAAAATGCTCTGTGACGCCAGAACACTCTTCGGGTGAGTATCAGTTTGCAAATGGCAATGTAAGTTTATGCCCACAATTCAATTGACCTCCTTAAAGCAAAGGTAAACAGGAATAGAAGGGCAGACATCTGTGGTTCCTCTTCCCTCCAGAGAAATTCATTCTTAAGCAAGCTGTGCCCTATTTCATTTGCCCTTTCTCAGTTCCTGAGCAACTGAAACCAAAAATACCTAAAAAACTACTCCTAACTTAGGTGTGCAGGGAAGGAGGCCTATGAGACATGCTTTGCAGTTTTCAGAGCAGCCACACAGCTCCCAAATCTAACAAGGAAACCTAACACTCACCCCAAATCCCACACAAACCAAGACAAAAAGATGGCTTAAGAAAGCAGTCTGTTCTAAAAGGCTGTACTGCCACGGTGGGAAGTGTTTGAACCAAACGGTAGCTGGCCATGGCTGAGAAAAAAAACCCCATGTTATCTGTCTTCCCAAAACTGGCAATCAAATGTTGAACACTTTGGTTTGGCAGAACTAACTTGTTTCTTCTCTTTAAATGTGGTCTGGCTGTAGAGGAGCATCAAAACAAGCTGAGGAAGCATGAGGTGTTTGCCGAGCGAAGCAGGTTGCTCTACTCAAGGGTGGCCACAGGAAGGCAAAATCTGTTGCCTACACCACATGGTAGGATCTCTGGGATTAAGGATGTGGTCTTTTCACTACAGTGGCTGGTGGTGTGAGATGCTGCTCTTGCAGAGTCTGGGAGGCATTTACCAGTACCTTTTTGGCAAACAGCAGTTATCTGCTATGTAAGCTGTGATATCACAGTTATACACCCCTGGTCCTTCATCTTGTTTAGCACCTAGATGTGTGGAGTCTGAGTAATGGCATTTAATGGGAAGAAAGAAAACTTCTAGGATTAAGCTGCCCTTCAGAAGTAGATGCTAAAAAAAGAAAAGTGATCACCAAGAAGGTAAAGCCAGAGGCTGTCTCAGCCTCAGTGCTTGTCCCAATTTAGCTGCTCTTATACACAGATCCTATTCTGCTCCTGTTGCACATTTGTGTCTGAGAAGCCAGGCTAGAGAAGGAGTAGTAGGGCTGCTCACATGTGCTAAGTAGTAACTGGAGAGCTGCTGACCTGCTTGCTTTCACCTGCCTGAGGNCCTGGTCTAGGTGATCCTGCTCTGGTAGGGGGGTTGCACTAGATGATCCTTCTAGGTCCCTTCCAACCGCTAACATTCTATGATCCTATGTGTCCACAGATGAAGGTCCCTGGACAGCATCCTCTGCCTCTGAGGCTCATACAGACAGGGATGTTGTCATCCTGCTGCTGCCAGGCTCCCAGCTCTCAGGAGCTTCTCTGGGGTACTCTCTAGGCTGCAAAAGGAGAGGAAAGGGGCAAGTGGAGGAGGGCATCTTGGAGATGCCTGTTTCCCCTAGTAGTAGAGCACTCTGTGACCCCAAATAGTCTGTGGCATGGGAAGACAGAGTGAAAGGGATGCGCTCATAGCTCAGCCAAAACAACATGCAGACACAGTGTGTAGAGAGCTATGGTCAGCTTCCTAAATTAAAGCTGTCAGCAGGTTTGGGCCACCCAGTGTAGCAAGGGAGATGTGCTCTTCAGCAGTACCTCCCTGCCATTTTGAACTCACTGTGTTGTGAAACATCAAGGCCACAGCAGAGACAGACCCTGACACAGGACAACACAATCCAGCTCTCTGGGAGCTGCAGTCCAAAGTCTCACATCTGCTTTATGAGAGGAAGTAAGCCCAGCCAGAAAGAGCTCAGGGAAATTAGAGAGAACAAACATAGCAAGTCCTGAAAATGGAGAGGTGAGTGGGGTTTGTATGAGTCAAGGCTTAAGTAGATGTCATTTTCTCTCCTGGAGCAAGAGGATGGGTGGGGAAGGGTAGCCCCTGGCCCTGCAGCTTCCCATTTTGAATCCCCAGTTGTCATGAGGCATGGCAAAACGGGCTGCACTGGCAAATCATGGCCACCTATCAGCAGGGTCACATCAGTCTCTGGCACAGTGGAGAGAGGAACAAGCATGGTGGAAGCCAGAAGGTTGTACAGGTGGCTGGTTAGCTTTGCTCTGTGTGTACAAGTGCTCACACTCACATTTACATGCATCTCTACCCACACAGAAACTGAAGTGGAAGCAAGATAGTTTGAAATAACAGAGTGGGATTTGCTGATGGCAAATCCTATCTGAGCTTCACTCTGTAGATGCTGCCTGTATAAACCTCCCATCCATTCTGTCACCCTTTCCCACTGTCCTCTGTCCCCCTGCAGCCAAATTCACCTTGTAACATATCCACTCACTGGCACTGAAGCAGCTCAGTGCAGCATCCAGTCTGGATGGGTTTGGTGCTCCAATGAGACATTACCTGCAGCACATGCTACTCAGAGACGGGTGAGTAAGAGCCTGGAGAGAGCCTGGGAGGAACTGCTAGCGGCAGCATCACTCCGTTACAATGAGATGTGCCAAGAGGCTTGCAGCTGATCAGCCTCAGAAGGCAACTTCCTGATGCAATTAAGATAGAGGTAAATTCAGACATCTCTTGCCAGTCTTCTGGAGCATATGTTGCTAATTAAAAGTCAGCCTGTACTCTTAGGATCAAGGATAGAGTCACATACTCTGGTAGTAGAGAACACTTCTGCATGTTCTTATGACACTGGTTTCTGGTTCCACAGACTGTGCTTGCGGCTATCTTTTGAGTGAGAAGTTTCCCTTGTCCTCTTTTAGCTCATGCTGCACGCTTGCTCCAATTCAAAAGCTTGGAAAAATCAGAAAGGCAGGACTGTCTCACAGGTCAGGCTTTGGAATGGGCTCAAGAGTTTTCAGATTTGTGCTTGAATCAGCTGGATTTGAAGCAAAATGTTGGGAAAGCCACTTTGTGCCTGCATTCACAGCTTCCTGGCCAGGCAGCACAGAGTGCTTCTGCAGTGGGACCTTGCCTGAGCAATAAGTCTTTGAGTCAGGGACTGCCTCCTGTTCCAAGTACACAGCATGGCAAGTCCCTAGTCTCTCTCACCCTTAACAGAGCTGTGATACAAATGGAGGATTTTTTGTTGTTTGTTTGTTTTTTTTCCTAACTGAATTAAATTTTAACCAAACATCATTTTCTCTGCAGTGAATGAGCATTTCTGTATGATGTTTTATGACTCCAGCAACTGAATAGGGTTTGTGCCCTGACAGTAATTAAATGAATGGTAGATTCACTTTTGGATTGAGGAGAGAACGTGCTCTAGGGTGGTCCATCAAATCCAGAAACAGCACTACACAACTGAAAAGACAGCTTGAACAAAGGATTTTACAATGAGAATTTTACAACTAATTTGGGATTGTTGGATCTGGATCCAGTTCCCAGTCACAGCTTTGCAGCATGAGCTGAGGCTCTTATGTTCCTCAACTGTATAAAGGGAACAATACTCCATCCCCTCTTTATGGGAAGGTTGCAAACATGTGTGAAGCTATCTAACAGGCCAATGCAGTCTTCAGCAGAAGAAGCTACAAGCACGTGGTGAGACCACAGGCCTAACTATCTTGATGGTTGCCTGTGTGATCTCAAGAGACTAAAATCCTTTCTCAAAATCATGTGAAATTGCAAACTTAAGAAAGCAAAATATCCAAAGGCAAATAATCTGTTTGAAAATGGGACAAGTTAATGAAAAGGTTTTATTGTGTAGAGTGAATATTTGATGTGTATTTATTTATGTTTCTTTTCTCCACCTCCTTCTTTTATACTTTAAAGAAACAAGTGAAAGATGTATCTCACACCAGTTCCTTCAGATTTGTGATCAAGTAACTTTTATCCTCCTTCAGCTGTTTGAAGGAAGCTGATTGCTGGGAATTGCAAAAAGAGCAGATTAGTGTCTGCTCAACACTGCTAGTTCCTAGGACTGATTGAAAGTCAGGCAATGCCCTTGAGAGGTCCCCCACAACCATCTCCAATAGCCACCCTGCTTTTCTCCCACTCCAGCCTTCAGATTTACAGTCTGTCACAGCTCACAGCTGGGAGCAATACTTGAACAGGACCAGCCTGCTGTGGTTGGAAGGACTAGCCCTAATTTCTGAGGGCTGCTACCTTAATTTCCAAAAAAATCTGAGTTGGGAGGAAGGCACAATCCTTCAGAGCTCACTCCTCAGCACTGGGACCCTTCTCCAAAATACTATGCTTGTTTTTCAACTCTGAAAGATCAGACCTATTGCCTGCCAATGGCTGCCAGTTTACACAACTGCTCTGAGACCTGCAGTAGAGCTCCACTGACTTGATAGTAGTCTGATGGCTCTTAAAATGCTAGAAAATGGGTGGAAGGGTTGTTCCATATTTTTTGTTTGTTTGTTTTTAATTACCTCCCTGTGTGATATATTAAGTCCTGGGCCAGATACCTAAAGGAATAGATCTGGAAACAGCACTGTAACATCATCTTCTGATATATCAGCTCTGAGCTTAGGCATATCAGCTTCCTTGAGGAATCTTCAGAAAACCATGAGACCCCTATGAGCCCACAAGCTCTAGAAATGCTCTGCTCATGCAGCTTTTTGAAGCACAGCTGGTGTATTCATGCTCTTGTTACCCAGATCTCTCACTATTCACCTTTTGAAGTCTGGGAGGTGTGGTCCCTGATGCTTAGTCTGGGACACAGTACAGTCTGAGTACTCCTCACCACCATCACCCACATCACCACAGTGTTGTCTTGTGACCTTGGAGCTTCTTCTCTCTGGCTGCCAAGGGCTTGCTCACCAGAGATGGTATGGCATATTTATTTGCTCTGGTTTCAAATTCCCTCTCTCCAGTCCATCCTAATGCTCTCATACTGCTGTGTACCCAACCTACTGTACCTGCAGGTTGCTGCTGCAGTCCTGTTCCCCAGCCCTTCTTTCTCTCTTTGCCTCCACCTCTAAGCTGCTTTTTTTCCTTTGGTTGAAAGCAGGCTCTTGGACTTACTGCCAAGCTCATCATAGGGCTTGCAGTTTCTCTTTCCCTGATGCAGGGTTGTGCCAAGCTCTAGAGTCACTGCCTGGGGAAAGGGTGATCCTCTATAGTCATTTCTCTTCCCTCCAGCCAGATGCTGGGAGCTTCTTTAGCCCTTTCTGTGCTTTAATCACTCACACCAAGAAAATCAAACACTAATGAGAATCATTTGGTTTGCGCGTTCTTACTGCTCTTTCATATCAAGGTCACCTGAAATTACTCCACTAGCTCAAAGACATGGAAAGTGTTGGTTATATAGCTTCTGCTCCCCAGATTCAGAAGCTTTGGGCTTCACAGCCAGCACAAACTGCTGTTTTCCTTCTGGTCCAACCACAGAGGCTGTTGGCCACTTCTGTGTTGAGATGCTGCAGCTGGCTCTGACTCCCCTGAATACTTTCTCACATCAGAATGGCTTTCCCAGCTCATAAATTCATCAAGTTTCTCTTCCGCTCCCTGGACCTCCAGGGTGCATCTCCCATTTCTGAGCTTTCTGCCCTCACTAGAAGTTCCTAAAATTCCTTAAAATTAAGAAATCAGTCAACTAATTGCAACAAATAATTTACCTTGTCCACAGTTGTGGTCTCTATCATTTGTAAGGATCCCAGCACACATCTCAAATGCACTGTTGATACAAAAATGCAGCCATCTCCAGCGTAGTGCATCCCAGATGGGACCCACCTAATGTCTAGCAATGCTCATGAGCATGCTGTTTCCCTCAGAGAGATGAGGCTGTGTCCCTACAACACTGAGCAGCACAGACAGATCATTATTATCCTTTCAAGAGATGAGAGAAAGCTGGAACCACTTGGTCTGAGCTGAACAATTGTGTGATGCTTACAGGATGATTTAGATGCTACAGTGCCCGAGTGGGAACTGTGTGTGAAGTCAGATGTTTGCAATGAATAAACCCATGAGAAATGGGTATGTTGCCCAAACCATGGATAGTTCCAGGACCAAGGAGCTGGGGAAGCTTGGAGCCATGCCTGCTGGGGGGCAAGGGTGGCTTAGTGAGGAGTGCTAAACACTGTTCTCACAGAGGGAGCTGCATGAACACACTCCTTGGCACTGGGGCAGTTCACTCTGGCAGTGAACAGAGAAATGTCTTTTTTCTCCCAAGAATGTGTGCAAGGTGAGATCTTAGAGCCCAGCTTTTCAAAAATGCTGTTGGGGGAAGGCATGCTGCATTCCTTCTCAGCTCTGTGGAGCCAAGGGGTGTGCAGGGTTCCCTTAGTGCAGAGCTGCTGTGCATGAGGTTGCTCTTCCAGTTGTTCCCCAGGGGTGTCAATGCAAAGATGTGCCAGGATTCAGGATAAAGACCCTGTGCTCCTGTCATTCTGAGGGGTTACTGGGAACAGCAGCAGGCCTGATAGATAAGTGTGTCTGGGGCCTGGGTCTTTTCCCTCAGGATCATGCTGAAGGCTTTCAGAGAAGAAGGCAAGCACAGCTCGTTCCTTCAGTGCCTGGAAGCACTTCCACACTGCACAGAGGCCTCTCTGGGCAGCACATGGACAGGCTTGACCCTGGATACAGTCAAAATGAGAAAATTTCCTAAGATCTTGTGCCACTCCAGCAGAGCTCTACCTCCTAACCGCTCAGAGTATCCTTTTCTCCCTGCAGCCAAAACATTTGGCACCACTGACAACCAGGGCTTTCCCTTAGTGGGTAATGACTGTCTTACATCCCATGGGCCCTGTGAGGATTAATGAGTTAACTCCTTTGGAAATGTACAAGTGACTAATAATAATAGGAGTGACACAAATATTTCACAATGAGCAGCCTGTCAAATTCAGCCTTCTCTTTCTTTTCCTTGAACTGCACTCTATGAAGTTGCACTCTCCTTGCATTTGTTTGTTGATTCAATCAATGACAAAATCCCATCAGCTCCTTTTTTTTTATTTTTTTTTTTGTGTTTTGGTTTGTCCTTTGCCAAGGACAAACCTTTGTGACTTGGCAGCAAATATTTGAAATTCAGTGTGTGTTAGCAGGGATGGCTCCTCACAGAGGTGGGTGTTGCTACTCCCTGAGCAGATGAGCCAAGTTATGTTCTTTGGGAGGCAAAGATTGCAAAAATCATTCTGCCTATTTTGTGCAGAGGGCTGAAATGTGATGCATTAAAGTAGGGTGAGCAGGAAAATACTGTTTCTCATGGAAGTGAAATAGTATTGTACTCCTGCAGGTCATCCAAAGTATTTGAACCAAATTACTTGGAGCACAAAACGACAAACCTTCTCTGACTTTGGCTGCAGAAACTGCCCTGTCACCTGGATTCTCCAAGGGACTGGGCAGCACTGCAAATGTAGTCATTCTGGGGATCCTTATTTTCACCTGTTGCTTAACTTGAATTTTTCCTAGTGCATGGTGCTGCTAGGAGGATAGCATGTTATTAGGTAGGTATNAGATTTTCAGACTGTGCCTGATGTTATTAGGTAACCCTGAGGCCTTTGGTAGCAGCGATAGCTGCATCTCCAGGCAAGCTGGCCACCTCATGGGACCTTGTGAAGCTCTAATGTTCAAAGAACACTGTATAGCTGTGTCTAGATCGCATAGTACCTTGTCTGCCTTCCCTGTTGTGAAACCATATGTTGCTGTGGTGATGCTGGGATGTCATCATTGTTTCCACAGCAATGCACTGTGATGTCATAAGGAGAGGATTAGGATAACTCTGTGGCCAGATCAGGCAGAGCAACTTCTGTCTTCAATTACAGCAGTGGGGAAGAGAGCACATCCAGGGACGTGGTCATTTTTTTCTCTGGAAAAGGTCCTTCCTACCCTTGCTTGCCTCCTCTCCTTCCCCCGACCAGTGCTGTGATGGGAAAGTCCTCATCCCAGAGCAAAGGCCAGCAGGTGACATCCCTTCTCTCACTGACCCAAGCAGGGCTGTTTCAGGAGTGCTGCAGAGTCAAGCCCTGCCAAGAGCAGGGAGGAGGCAAGGAGTCGGTGCTGGTACCAATTAGCAGCCTGAACGGGGTTATTACAGGACAAGCTCTGTTTAACTTAACTGCTAACAGACTGGCTCTGTCAGTTGGAAGAAATCACAGGCAAACAGATTTAATGGAGGCCTGGAGGAGTACGGGGGCAGGGAGCCTAGTGGCTTTCTCTCCTCTTATGAGCAGTGTATTTTGTAAAATACAAATGTAATTCTCTTTTGAAACACATGTACAGCAAGATGGGGAGGAGGGCACGAGACAGCGAGTGTTGCTGATCAGCTCAAATCTACAGAGTGAGCTGCATCCCAAACTGCCTCAGTCTTGGCACATCTGTTTCACGAGCTCTTTTTGTCACCAGAGAACAATAGCAAGGCTTTCCTGCACTGCTGCACGGCTCAGGCCATCAACCAGACCTGTACCCAGGGAAAAGCCTCTGCATCTTCCCCTCTCCTGCAAACTTGGCACTGTCACAGACTGTGCCTAGTGCCCCCTGCTCCTTTGGTGAGCCCCTAGATCTGCTCCTGAGCCCCTGATGCTGTGCTGTCTGAGCTGCCTTCCAGCCTTGCAGCTTGAAGACTCATGCCTGACTCCAGCTATGGTTTGAGGCATGAGCATGGTCTAACAGGGACTTGCAGCCCTCACAGAAAAGCAGAAAATGGACTAAAATGGACATGCAGCTAGAGCTACTGTCTGCAGATTTTGTCAACTCAGACGGGCTCTTTCCCAAATTCAAGGAGGGAAGAGCAGACAGAACATGGTATTTTCCTTAAGCACAGGAATCTGGCTCATTCAGAGCACAGTCCAGTGGTTAGGAAGGCTCATGGAAATTCCTGCAGAGGTCAGGTGGCTTTGGGGGGGACCCTTGAATCCAGAGGTCTTTCCTGAATTGGGAACACTGGCAATCTCTGTTCCCACAAGGGAAGGAATGCCACTGGCATGTTAAATGGATGGTTGAGTGGATTTCTGGAAAACCTACAGCTGTTAACTCAGTAGCATTGCTTGCTGCATCAGGATTGTACCAGCTTAGATCCAGGAACTTTTTAAGAATAAAGAAGAGCCTCTGCCTTTCTAGATTCAGCATATTGACCTCTGGGAAACTGAGCAAGGAGGAAGAAAGCAAGTTACACATCTTATATGTGCAGTCACTGCCTTTGAGTCCTGGATCATAGCAAAGTCCCTCCTGCCCAGACTGGAGCAGCTTTTCAGTCTATAGCATCTCATGACAGCACCAGGTGTGGAAAGGAAAGTGAAGGGTGGGTGAGCAAGAAAAAGCCCTTTCCTGGTGGGAGCTGTCAGGGGCAGCCTGCTGGCAAGCTGTCAAACACAGCAAGCAGCACACTTTTCCCACTGCACTCTGAACTTGTCTAAATGAGACATTAGGGCTCCCAGCTTCTCATCATTTCAACATTCAGCTGTAACGGGGCACCCACTGCTTCCCACAGAGGGCAAGATGCCACTGATGAACTTCATGCTTACAGTAACTTAGAATAGGAAATGACAATAGAGCATGACACCTTTCAAAGATTGCTGACCCCTACCCTATGCTACTGAGCTGCTTCTTCTAAATAACTATTTGACATGGGTGTTCTTTGTTTAGTGTCAGCTGGGTATTTCTTGTGGAATATGGCACAAGAGACAGGGCCACTGCAGTGTATTCATTTAGAAAAGACTAAGAATTTTGCAATTTAATACAGTTATAACAATGGAGAGAAAAGGGCTTTGGCAGAGCTCGAGGAAGGGCATAGCAGGGGCTGTGGGGCAGGAGTAAAGCACAGGGCAGAGCTGGGGGCCCAGAGCTAGGCTAGTGAGAAGGCTGCAAGGCAGGTGCAAAGGCAACAGTAAAATTGTAGCACTGGCATTGTGTAACCATCACTCATGATGATATATTGAACACAATTCCACAAGCAAAGCACTGGTGATGTTAATAGAGCACACATGGCCTCCTCCTGAGCAGCATCCCTTTGCATGGTGTGGCCATTTAAAATGTGCCAAAGGGATTGAGTGCAAGCAGCACACACATAATAAATGTGACTTAACAGAACAACAATAGTACACTCCCAAAGAACGCTGGGAATGCTGTAGAATTCATTGAAGATGTCTCAACTAGCCCTTAACCTTTATGCCAGGAACTATTATTTCCAATATTAATGCCTGGTAATAATCAGTGGCATAACTCCAGGTCCCAGTAGACCAGAAGTAATGACATTAGGCTGAAGCAACGTAATCAGTAGCAGAGCTTAACTTGGATTTCCAGGCTCTCTTTTTTTTTGGATAGTACATATCACAGATGGAAAAAAGAAGCCATCAAAGACAAGCAGGTACTGGATAGGTGCATGTTTCTCCAGTCATTCTTCAAGTTGCTGGAGTTTGGAGCATCCTGGAGGAAAACAGGTGGCAAAAGACCCTGAGGAGTCACAGGCTTTGCCCCTGTACCAAGGGTAGCACTCTCTTGTAGGAGATGGGCCAGCTAAGCAAATGCTGGCAGCCAGTGTTGAAGTGGAGGGGAGAGGGAGATTGAATAATGCCCATAAAGTAAAGCAGATGGAAACCCTGGACAGGAAGGTGCTTTCATCCTCTCTTTTTCCATCCCTCTCTGATGTGCTGGCTCCCTGCATCCCTTTCGGATACATCTCCTATCTAGATGTGGGAGCCTAGAAGAGCTGTTGACTGAGATGGGACGGATCCAAATAGCTCAGCATGGATATGATCTTTTAAACAGGCCACCAGTGTTACTGGTGAAACAATGTGATACTAACATGCTACAGCATGGCCCTTCATGTGCACAGCTTGGACTCCTTCACATTGCAAAACTGGCCTTTGCCTGTCCTCTTACACACCCCTCTGGGAATGGGCTGGGAGGAGGAGGAAGGGGTTAAAAAAGCCAATGTGGCCCTGCCGACCCATCTGCCACCTCATCTCGTGTGACACAAGTCATACGATGGGGAGTGGGAGGGCAGGGAGCAGTTCTCTTTCTCTCCTGTTTGCTGAACCTCTGATTATCATTTCTGTGCAGTGGAGGAGGTGGCATGCCATTGTGTGTCCGCTGGAGAGCCTGCTGAAAGGGGGCTTCTCCCTTTCTTAAAGGAGACGGCCCTTCTAATCCTTCCCTCTGTCAGGAGTTGCCCTCCTCCAAGAGCTTTCTCCACCAAGAAAGGACCCTCACAGAGCTCTGGCCCACCCAAGCATCCGAGCTCCAGCCCTTGGGGCACTGGGCTAATGCCTCACCAGGGATGCCCACAGGAGGGCACAGGGAGCCAGGGTGCCTTGTCTTTTGAAGGCTGATGACCAGAGAGGCCAATTAATACCAAATGCAGCAGTAGGTTTTGTGCAATAGAGGCACTTGGCCATGAGGAACCGATCCAAGCTCCTCACCTCATTTCACACAGGCAAGAGCAATCAGATGGTAATAACCATGGGTGACTAGAAGGTGACCTAGAGGTGAAAGGCTCCATATCTCATTACTGGTCTACAGAGCTATCAGCCTAACATGTCTCTCCAGCACTTTCAATCAGAAAACGGTATTGAAACTCTTTGAGAAAGTTCCTGCTGGCTGGTGTTTAGCATTGTGCATTTCCCAGCAGACATGTGGGAACTGTAATTGAAATCCTCCATGTCTACCAAGCACTGAGACCTTACTGTTAGTGTTGTGTGACTAGGCAGAATTTCTTGATTTCTTTCTTGAGCTGTGCATTCTCACAGCAGGCATCAGCTCTAATTTTTCTCTTGCTTTGTTGTATGTGTGTGTGTGTGTCACTCTAACCATTAAACTTCCCATTAATATCTACTGGTATTCCACAGTGTGTGAGAAGTCCCTTCTTCCCTGAAGCAGGAAAGTATCATGACTGCTTTGATTTAAATCACATCTAAATAGATTGGATCCCACAGCACTAACAACCTAGTCAGCTCATCTACCCCACCCAGGCCATGTAGTGCTACTTCAGATGTCTTGTGGCACCATTTTCAGCCACTCTTTTATTCTCCATCCTCACAGGATCCAAGAGATTATTTCATTTTTTCTGGACCTTTATCTCATCTTCTTTTCCCACCACAATCAGTTTAGTTGGGGGAGGTCTGGATGGAAGAGGCTAATGGTCCTTGTGTCAGAAGCACTTTCATCACATGGTATATATTTTCCCAAGTTACATGAAGTGCACACAGTTCCTTTGTACTAGTCATTTGCTGTGTGTCTGCCTCTCTGCCTCTGCTACAGTTTTTGGCCCTCATAATAAATTTAGAGTTTTCTTCGCTCATCTGCCTTCTTCATCAGATGAGTCACATTGGCTCCTCTGGTGAGCACAGCTTCTCCACAGCGGTAGCAATTACACTGCTAAGCCCATGAGTTTTACCATCCAGAGGGAATGTGAATTCTAGCTTCCAGCTCATCCTTTGAAGGTATTTTGTAAATGTCCAAGGGGATCAGGTTGAGAAGTTAGTGGCTGAATGGCACTTTCTTCAGAGGAAGCAGCCTAAGTATTTCTGACCCTCTACCAGTTGCCAGTGTGAGTTCATTTGGGGCTGTACTGCTTTTGTGGTGGTACACACAGTTTCCAGGAGGATGTTTGGTGCTGTGTGGAAACATACTGCACACTGATAGCTGGGAAATGAGATATACATACAATATGTTCATCTGCACGGAATAGTCCATATCCATACACCAATTATAGCTGCTTCCCACACCAAAGGCACCTCTCAAGCTTCTACCACTCCCTGCGTCTCCTGGCTCTTCTACCACTGCTCCCAGAGCCATGTGCTTTGGAGACACTGAGGAGAGGACAGCAATTTCTTTCTGCAAACTAAGCAAAAGGTGATCCTAAGGGATTCCAAAACCTAGGCATGTTGGGATGTAGGCTACCATCACTCTCTGGGGTGATCTGGCTCATTTTTGCAGATTTGGAGTAAGAAAGAGGAGTAGATTTAGGCAACAACAAAGAGCAATCCTAGAGGGATTTTCTACATGTCTAGCAGACACTTATGAGCCTTCATCTTTTGCCTCTTCTTTCTGTCCATCCAAAATAATCCTGAGAATGCTGAGGTGGCTCTGAGACCTGGTGTCCTATGTGTCTTTCCTGTGAGGAGAAGCCTCTAGGTATATCTACTATATCTATAACCCTCACTGCCACAAGAATTTGCCAAGACAGAATGTTATTACCTCAATGCTTTGCAAGTGTCAGGGTGTACAAGGGGGACAGTAATTTATATATTGTTTTAACACAGCAATTTCATTCTGCTTTTCAACATGGTCATCCAGGGGAATGAGTACTATGGAGCCAGGGATAGTACCATCATATATTTGAAGAGACATGCCTGCATGGACAGCAGGACCACATAGTGCTTTTCTGTGTTGGACATGTTGTCAATCCAGGCTCTGTCACTCCCTGCCCTGGGCTCTTCAGGTGGTTTGAGGGTATGCAACAGAGACTGTCAGAGCAGTCTTTTAAAATTCTGCTTTGCTGGGAGTCACCTGGGCTTCTCTAATGAGGCTCCCCAAGTGATTCAAGACTGAGGCAGCATGAACTGGCAAAGAAGATTTTGAAGTTGCTGCAGGGTGTTACACCAGGGACTGTGTCAAAGGGAAGCACAGCTGGTTCCTGCAGTTACACATTCATAACTCATATAATTAGATGAGAAGGCACCCCTAGAGGTCATCTGGTCCAAGCCTTCACTGGAAGAATGACCAGTCTTTATGTTAGATCCACCATCAGAGCTAGATCAAGTTGCTCAGGGCTTTGTCCAGTTGAGCTCTGAAGATCTCGAGGGTTACACAATCTGCAGACAGCAAGTTCCAGTGTCTGACCACCATCATCGTGAAAAATGTTTCCTAACGTGTAATTACATTTTCTCTTGCTATAACTTGTTCTGTTTCTCCTTACTCTTCTACTATGCACCTCCAGAAAAATTTCCATTTTCTGCATGATTTCTAATCATGTATTTGAAGAGATTATGCCTGAAAACAGGCAAGATCTTTCAGCATCTTTCAATGTGAAGAGGAGAATGCAAGAAGCAGCACTGCATCATGACTCTGAGATCTTTTCATGCTGCTCAGAGATGCACCTGCCACTGAGATCAGCACAAGCCAAATGATAGTATTTAACAAGCCAATAAATATTGTGCTCAGGAAACAGGTACAATCTGACCTAGCCTGGAGGGTCAATTTGCTGAATTAACTCTTGGACAGTCCATTGCCTTTTGCTGGTCTGTGCATAAGAAAAGAAGACAAGGTAAAGAGAAGAGGCAGCTCTGGGGAAGTCAGTGATACAGGATAGGAGGAGGGAATAGGGAAAAAGATCAGAAGTTACTGGCCTTTAAACCACTGCTTTTCTGAGCAGGTTTTCTTGTGCCAGATGTGCAGCTTTACCATGCTTGAGGGTGCTACCACACACAAGTTGAATGGTTTCCCTCCTGCAGAGCATCACAGACTTTTTGCCTAGTGATGGCTGAATGTTTGGTGCTCTTGCAGCTCTGCAGACTCCCAGGGTAACTCAGAAAAAGTGGAGAGAAGGGGCCAAAGTGTCTTGTCGTGGCTTGGAACTTGGAGGAGCAACATAGAATCACAGAATGTTTTGTGTTGGAAGGGACCTTTAAAGGCCATCTGGTACTGCAGTCAGCTGGGACTTCTTTAACTAGATTAGGTTGCTCAGAGCCCTGTTCAACCTAATATTGATTGTTTCTAGGGATGGAGTTTCTACCACCTCTTTGGGCAACATGTTCCAGTGTTTCACCACCCTCTTAGTAAAAAATGTCTTCCTTATATATAGTCTAAATTGGCCCTCTTTAAGTTTAAAACTGTTAGCCCTTGTCCTGTTGCAATGGGTCCTGCTAAACAGATTATCCCCATCATTCTCATAGGACCCCTTTAAGTACTGAAAGATTGCAATATTCTCTCCTGGGAGCCTTCTCCAGGCTGAACAACACCAACTGTCTCAGCCTTTCTTCATAGGATGGGACAAGCCTGTCAAAGCTAGAAAGAATATCGTGGATAGTATGTATTTTTTCATGACAGCAATTTTCCTCCAACCATGACAATTTTATGAGGAATCAGAAGTGAAGATGGCAGCCCAAGAGGTACTGTGATTGTTACAAGTAGCCCAGGAGATCATCCAGGCCAGATAGAACTCACCCAGATTAAATACAGGACCTGTATCTCCTACCTAAAAATCAATAGGTACACAGCGGAACACAGCAAACCCCACAGCAGCTCTCTGAACTCTAGCTAGGTTAGAGAGACAAACAATGGCACATGAATGGGGAGAAAAGGTATCTTGTTTCTTGGGAGTTTTCTCTCACAGGATTGTGACCTACCTGTTAATAGAGAGGAAAAACAGCTACAGTTGGAAAATAACAGTGTCTAGAAAGACTTGAATCCATCCTACTTAACACAAGATGTAGGGCTCAAAAGGCCTTTGCTTTCCTTTATAGTCAGAGGAGAGAGATGAACATCCAGAGACACATCCAGGTCATTTAAGGCCTGTCTTGCTTTTTGTAGAGGTATGTATTTGCCCTGTCACTACAGAGAAGGTACAAGGTGCTTACCAGAACTCTACACCTAAGGCATGGCATTCCAGTAAGATTCCATAGGAGGGGTGCTCCTTGGTAGAGGTGAACTGGCATGGAAATGCCTGAGTTTTGCAGGAAGGCCAGGGCTCTAGCCTTCATGACAGAGTGAAGAAGACTAGACAGTAAAGAAAGGATCATGACTGTAAAATTCACATGGACTGGATGCCACTGACAGTGTGGTGGAATGTTGGCAAGATCTCCAGGAAAAATTGGCATGGAAAGTAGAGTTAGAGAAAAGGATCATGAGAATAAGTAGAATACTAGACCAGAGTGGTAGTAAATGTTTGGACTAGAACAATGGCTGGAACATGGGTGAACCATAGAAGGATTTAGGCCAAGCTCTGACTTGCAAACAAAATTCATGTTTAGATTTGACCCTGCAGATTGTCATGAGCATTGCTGAGTTTAGTTTTCTTCACTGGGGAAGGAACACATAGGGACGAGAGCAGCAGGGTCAGGGGTGTCTTCACACTTCTAGCTTGGCAGATTTTCCTGTCTGTGAACTTTTCTCAGCCTCTGGGAAAGTCCATTGTTGCTACAGCCTCATTTACCAAAATTTTCCTCCAATTTCTTGTTCATACTCAGGAGGATGCAAAATTTGCAGTCAGTTAGAGGGACTTTGACAGTAGAGTTTGTCAAAGATAATTAAGGCCTAGAATTGCCTACATGTTTATTTCTGCTTTGTTGAAATATGTTGCTTATATTGGGATGTTTCCAGATTTGTGTATCAGGAACAGTTTGTACTGCTTTTCTTCGTTTTAGCAGCACCAGTTCTGGTTTCCTATCAGATTCTCCCATTTGCTGCAAAAGATATTAGGGGATAAAATTCTTTTCCTTTATATGCCATTTTGTCTCCCAGGTTTGCCAAAGCACAAGCATTAGGTTTATGTGAGGTAGAGGTTGGTCTCTTCTCCTGGGTTGCTAGTGATAGGACAAGAGGAAATGGCCTCAAGTTGCACTAGGGGAAGTTTAGATTGGATATTAGGCCTGATGCTTTCCACTGTGACTACAAACCCAACTCTAGACAAACATGTTGGAGAGGGGAAGCAGAGACTGGTCAGAACACAAAGTTAAGTGGAGATGGTAGTAAGGTAACTCAGAGGAGGGGAAACTGTGGAAGAGGTGAAGACTTATGGCATACTTAAAGGAAGGTAAAAGAAGATGTGACAAGCTTGTATGACAACTCTGCAATAACAATGATAAACTGGGAGAAGCCAGACTGACAAAGAAGGGGATACGGGAGACCCTTCACTAGTTTCAAGTAGAAAGAACACCATGGCTCAAGTGAAAGACCAGAAAAGCCACGAGGAGAATTATGAAGGAAAGGCTTTCCTGAGAATTGCAAAGACCTGGGGCAGATTGATCAAGAGCAGAGAGGGAGATGTATATAGGAGAGAAGGGAATGGAAAGAAAAATCAACAAACAATTCAGGAGTAGAAGGTGTTGTATATGGTGCAGTCATAGACACAGCTGAGGTGAATCATGGGTTTGTTGTCCTGGTTTGAGTTATGACCCTAAACTGACTGACAAGGCATTCCATTCCATATATATCATATTCAGTATAAAACTGAGGGTCAGTCCCTGAAATGTTCACACCAAGCTTGGGCCTAGGGGTCTCTTACATAAAGCCTGTGAAGATCAGAAGCCCAGCTCTGCTGCTCCAGGATTCTGTCTGTTCTTTCTTTGACCTCAATCCAAGAGTTCCAGGATTGAGCCCCTAACTCTGATTCCCATCTGCTGCTGAGTCCTTCTGGTACACTATCAGTGGTGAGGGTGATGTAGTTTCCTTCAAGAGGGGTTTGGGTGTGGTATTAGTTTTGTATATATTCATATATATATATATTTAATTTTATTGTTATTACTTTCATTAAAGTAGTTTAAGTTTTCATTTCCAGTCCACAAGTCTCTCCCTGTTAATTCCCTTTTTCCTTTCTGGAGTGGGGGAAAAGGGGGTAATAGAGAACATCTGTCACTGGATTAGTGGTTGGCCCTGCCCTAAACCTTGACAGTATATCCAGGGCAGCATTAAATTAGACAGTGCTGGTACTGCCATGTAAGTAGGACTAATGTTATTCTTGGTGTAGCTGTGGCAGTAAGGGGTGCCAGCAGTCCTGGAGAGAGGCCAGTTAGCTACATCTCCATGAGCTGAAGAGATCGTTCTGGGAAGAGAACCAGAGCTGCTCGGGGATGCAGTAGCAGAACAAAATCACAGCAGAGAGATTTTCTCTTCCTAGTGACCAGTACAGTTTAGGGACTGATCTGCTGGAAAGCAGCTCTGTGGAAAAAGACCTGGGTGTCCTGGTGGACAGCAGGACAACTATGATGCATCAATGTCCCATTATGGCCAAGAAGGCCAAGAGCATTCTGGGGTGCATCAAGAAGAGTGTGGATGTTATCCTCCCCTTTTACTCTGCCCTAGTGATGATACATTTGGAGTACTGTGTTCAGTTCTGGTCTCCCATGTTCAAGAAGCACAAGGAACTTCTAGAGAGGGTACAAAGAGGGGCTACAAAAATCATTAGGGGATTTAG
The DNA here is from genome assembly GCA_013396975.1 of Bucco capensis. Lineage (NCBI taxonomy): Eukaryota > Metazoa > Chordata > Aves > Piciformes > Bucconidae > Bucco > Bucco capensis. The sequence goes on along the minus strand of VWZO01005662.1, from coordinate 188,099 downwards.
AACACCTATTTTATGGGGAAAGGCTGAGAGAGCTGGGTTGGTTTAGCCAAGAGAAGACTGAGGGGGATCTTATCAGTGCTTACAAATACTTAATGGATGGGTGTCAGGAGGATGAGGCCAGTCTTTTTTCAGTGGTGCCTAGTGACAGGACAAGAGCTAATGGGCACAAACCTGAACGTAGGAAGATCCCCATCTAAGCACAAGGAGGAACTTCTTTACTTTGAGGGCGGCAGAACACTGGAACAGGCTGCCCAGAGCGATGGTGGAATCTCTATCTCTGGAGGTATTCAGAACCTGGCTGGATATCATCTTGTGCAACCTGCTCTGACAGGGGGTTGGACTAGATGATCTCCAGAGGTCCCTTCCAATCCCTAACATTCTGTGATTCTGTGTAATCCAACACAGATCTTAACTCCCCTCATTTAAATATTCTGTTTTCCCTCTATACTGGCAGGTGCTCTTCCACTGTGCAGGGCCAGTGTTACCAGTATCTGCACTACCAGTATCCACCTGTGGCACCATTGCCCACAAGGGCTTTCAGGTGAGCTATGAACGGAGCTCTTCCCTTCCAATGGCCACGAGCTTCAGCAAAGTAGATGAAATAACCTCTTCCTCCACAATGAAAATGAAATGCAAAAGCCTTACACCTCCTCCCTACAAGCAAAGTCCTAGCCTATTAACTGGGATGGAGGAGACTGGGGCTGTAAAGCAGAGGAGAAACATATCTTTGTGTCTGCTTGACAACTTTGTAAGAGGGAATGTTACCATGGCAATGGGTGGTCTTTAGCAAGAAGAAGAGTGAGCTATAGTCTTAGGGTGAGGAGAAAGGGGGAGCTGCTTGAAAGTCTTGTGAGAAGGGGAAGAAAGGACTGCAGAACAGGAGAAAGAGGTGATGGTCAGACAATCACCTTCAGCAAAGGACAAATGGCTGTAACAGCAAGCCTTATATCTGGCATGGCTGCCTCACAACAGGGGCTCTTTCCTGATCTGCTACAGGATGGGCACCTCTGTACTAAGCTCATATATTTCCACTAGGGCCATCACCCCTGCAAAGAGGGCACTGCAATTACCCTCTGAGGCCTCTGATTGGATTCAAAGCCCTCATGTGCTCTCCTCCATCCCCACCCCCAAGTCTTTCAGTGTTTCAGCAAACGCCCTGTTGCCCAGCCCAACACAACCATACAATGTAGCCATCAGAGAATGGTCAGCTGGCAACAGAAACCCATCGCCTGGGTCAGAGCCAGAGAGATACTCCAACCCCATAAGAGAAATACCACTGAAAGCCCAGCACTTCATGGGAAAGGTCTCCTCCCCATCTTTCATCGGATGTGGATGGGAGAGGAGTTTCTTTGGTCTCGTGTTTTTTGCAAGGGGAGGGGCTGAGTGGCCAGAGCTGTGCGTGCCTGAAACAGTCAAACGATTGTATGGTAGGTGGGGAGGAGAGGGAACAAAGAGCCAGGGCTGACAGCAGAGTACAGCCAACGATTGCAGGAGAAACTCAGGCTTCCTGCCTCTGCACCGTGGGGTGGGCAATAACCCTTCCAGGTGGCCACTTTCCCCACTGTCTTGGCCCTTGGTGGGCAGCTCTGCAACTTCGCATGTGAGAAAGCCATGGGCAACCCCTGTGCCATAGGGTTCAGAAGAGCCTCAGTAGGCCTAGGGCTCTGATCCAGGCCACGGAGGGCAAAGATGTACATGGTGTCCGAGCTGGGCATGCAGGCAAGGCAGGCTGGTATCCCCCTTCCCAGGGGGCAGCGCCGAGCTCTGCCTACCTCCCCAACAGGCCCACCCCTGCCCGCCGGCTCCCGGCTCTGTCAGGGCCTGCCCATGGGGGTTCACGGCCGAGGGCGTGGGTAGCTCTTCCACGCAGGCCCGTGGGCTCCCCAAAGCTCCTCGCCCCTAGCTGGCCTCGCACGGAGCCCCTGCTGCCGGCAGGTGGCAGGGCAGCCCCGCGCCTCGCCCCGGCCCGGTCCTGGCCCCGGCCCCGGCCCAGTCTGGTCGTGTGGGGCGGCAGGTCTCCCCGAGGCAACCTCAGTGCTCTGTAGCACGGCCTCAGNCCCGCCCATTCAGAGCCACAAGAAGAGAGGGCTGCAGGCGGCCCAGAGGACCCCTGCCTCCCCTGGCCTGCAGGCCTCTGGCGGGAGTGGGCCTGGTGCTGTCCGTACCCAGTCCACAACCGCTGTAGGGTGTGATGGGCGGTTTTATTATTATTAATAGCAGTATGTTCACGCTGAGGTTAGATTACAGCCCCATTGTGCGAGGCTCCACACAAACGCGGTCAGAGACAGTCTGTACTCTGGGGAACAGGCAGTCCAAATAGAAAAAGGCAGCAGAAAGTGCAGGCGGAAAGAAACACTGCACAAGGAAAGGAAGAGGTTTTTTCCACCCTAGTTCATCCAACAGGACAGTGGCAAACCTCAGGCTTTCGAGGCTGCTACAGGCCCCCCTCATCCTTTTGACCGTGCAATCCTCTAGTGTAAGTGGAATAAATAACCTGTGGCTGGCTGTTTTTTGGTGGTTCAGCATTTGTAAGCACTGACCGTTTACCCCTTGGTTAAACCTAAACCCGCCTTCTCTTTCCCTAGCTGTTTAACCTAGATCCAGGGAGCTGGGAGCCCACACCAGTGTGTTGAGTGCTGTGAGGGTAATTATTAATCCTTGGGGCTCCTGGCTGGTCCTGCTCCCTGCTCTGCTGGTATCAGGATATTGCTGCTGGGGGACTGTGTCCCACCTTGCCTCCTAGGGCTCGCCCTCCCCAGCCCATCAAATGACTAGCCCTGCTTAGGCCATGGTAGGAACCCCCACAGGCAGTAGTTTACAAGGGTGACTGCCTGAGAGAAGAGTAGGACCACTCCAAACAGCTGAACTTTTCACTTCAGCTTACAGAGAGATTTCCAGAGATGCTTTTAGAGAGGGGAGAGGATGGGAAACAAGATTTGTAGGGGAACCAGCCTGGTCTTTTTGAATTCAGCTGCAGAGTTAGTTAACAAAGTTGCAGGTTCTCAGTCTCTTTTTCTCTTTCTTTGCCAACTCTTTCTTTTTTTTTTTTTCTTCCTCAATATAAATACCCTGAGGCGGTTTCTTTTCTTTTTGGTATGAATGTGATGATCTTTCAGGGCTGTGATTGGCTCTCTGGCTTGTCATTGGGGACACACCTCCTGGCGTGGGGCCACCTCCTCCCCCTCTTGTGAAAGCTTCCCCTTGTAACAAGTGAGCGTAATTACATCAGTTACTCACTAGAGCACAGACCTGCTTTAAATTTTGGCCTCTTGGAGAGAGCAAGAAGCTGAAGGACTAGAAAATGCAGTTTCAAAGGCTTGTAACACTGTGGGCCATACAAGTCACACTGTGCTCTTTCCTCCAGGAATTAAGGCTCCCAGTCACACACAAGGAGGAATGAATATCTGTACTAGTCATGGAAATAGCTACCTGTTAGGAGAACTGAGCTGCCACACCAGAGCAGGATTTCTGCTTTGCCAAGCCTGGCCCATTGAAAAAAAATACACATCAGGTCCCTTTTGAATTGAAATTTGTTGTAAATGAACCAGAAAAGGCCACACTTCCAGGGGCATCAAATAGGAAGAGAGCTCAGAGTGAGAGGTGCAGGGGCTGTGGATGATCCCTGAAAAAGAGCAGAGCTAGCTGAACAAAGGCATCTGTGTGCCAAAAGAAAACGCATCTCACCCAGCAGCAAGGGACTACAAGACAGGGCCAGACCTGTTGTGGGAAGAGAGTGGCCCTAAAGAACAGTGTTCCTGTGCCAGGTGGATATTGCAGTAGCAGCCTGAGGCATTTCTGACAGGTCATGATAGGATCTTGCAGTGCTTCTGTGGCCTTGTTCCAGAAAGGACTATGTGTTGGGCCAAGAGCATCCTTGCTGTGTTCCAGAGGCCTAGATCCTCCACCATGGTAGATCAGCATAGCATATAGGAAGCCAATGCTCTTGCAGCTGACAGTCTGCTCCAGGCTGGCATGGCAGAGTTTGGCTGATAAAGAGGAAAGTTTCTGCACAAGATAAGAAGGAAGCAGTGTTCTGAATGGAGGACAGGGCCCATGTTTTATCCTAGGGCCTTTTGTCCTTGTAGGGATGTGTCCCTGATGTATGGCACAGATGCTGCTGCTTGGTGAGAAGGATGCAGATGAGGTTTAGGAGAATGCAAATCATTGGTTTAGCTAGGAGAGCCGAGTCCTCGTGTAGAGACATTTGCAGGATGTCACAACTGCTATTCTGACGTGGGATGAACCCAGACCTTTTCAAACATGTCTTGCAAAAATTATACAGGGAGAGACACCTTCTCCTCCTGTCCCCTCCAGCTATTCTCTAGCATGCATGTTTTTCCTTAGAGCAGACAGCTGAGAAGATCCAGCCCTGGTTCTGGATCTGGCAGAGCACAACTTGACCTGGCTCTTACATTGCTTGGGCAGTAGATTGAATATTGTTGTAGCTTCTTTTCTGCATTTGTCTCCTTCAACCCTCTGCCCTTGCCCAAAATAAAAATAACCTTCAACTTTCTATCCTGCATCAGAGAAAAGTTTCCTAGGAAATGTCATGAAAACTGATGTGTCCCATGAAAAATGTGGGGTTTGATGACTCAGCATTTTCCCATGGAAGAAAAAGGTCCATTGTTTCTCTGACCAGCTCTCAGCAAATGGCCCAATAGCATGTGGTCTGTGTTTCCTCTCGGAGACCTGACCCTGGAGCTGCTAAGAAGCTTCCTAGGTCATGGCCCATTCAGTATGTGGCGAGTGTCATTGGATCAGAGAGTCTGAATACAAGCAAAGAGCTCTCATTTGTTCTTACAGACCTGTTGGTACTTTCTATGGTATCAGGTGTTCTCTGATTGTATGATCTTCAGTGACACCTTGGTTATGTTGGGGAGAGCTCTCAGTACAAGTAGCTCTGCCCTGTCACTGAGCTGAGGATCCAGAAAGAAAAATGCACTGTATCACAGGAGCCAAGGAGAAGGAGTGAAAAGGCACAATAGGCTTCCAGTTCTGAAGGATCAATACTGCCACTAGTGGTTTGGGATTTGAGTACCCGAAACTGAGCATACCTTCACTGAGATGTAAGAGCTGTAGGGTGTCTGGCATCTCAGCAAGAAAGGCCTTCCCTGCCTCATCTATGCCAAGAGCTGGGAAGCTAGGATGGAGCAGGTAGTGTTTAAGACATGAAGCTGGATTTCTGGTGCAGGAGATGCAGGCAGGACAGAAAGAGACTGTGGTGCTGGGGCAGGTGCATCAGAAGGTCATGGGGCACTTCTATGTTCCCAGATGTTGTATCAGCCTTTGTGCTGACCTCAGAGCTGAGGTGAGAGTGTCAACTTGCAGCATCGCTCTGCAGGAGTCCAAAGCATATTTGCCTGTTTCCCTTGCCTGTGCATACCTGGCAACCCACCTTTCTTATATGCCCTTTTCAGGTGGATCAAGCTTTTATCCTTACTGTTATTATGATCCCTAACATTCCCTGCAAGCAAGCTGTTGGCAAGTGAAGAAATACCTTACGAAAAAACTGAAATGTAGGAATCACAGGAATAAAATAACAAGGATAGTCATAATAATAAATAACAGCCCCATTTGCCTTAATCCACAGCTCACAAAACAACAGCCCAGTCAAAATTCTCATCTGTGGTGGAGATAAAGATTGTGATTTACTCTGCCAGCTCTGGAGAACAGATATACCACAAGGCAGTTATATCTGGCTGTAAAAAAAATGGAGTGGCTTTGCCTTTTAACAGACTCCCTTCTCCTCTCCTGTACAGTGCTACTTTTTGCCTTACGTAACCCTCTGGGCAACTCCACTGACCTATTTCATTTTAATAAACTCAAGCAGTTTGTGTTATGCACCCTCCATTTTTCAGATGTCCCTGCCACTTCACAGGGCCTCCTTTCTTGCCCTGCTTTGCATAGGTAGTATCTTGGGAGAAGCTAAATAAACAACTTCCAAGTTCCAGCAAAGCCCATATGTGCCAAGCTTCCTTTTGAATGTTAGCCTTGGAGGTGAGAAAGAAAAACTGAGTTGACTAGGAAAATGCATAACCTTTTAGAAACAATTTTTTATTACCTTCCTTATCACCCCTTTAAGGTCATAAAGATTATGTCAAAGAAGCTATTAAGTTCTCTAAGATTTCAAAATATTTTATCAATGATAGAGATGAAGCATGCCGTTCCACTTTTCAATTTTTTGCTTTAAATTTCCTTTTATGTTTGGGGATTTGATCTTAATCTTCCCTCTGTACCTTTCTATTTCCACCCTGCTAGAAGGCAATCAGACGTGGTTAATGGTTTCTTCTAGCAAGAAGCCAACACTGACTTGCAAACAGAAGACCTCTCAGGCATTAAAACAGAATCATAGAATGGCCAGGTTGGAAGGGACCCTAAAGATCATCTAGTTCCAACCTCCCCACACTGAGCAGGGATGCCAATCACTAGACCAGGTCACCCAGGGCCGCATCCAGCCTGGCCTTGAACACTGCCAGGGATGGAGCAGCCACAACCTCTCTGGGCAACCTGTGCCAGTGCCTAACCACCCTCTGGGTAAAGAACTTCCTCATAATCTCCAATCTAAATTTCCCCTCCTTCAGCTTATAACCATTCCCCCTTGTCCTATCACAATCTGACTGCTTAAAAAGTCTCACCCCTTCTATCTTATAATCCCCCTTTAGGTACTGGAAAACTGGAAATGGATGACCTCCACGGTGGACCACGAGAAACTTCCCTATAAAGGAACACTCTTACAGGTTAGAAAACAAATTAAGAGAGTGAACATGGAAACTGAAAATGTGGGCACCATAGTTCCTTAACAGACTGACATTCTGGCTTTTCCTCTGTCATGGTTCCTGAGATGGATACAAACTTCTGGAAAGCAGTGACTGATATCAATGGTTTTCCATACTGTCTCATCTGCTTGAGTTGATTTAGGAGCCAGGATATGTTCTTTCAATGAAATTATCTGTGAAAACTTGACACCAGAATGTTTCTAGTGGTTAATTATCATGGTCTGGGCTTAAAAGGCTGTACATTGGTGTCTCCACCAGGTTATTCTAGGGAGGAAATAGGGATTAAATGCCATAGGAGGCCATCTGAGATTCCCTTCCCCACATGCTGCAGCAGAGGAGCAGATTAGTGTCCTTCTCATAATGCGTCTCCTGTAAATCCCACACAGGAGAAGGATATCCAGAGATTTGGAGAAATGTTGAAAAGAGGCTCATGAGAGGCCCAATTCTTCACACTGAACTGGAAGGTGTTATGAGTGGACTGCAAATCTCTACTGAATATTGAGTTAATCCAAGATTTACATGCCCTAAGCCTCCAGAAATTGGGCTGTGGTGGGCTTTAGCTAAAGCAGTGTTAGCTAACCTTTTAAGAAACCCTGTTTTTCCTTCCTGTGCAGTCTTTCTGATGGGCCTTGTTTTCCTGAAGGAACAGATCCCCAGCTGGCATAACACAGATTCATCTCAATGAAGCCAGTGAAGCTGGAGGTTAGGAGGATCTGACCCCAAAGCAATTCCTCTCAAGGGTGACATGTTTGCTGCCACCAGGCAAGAAAACAGACTGAGCACTGGTGATGGAAGAGTAGGAGACAGGCTACTGGCACAAAGATCCTCCATTCATCTCTCCCATGGCATTTACTATGAAGAAGCACAGAAACAGGAAGGTGAGACACTTCAGTGAAGTTGGCATGAAGAAGAGAAGAGTCTTACTCAAGCTGAGATAGAGTGGAAAAGGTTTTCTCAGGGAAGTGCCAAGTATAAATAACTAACAGAGACTCCTCGGTCAAGACAATTCAGGAAGAGGATAACAGTGAGCTACTCAATCCCAAGTGACAACAAACCACAATAGTATTAAAAAACTTCTAGGACAACATGTCAACCTTTTCCACAGTGTCCTGCAGGGAGAGGCTACCCCTTTCCCACAGGATTAGACCTCTTGCCTGGGGTGGGCAGAGGGACCGGAGTGGAGGATCTTTGAGCTATTGTTTCAAGTGCCTTGCCAGTCTGAGCAGGCATCTCAGCATCAATTCTCTGTTTATATTTTCCAGGTACTTTCTCCAGTCATTCAACAGTACAGGAAGACTTCCCCACTGATTGTAACAGGCAAACCAGAGGCATGGGAAGGAGGTTAAAAGGAACAGGGGGATGTGCTTGTTCTGACAGCTTTGTCCATCCTGGGGTAAGCTCGTAATTCCCAGCTGGAAACTTTGTCTCTAGGACAGTGATTTGTGATGCACAGTCTCCTAGTGGCAGTTTAGGGTATTTTGGTCACTGGACAGGGAAGGGAAGGCTGATACTATTCTGAACATCCACCACAGACAACATACAAAATCAATGACTGACTTTTAACAATTTTGAAAATTCTAAGTGAAATACATTTTCTCTCCTTTGAAGAAGAGCTATTTAAAGTTAAATGTGGAACAACGGCCATCTGTATTAGCAATGAAGCTTAGTACATTTGATAAAAAGGTTATTCTTTTCTTGCTTTGTTTTAAATATCAAGTTACACATGCTTCCTGCCAAAACATTTCAGGAAGTTGAACCAAAGCACTGCCTAAGCACCTGGAACCAAAGCTTGCTAAGTGCTAAATCCACTTTTGAGAGCAATTACTCTTCCATGAGGAGAAGATGACTATTTTTTCCATTTTAGTTTATTCCATAACTTAGATTCAATGACTTGCTCATTCATAGTTAAGAAATTGAATGAGGTTTGGAAAAGAGCAGACCAGCTTGTTTTTCTCCTGTGGTCTATGAGGAAAATGAAGATGAGAGGACATGATCCAGCAGATCGACAGTGCTGGGGTATATGTTTTCCTGAAACAACCTGTTTAACCCACCAGCCACTGATACAACCTCCTTTGTTTAATATTACCTTTTGTTTTCTCTTTTGCAGTCAAGCTGGCTTATATAAGTCATAAACTAAGAGTTTAATAAAACTGGTTTTAGACATTTAGTAGATTCAGATTTCATTCTTAATGAAGCCTGATATGAATCAACTTTAAAGAAAAAGTCATTTGATAACAAATTAAACATACATAATTTACTAATTTCCAGCATAGAAAAATGAAATAGTCAAAACCTAATAAAAGTATGTAAAGATGTCAGTGAATATGTGTAAATAAAACTGTCTGCTGGTAACAGTAAGTACCAAAATTAGTAGACAGGCTTTATGTGGGTTTAAGTCAACACAATCTTACTAATTACAGCCTGATGAGAATCAACCTTTCTTTAGGGAAAATAATTAAAAAGAAGTTATGGTTTAATATTTTAAAATAAATTCTCCTGCTTGCTAATTTAAATGGATCATTTAATGTGTTCACTGAGGCTCAAGTCTGTGCCTTTTAGTCCAGCTTCCCTGTAGTTACTGCATGGGTGGGGCTATATGCATTTGAAGTTTCAGGCTGCTCTCTGTGAAGCTGAAGCCAAACCCCACTGAATACCATGAGATTTTCCCCACCAGTTTGCCAGGAGTCTAGAGAAAGCTTTCAGTTGTCCAGATTGGTGACCACTCAATTGCTAAAAACCAACGCCTAGTGCAACTCCTCACAGGTAGCTTCTGTCTCTGATTGACATTAGTGTGCTTGTAGGATTCCCAGTACAGTAGCAGAGATGATAGCGTGTGCTAGCAGTTTGTAATGTCCCTGCCTATGCTGTACCTCTCTTTAGCCTCCTGACTGTTTGCCAGATCTTTCTAGCTCAACATTCACTTTAGACAATGTCACCAAAGCCCTTGTCAGTACCTGTGCTGAGACAAAAAGCAATAGCCATGAAGCAGGTGAACCCAAAGACATGTCATGATTTGAAAAGTAAAGGCAGAGTGAGTGCATCTAGTCTGAGACTGCAGAATGATGTTGTGAAAACAATGGAATCATCTCCATAAATGAGATAACAATATATTGCAATGTATCTTCATAAATGATGCAACAATATATTGCAATACTGCATATTGAGTCAGCCACTCAATAGTTTTTCTTCGGCTTCCCATCTTTTTCCTTTCCTTCCCTTCCCATCCCTTTCCCCCCAAACCACATCTCAATCCCATCTCAACTCATACCATTCCACCCCATCCTATTCATCTCAGTACCACAGGATTTCAAACTTGTGTTTATGTTAGGCTCTATGAGAAGACCAAATGAATGAACCTCTTCCTGCCTCCAGAAGCATGCAGCCAACCTGGCACAGAGCTGTGCTGTGCAGGGATTGCTGAGTGAGCTCTGAGCACATCTGCAGAGTCTCATTTCCTTGTGTGATCTCACTCAGAGCTCGATGTGCACCACAGAACACTGTGCCACCCAGGCATCTCCTAAGTGTAAGACACAAGGCAAGTGGCAGCAGCAGCCTCACTTGCAGTGTGTGATGGGATGATGAGGCAAAAGCAGGCAGCAGGCAGAGCGACTTTGTGCTATGTCACATACATTCTCAGCTGTCTTTGTGTGCAGACAGTTCCCCTAGTGCAAGGTATACACTGCATGTTTGCATCTCCACATATCAGCTGATCAGCCAATCTGTATTATTAATCAGATTCTCCATCAGGGAAAGGCCTCTGGAGAGACATGTGGCAGCTATTTAATAAACTTATTGCAATGTTTTTACTCTGTTTTTATTGCAATGTATTTATTCTGTTTGTTTAGCTAGTAATGGCAGAATTTGTGGATAACTCCCTCAGGGAAAACATCTTCCTATACCCCATGGCAAACACACATACTCACAAAATTGCCCAGTTGGGCTCTAAAATGACACATACTTGTCATCTCTGAATCATTTTCTCTTTTCCACTCCTCCCTACCAGTTTACAGTTCCTGTTCTTGAGCTCCTTCCTCTGGCTGTAGATGCCTATCAACATAACTGAAATTCATGGCGTGACCTTTGATTCCTTCTGTCTTCATGCCAGACTCCAGCAGGTCTCTGTTATCAGATACTAAAGCCTATTATTATGTGAAGTGCATGCACAAATTTACCCAGGCGGGTACACTGGCATCCTTGCCTGATTGTTCCTCCTTTCCAGAGGAGCACGGGCATCTCTCAGCCTCCTTAGGGCCGCCAGGGCCTCTCTTTACATAAAGAAAATATGTTGGCATGAAAGGCAAATGATTACACATACTTCTGCTATTTTATCTTTCAGAGGGTGAATGCTTGTTCTTATTTTATGATGTCATCTTTTGACATTGCACGTTAGTATTGTGTCAGGCAAAGATGGTGTTCTCATCTGCTGTCTGCCTGAGCCTGCATGGACCCTCTGGCCCTGGAGCCCAAAGATTTGAACTCATTGTTCTCCTTCTAACTCAAGGAAACAACATTTCTCCAACTGAGGCACAGATAAGAGATGTGACTTGCCCAACATCACCCTGTGAAGGCCATGGTAGAGACAGGAACAGAAGCCAGGCCTCAAGAGTTCCAGTGCTGTCATTCTGCAATACCATAGCTGGTTTCATGATATACATGAATTCTTCAAAGCAATCTTCTCTCCGGTGAAGACACCACAGTCTTTGCCTGGACCCTTAGATGCCACAGGACACATCCCTCCTTGGCTTGATGTGCAGCAGTGCCTCACCTTGAGTACTGCATCCAGTTTTGGGCCCCTCACTACAAGAGGGACATTGAGGTGCTGGAGAGGATACAGAGGCTACCAAGCTGGTAAAGGGCTTAGAACATAAACCTTCTGAGGAAAGACTGAGGGATCTGGGCCTGTTTAGCCTGGAGAAGAGAAGATTGAGGGGACACCTCATCGCTCTCTATAACTACCTGAAGGGAGGTTGGAGAAAGGCAGGGACTGGTCTGTTCTCCCTAGTGGAGAGTGATAGGACAAGGGGAAATGGATGGAAATTGCACCAGGAGAGGTTCAGGTTAGATATTAGGAGGAATTTCTTTCCTGAAAGGGTTGTCAGCCATTGGAACAGGCTGCCCAGGGAGGTGCTTGAGTCCCCATCCCTGGAGGTGTTTAAGAGACAGATAGATGTTGCATTGGGGAGCATCATTTAGCAGGTTGATGGGGCTAGGACAAAGGCTGGACTCAATCTTCAAGGTCTCTTCCAGCTGTAACTGTTCTATGATTCTATGAAAAACTTCTGTACCAGGAGGTGAAAGGCTGGCTGACATCCTTCTGTCCTGGGTAGTTTGTCAAAGGTCAGGTCACATCACAGGCTCTAGTCTCTGCAGAGAAGGCCCTGAAGAGTATGTAGCCAGAGCAAATCTGGCAAAGACAGCAGGACTACCCCAGCTCATCATGGTCACATGTCTATACAAAGACATCTACTAGTAGCAGACAGGATGCAGAGAGTGCTCCCAATCTGTGTATTTCACAAGACATGTCCTAGAAAAATCTGAGCCACAGAATTCATTCTCATTTCCTCCAAGACCCTCACACATGCCCAGAGCTGGTCCCTCATGCTGCATTCCTTTTGTGCAAGGGTCTGGCTCACCCATCAGAGGCCTTGGCCTGCCATCAGGCTTTGGTTGCTCTGCATGAAAACTGTCCCATCTGGTTGTTCTGGATATGCTGTGCAAAATCTCCCTGCCTCTGCCTGGCTTCGTGCACGCTGGCTATGGCACGTATTTTGGATTTGGGCACTCTAGCTGCAGGCAAACTCTGTTCTTCTCCAGCAACGTGCTGGGTTTGTCTGAGGGTATTAGGAAATGTTCCTGTGGTGGGTGGAAGCACATAGTGCATCTGAGGAGGTTGCTGTGGCTGTGAGGGACAGCTCTGGCCTTGCCCACATGGTCCTTCCTGCATGGGTGATCCTCTGTGCTGTTTGCAGAAGTCCTGCTGGGAAGGCTGCTCACCCACACTAGCCTCGCATGACTGAGCCAGTTGCCAAACTGGAGTGCCTCAGCTTGATCCAAGGGAATTTTAATAGAATCACCTTCGCCCACTGCATGCAGGTGCCAGTTTGTCAAGCCTTGGTGACGTTAGCTGCTGCTGGGGAGTGCAGTGGGTTCACATGCATGCTCTCTGTGGGACTGTAGAAATGCTTCTTGCTAAATGATTACATGCATGCCTTTGCTGTCATTAAATGTAGAATTGCCTTCTGTGCACATAATACACTGTTATATTCATCCTGGAAGCTGCTTCCACCTTGCCCCAGTGTCTCTCAGCTCACCACACAGCAGGTAAGAGGAGCAGGATGGACCCAACCTCAGACTTAGCAAATCCAGCTTCAGTCCCACAAGGGAGAAGCAGGCTCTGATGTAAGGTCCATAGATGCAGGGAGTTTTTTGTTAGATGTCCTCCCAGACAGATTCCATACACCATGGTATGAAGTAAAAGACAGAGTTGGTATTAATCAGATCTTAGGCAACTTTGTACAGTGCAGATTAAAACCAAGCAACTAGAAGGGAAGAGTCTGAAGTCCCTCCATGATCTGCCTGACCCTGGAATGGACAGACAGCTGTACATGGAGCTAGCTTCAAATTGAGGTCTCCAGATGCAGTCCTGTGAAAAGTACATTAAACAATGAAACAATCTTATGTGCTTGCTGCTTGTTCTCACACTGGTAGTGTGTGCTGTTCTCACACACAGCTTCACACTCCCTGGTTATACATTAGCAACAACACATTCTTTAGCTCAAGTTTGGGTTGGATGCAGATTGGATCTTGATACTACAAAGTACAGTTAGGAGAAAGAAAACATCACTCAGGGTCAAATATTTTCTGGTCTCGGGTTAGTAGACAGAACATGTGACAGCACTAAGTACTGTTACTGATATTTGTTGGGTACCAGCNACACAGTATTCCAGATAAGGTCTCACCAGAGCAGAGTAAAGTGTCAGAATCACCTCTCTGGATCTGCTGGCCACGCTTCTTTTGATGCAGCCCAGGATGCGATTAGCCTTCTGGGCTGCCAGCGTGCACTGTTTGCTCATGTCCAGCTTCTCATCCACCAGAACCCCCAAGTCCTTGGATATCAAGGTCTTCAAGACAAAGATACGAAACAGATACTCTCACTGCATGTATTTTTCCTCAAGGTGGAGGGCATTTCTGGGGATTTGGGGTGCCATGGTGTGCATTCTGAGCGGACTAGTGTCTAGGGGGCACCAAGGATGAGTTTTTTTTGTGGAGGAGCCATAAGCTTAGTAGAGCAGGAAAGGAGGCACAGTCATAAGCAGAAGAGGAATGGGCAGCTTTGGTGTGGCCTCAAAAGAGGTGAGAATTTGGGGGGTGAATAAGCAAGGCCCTACATTTCTATCTTGTGACCACACCCTCCAAATCTCTGATGTACCCAGAAAGCACTGATCATTCAGAAAGCCTGCGCTTTCTTTCCCGTGGTCACAGGGGTTAAACTATCAGGGCATGTAGCACACTTGAGACAGGGAAGCTGGGACATTGCTTGCAACAACCAACTGTTCATACCAGCCATTCCTGCTAGAAATGGAGAGTGCCACAATTGCATGTTTGCAGGCTGGCCTTTTGTCCAGCCCCTCTGTTTCCCTGCATAATCCACCTGACTGGAACACATTGCAGAGTATCATGCTGCATGGAGAGAGGCCTTCAAGCATGTGCCAGCTTTGGACAACCTTCCACAACTCCGATGTCATCGTTCACTCACGACCTAGCCATCACATGCATCTTGATAAAAATCACATTTAGCTTAACTGGACCTGTATAGAAAGTCATGGTCAAAGAAATGATTCCCCATTCGTGTGCAAACCCATTTTTTCTCTGAGGAAGAAATAAAGAGTAACATCAATGCAATCAGATCCCAAAACGAATGCAAACACACCACCAAGGAAATTTCATTTTTAATAATTCAAAATTACATAAGGAAAATGCTAGTAGGGAAGAGAGGAGCAAGTAAAGCCAAAATAGATCAAGGCAGAGAGCTCCAGCTGTCTCACCAGCTGCCTTTAGCTACTAACAGCTCAATGCAAATCTTAACACAGGGGCACAGGGAAAATGATGCCAGATCACATTGCCTCCCTTATTGCCTTACATGATCACAGCAACAATTTTGCTAAAGCATGGAAGGACAGGGTGATGGAGAATATTAGCTGCTACACTTCCTTCCCCTTTTCCTGACACTTCCATGGTTTGTGGAGCAGCCATGCTGTGATCTTAGGTCTCATGTATGTAGCCCTCCTGCAGCCCTCTTTTAAGAGAATACTTGGCCCAGAGAGGGAGGTGGATGCAGAACTCACCACTAAAAGAGTTTTGCTAACAGATTCCTTTGGGTATTCATGAGTGATCTCTTTTGCTTCCATTTACTTCTTATTTCATAGAGCCTTTGTACTCTCCTGGATCAGTAACGTGGAAGGAAGGACAGGAGAAGAGGCAGAACTGTACAGGAGGTTGTACTAGCCCACTGAAAACTGTAGATTAGAAAAAGGATATGGACTCATCCTTGTCTCTGCCTTCTTGATTGCATGTGTATCACAAGGGTCATGGCACTTCCAGGACACCACTTGATTTGCTATCATCTCAGGGACTACTGAAGTGTTGAGCCTGCTCAGGAGTTAGCAGCTGGTGGACCTGTCCAAGGAGACTCATGGAGCTTCATCAGAGGCTTAGCCTGTTTCAGGCAGTGAAGGTGAAGTGGTCTTAGGTGTAACAGAAGTTAAGAGATTTGCCAAGGGTCACAGAAAAACCGCATCGGGAACAGGATGAAATGTAGGACCTTCACTGAAGGGTCATCCAGGTCATGGGAGAGACAATAGTTGGACAATTATTTCTAGGGAAGTGATGGCAAATTTTGATGCCTAAAGAGATCCTTTGAGATATCCCCTTAAAGAGTGGGGCAGGTAGGGCAGGAAAAGAAAGCAACAGTTGTCTCTTTCATCAAACCAGGCTGTCACTGCACAGGCCAAATCTTGTCCTGACTCACTCAGGTAGGTTGGTGCTAACCTCGCTTGGGTAAATCAGTGTTTGAACTATCAGAAGTGAACATCTTGGCCTAACAAGAGGGACAGGGATGCACATTTGGACAAACCTAATAACTATGTTGTGGTGACAGTTCCTTTAGATTGTCTTGCAGGTACAAGTGCCTATTGTTCAGAGAGTTGGGTACGGCACTTGTCTTTCTGAAATCCACTTCTCTCAAAACTCTAGTGCTAGCTCCCCTGTAGAAACATCAGTGCAAAGTTACTCAACCACAGCAACATGCTGACATGCACAATTTTGCTGATGAGAAAACAGCAGTTTTCCCCTGTGCTTCCAATACTGTTGTTCTGCCAGTGGGAGGTATGATTTCAGGAATGTTACATGAACAAACAATGTCCTATGACATTTACATTTACTGGGTCTGCTTCCCTCCCTCAGCTCCAAATTTCTGACATGACCTTTGATAAGAGAGTGGCTTGCTGGAATGACACTAGATTGCTAAGGAGCTCTAGTGAGACAACCTCTTATCAAAGGCTGAGCATAGCCGTGACCACCATGAAGTGCCAGCCCAAATTTACCCAGGCTGCTATGTTGGCATACATCCCTAAATTCTCAGCTTCATGGACTTCTATCTTCCCCTGAGGAACAAGGGCATCATGGACTTTCCTCTTAGCTGCCACTAGTCTATTTGACACCACAGAAATATGCCCAAGTGTGAATATGCTCACCTTGCCAACCTGTACACAGAGCTCCCCTCCCCAAAACCCTCAGGGAAGATATCTTTAAAATACATGTTTCTCAAGTGCATCTCTGTTTATTCGATAGTGATTGTTCAAGGAGGTGTTTTTGGCCTCTTCCCTCCCATTCTTTGGTTCTCAACCTAACAAGGACTGTATTCTTGTCACAGTGTTTATCAGGCAATGAAGGGGAAGTAGCAATGGCTTCCTGGTGCCAGCTGGCACTGTGCCTTGTGATTGTTGTCAACTGGGGATGTAATAATTGTGATAATATGGTTCTTGCTCAATTCAAACCTCTCCTGAGATGTGCTTTTTATTTGAAGAGGGAGGGATCTATGACTCTCTGCATGTCTCAGTCTGCCGCTCCTGCTGGGTCTCTTTATGCTTCCAACCTTGCCTTTGGCAAACCAGGTGCCTATGTAATGGCTGCAGCTGACTTCATGCTGATATGCTCTGTGGCTGTGGGGAGAAAGCCCTCAAGATGGTCTCCAAACACCAGAAGGGTTGCTGGACCTTTGATCTGTCTCCCACAGCTCTCTGTGCTGTCTGGTGTCTGGCCTGTGGACGGCTCTGAGCCTGCAAGAAGGCACTGGAGCACCAGGACAGCATGTAGAAGAGGAGAGGAGTGGCTCAGCCCCAAGTCTTCCCCTCTAACTTTCCTGCCTGTCTGGCTGTTAGGAAGTAGAAGGCAACTCAGTCATTAATAACCTTTGCAGCTTTTTGGCCTCTGCACTGAGTCTGTCCATGAGAGACCAATTATAATTGTGTTGTGGCCAGAAATCTCAGTTAAATGGCCAATGTCCTCAGGTTCTAAGAAATTCTGTGGAAGAATTTCTTTGTGGAGAGAGAGAGAGGATGAGAAAAAGGAGGATTTTTTGGACACATGGCAGTCTGCAAGGAGGGCCAGGATTTCACACAAAGCAGCTCGCTGTGGCTGGCTCCCTGTGCAGAGAGCCAGCAGGAGGCCTGTGTGTCACTTCAGACCTGATGTTTCTGGCTTTCCTCATGGGGGATGTATTTTACCCTCCAGCAATCTTCACAGGACCCCACTGCTGCCCTGCTCATTCCACCATAAACCTCTTAGCAGTGAGGTAAAAAACCTTGGCATAAACTTTGGCAGAGAATGGACAGAGCTTGGACTAATATCAAGACTCAGGAACAGGAAGGTTCCTTGCCTCCTTTCTCACTGTCTTAAGTCATTAAGTTCCTGGGGGAATCCTGTCCTACAGGCAAATCTACACTGCATGTTTGTACCCATCTAACCCATAATGGAAATGAATGTTTCATGAATGCATGGATGTTCTTAACACACTGAGATCTAAAATCTGCATTACAAAAGCAAAAATGCTGACTGAAATGATTACAATATATATTTCAAATAATGGGGGGAGGGGGGGCAGAAATTAAATCTCTGCATCAGTGGATTTATCCAAGAACACATGACAGGTTTGTAGAATAATGCAGGGAGGGAGTGTGTGAAGAAGGCTTTATGACAGCTGAAGACTCCTGGTCTCCAGGAGTTAATCCCAGATATAAGAACACTTTGCAGATGCAGATGAGAAGTTGGCTTCATTCAGGTACTGATGCAGAAGGGGAGTAGTCTCCTGCCAAAGTGCACATCACACTTCTGTTTGCTGTGGAGTGACAGGTTAGGAGAATGCATCCTGCATATTTAGTGAATCCTGTGCTCTATTCTCTGCTTGAGGCACTGCAGTTCTGCCAGCCTTTCCTTGCCCAACAGTCTCATGTAGAAACATGGGGGGGTTTACAGGTGTTTAGACTTTTTTTCCATACCCATTCAGTGAAATATATACCACTAAAACCTGGGAATGGCTAGAAGGCTCACATCTGGGCTGGAGTGGCCATCCAAGTTTAGAGTTGTGGCAAAGACAGGAAAGGGCTGAATCTTGTGCCATAAACCTTACTAGGAAGCTGTGTGTGAAGACATGTCAGCCTTGGCCATTCTCTGAGGGGACAGCAACTACCCCATGTCAGTTTTGACTTTTGACTCTGTCAGAAGTCTAGTTGGTAGCCAGTCAAAAGTGGTGCTCCCCAGAGCTCAGTATTGGGGCCAGTCCTGTTTAATATATTTATCAATGATACGGGCAAGGGGATCTGCTGCACCCTCA
Organism: Bucco capensis; assembly: GCA_013396975.1. Lineage (NCBI taxonomy): Eukaryota > Metazoa > Chordata > Aves > Piciformes > Bucconidae > Bucco > Bucco capensis. The sequence continues at coordinate 169,433 of VWZO01005662.1, read as the reverse complement.
GTTTGCAGAGGACATCAAGTTGGGCAGTTGTGTTAATCTTCTTGAGGGTAGGGAGGCTTTACAGAGGCATCTGGATAGGCTGGATCAATCTGTTGAGACTAATGGTATACAGTTCAACAAAGACACTGTGCCCAGGTGGCCAAGAAGGCCAACAGCATCCTGGCTTATATTAGAAATAATGCAGTCATCAGGACTAGGGAAGTGATTTTGCCTCTATACTCAGCACTGGTGATGCTATACCTTGAATACTGTGTTCGGTTTTGGGCCACTCACAAGAAAGACATTGAGGTGCTGGAACATGTCCAAAGAAGGGCAACAAAGCTGGGGAAGGGTCAAGAGAAAAAGTCTTATGAGGAGCAGGGTTTTATTTAGTCTAGAGATAATGAGGCTCAAGGGAAAACTTACTACTCCCTACAGGTACCCGAAAGGAAGTTTTACTGAGGTGGATGTCGGTCTCTTCTCCTAAGAAACAAGCAATAGGACAAGAGGAAATGGCCTCTAGTTGCACCAGGGGAGGTTTAAGATGGATATTCAGGAAAAATTTCTTCTCTGAAAGGGTTGTAAAGCACTGGACTGGCTGCCCAAGGAAGTGGTTGAGTGACCATCCCTGGATGTATTTAAAAGACTCAGGGTTGTGGTGCTGAGGGACATGGTTTAGTGGTGATTTGGCAGTGCTGGGTTAGCAATTGGGCTTGATAACCTTAATCATCTCTTCCAAACAAAACTATTCTATGAGGTTAAGAATAGGAACCTAGTAAATGGTCCCAAAATGTTGGTGTTATTCCAGGCACAGGAATAGTTGGAGAAGAAATGCTGCTTTCCATGTTGCTAGAAATGTTTCTTGTGCTAGCTGTACACTGGTCACAGTACTGAAATATAAAAAGTGACCATTTGAAGGCTGATGGGATCTGAAAATCTAAAGTACAGAATTTAAAATACAGGGCACAGGCTTCAGACACACTCAGGACTCACCAAGAGTCCTGCACCCTGCAGGTCCCACTGAGACAAGATTTTTGGGAGAATTTGACCCTTCTGTCATGGGTCAACATTAATAATATTTCCTGGATACCCCAGTGTGTTGCTGAATTGGAATAGTAGATCCCAGACAGAGAAACTCACCTTTATATTAGTTTTATTCAAATAACTTTGGTAGTGTTAAAAAATGTTGTGTTGTTGATGGCTCTGGACCAAGAAACTTCTTTGTCTGTAAAAGCTGTCCAGGAAGCTGATGTTCACTACAGTCTGCTCCACCTGCTTGCCTCAACTTTTGTCCTTCACTATCTGCATTTGAGAAACACTTTTTAGTGACAATTGTAATATAGATTTGTATTCACTGAGAACGTGGAGGAGGATAATAACCTCTGTGAATGCCTGTGAGTTGGAGAAGAAACCCTTTAGACCTCTTTATACCCTGTTGGGATGGATGACACTAAAGTCAAATGATCAGATTCCTGGATGAACATCTATTAATACTGGAGCAAAAGGCTGGGACTGAATGCTGAGGGATACTACAGAAGGTTTAACAAAGCTGTTTATTCTAGCTCTGCCTGATTGCCACTTTGCTTCATGAGAGCAGATACTGAGACCCTTCCACACCTCTCCTATGGGCTCCTTCAGTATCTGCCTCAGGCATTTGCACCTAGATAAATATAATCTCCACAAGCTTCACACTCTTGGCCACAGTCCATGTTGCTGCCCAGTCCTCTGTGATGATGGTCTGGATTATGTGTGTGGAGCTGTGCTCTTCAAGCCCCACAGCAAAGCACCAAACTCAGAGTCATGGCAACCCTGAGAACACAACTCAAACTCTAATCCCATTATAATGGTTCAATGTACTTTTCTCAACATTTTAATAAGGTAACATGTACCTGAATAACTAGATTTCCTCCTCATGATCATGATCTCCCACTTGCCAGTGACTGGAGAACTATGATAACATAATCTGATTTGAATGGCCTGTGCAGGCACCACCTGGTAGCTATTGATATCAAGTTAGGAGAATGAAGATGAATGGTATAGAGGAATATTCAATTACATAGTTTCCTTTACTTGATAAGTAACAAAGTTACTTTCCCTTTTTGCTGTCACCATCTCTTTTTCCGGGGATTTTTATTTGGCTATTTTCATTTTTCTATTCAGCACCCATTTGGAGATGGATGGGCACTGTCTCTGTTCTGGAAGCCACCACTGCAGATTCAGAATCAGAATCAGCTGGCTGTGTTGGAATATAGCAGTAACAGAGTGAAACCACTGCGCTGCAAAGCATGGCTTCCCAAGAGCCTGTGAGCATGAATGCTGAGGCACAAGCTCTCTGCCTTCTTGTACATTTGCAAACTTCTCTCCATCCCAGCAAAGAGCTTCAGCACAGAGATAAGGGAAGAGTTTTCTCCTGCTAAGCAAAATAGAGATCTTTCTCATTCCACTCTCTATAACTAGACTGGATGCTTTAGAAATGCTGGAATTACCGAGACACCCAAGAGCGGATGAGAAGGTATAAAGCAGCTTTTCCTAGAGATCCTAGGAACCACACTTTACTCACCATCTGTTTGAAAGAGAGCACTCTCTGATTTGTAAAGTTGATCTGAAGAGATGTTAAAGAATATCCTCCCTTGTCCAGGCACTGACAGACCACTCTCCATAGCCCAGATTTCTCTCTTACGGACTATGAGGATGCTTTGGGGCCTGTGCTGGATTTTCTGACTTGGATCCAAACATAAGTTTGGCTTGACTGAGACTACTCTCCCCCTCCTGAAACTTCACCTCTGCTCTCCTGAATTCTTGTTATCCATCAGCATCCCAAGGAGGATGCTGTGGTACTTAGAGTTCACCTCTGCTTTGGGGACAAGAGAATTTCCTTTCTCCATGTCATGAAACTGGACTGCACAACTTTGGGAAGTGGCAAGTATTAGGTTCCTTCAAGGTCCTTTAAGCATTTTGTAGATATTTTAGTAGCCTTCTACTGATATAAGGTGGAATATTTCCATCCTTTCTGATACATGGAAGAATTCACTAACAAATGGTGACTCACTGCCCAGAATTTTTTGGTGAACCTCAATCTTTTCTCCAGAAGCAGTTTATGCCATCCTCTTCCCAGCATGTGAGACATCTGGTATTTCTTGCTCCTGTAAATATTCTAGTGAATAGTTTTTTTCATTATCATTAGACAAAGGAGGTTTTCAACACAAATATTGCTCTCCTTTACCAGTCTTATCTCATTTCTATTTTTCTGTCTTACTGGCTTCTAAGCAAACATTTTAAAATGTGTACTTCCTAAGCAATTTAATTCTGGAATTGCTGTCTGGTCTCCATACCTGCCAGCAATAGCAAACCAGCTCTCAGCACTATAGATAAGACAAGGAAACTGAAAATTTGAGTGAATCTGGTCCAAGAGCTCATGGAAATGAATAGAAAAGCTCTCAATAATTTCCACAGCCTTGTAGCAAGCTTCTGCTTCAACATAGAGCAAAACTGAGTAAAATTACCCTGGAGCAGGAGGGACTCACATATTTATATCAAAATGAGACAAGTAGGGAAGAAAAGAGGATGCTGAAAGAGAGAAGTGGGCCAGAAAGAGGAGAAAAAAGTTTTATTTAGTGGACAACATTCTGAGGAGCTGGATTTTTTTGAAAATGTATGGGCCAACAGACTACAGAACAGATTGAAGGAACTATTTATCTTTGGCCTTTATGGGAAGGGATGACAGAGGGAAATAGAAACACTTGAGCAATCTTCAATACAGTCTTTCTGGTTCCACCAAAATCTCACCTAGGGCAACACATTTTGCTTACAAAATTGGGATTATACTCAGCAGACATGCAAGTTGTAATTAGACATTTTCTGGAAAAAAAAGTACAGAATCTGAAAATGTACTTTTCTTTGCCAGGCACTGCACAAGCATAAATGAAGAAAGACAGCCCCTGGATTTGGGAATCTGGGAATCTGTAAAGCAACAGGTAGGAGACAGGAAGTACAGTTCTTCTAATTGCTCCAGACATGGAGGAGGACATGTAAGTGATCAAAGTGCATTAATAGCAAAGCTCAGACTTGAAGCCAAGTATAGTGCTCTCCATTACTATTGCTTATCTGTAAGATTTCCTTGTCTGCTTGAAGTTTCCTGGTCAGACATAACTTTTCAATAGGCACATCCTGAAAGTGATTATAGCTATTTTACACATTTAGTTTTCTACACCTAATGCTGGCCCCAGGAAAATGCAGTGTAAGAGCTGAGTCATCATCTTGCGAGATGCAAAAGAGCAGTGNAGGCCAAGATGCCATTGGCCTTCTGTGCTGCCTGAGCACACTGCTGGCTCATGTTCAGCCGGCTGTACCATCTTACCCTGTGCACAGATGTTTTGAGATGCCAGCAGATATAAGGAAAACTCCACTGAGACTCCAGTTTTGGCTCCAGCATTGCTACATGCCAAAATTTATGCAGCTTGGACACTGTGGAGAAATCCCATCAAGGCTATTTCTCATTATCTGTCTCCTCAGAAGGAGTGTGGTCATTAGACAGTGCCAACAAAGGTTTTAGCTTTGATCAGGCACTGTGGAAAGAGACTCTCTAGTCAGAGTCACAGTGGGTCAGCCCACCTCACTGGCTGTTTATGAAAGCCATTTCCAGAATCACAGACAGAAAATGCATTATGAGATCTTACTGTTAGAGCCACAAGGACCGCAGTGGCTGATCTTGTCTCATCACTTGCAAAACCCAACATGCAGAGCTGTGCCTGGCCAGCTGGCATTCCAGATACTTTGTTCTTCCCCACTACTTATCAAATCCAATAAATTCTGGTAAACTAGACCATGTACTTTAGCAATCATCCCAGACTGGACATAAAGAGCTGAAGCGTTGACAAATTCACTGCTTCCCTTGGGAAATGCTTTCAGTTATTCCTTTCGTTAAACCTTAAAAAAACCCCAAACCCTTTCATCTTACTTCCAGTTTGAATTTTATGGGTTCCATCTTCTGGACTGAATTTAAGATTTTATTTGTGGGGTAATAGGCCTTCCTGCTCTTGGATGCATTTTTCCTTAATAAATCATTAAAACATCATAATGTCCCTAGCTTCCTTCTGATAAGCTATATGGGATCCTGAAGGGTTTTTCAAGCTAGAGAGTATCTTAAGGATTGTAAATCTTTCCTGTAGCTAATTTCTGAACATTTCCTAGTCCTTCTGCTTCCCTCTTGAATGTGGTCATCCAATAGATGTGTTGTCAATGTCATACCAGTGAGAAAATCATGTTCTTTCTGCTACTTTATATCTCCTTAAGTAGTTACCAGGAGGAATAAGTTAGTCCTTTTGCTCTGCTTGGAGCTAGCTTCCAGTGAGTTATCTGTGTAACCTATCAGAGGCATCTGTCAGTGACTCCCCAGAGACACTGCTTTTCAGAATACAGCCTCATAAATACAAAAAGCTTTTTTACATGGACTACACTCTGCCATATTCATCTAGGACAGATGTTATAACACAGATCACCTGATTATTGCCCAGTTAGGAATAGCAGAGATTGCTTTGTATCACTGATCTACTCTTACTAGCATCTTACTTTTCCAATTTTCTACCCAAATACTCTCCAGCACACGGAGCATGGAAATGTTGTCATAGAATTCTGTTGTCTCCCACAATAGGAATAGCCCATGTTCCAGTCTATTTCCTTCCCCTGCCTCACCCAGATTCAGATAAAACTGTTGTTTTTTGCTATCTGTGAGCCAATCAGGTTTTAATCCATTTTCTTCCTTTATTTTTACCCCAGTCTGCACTGTGCTATTACCATGGTCAGTGTGCCAACTTTGGCAAACTCTAATCCCCATAATTATTTCTTTAATATAAAGTAGTGACTGGAGGCTCCAGAGGAGTTATGCACTGTACCTAAACATGCAACGAGACTATCCATGGCACTGAGCAATTATAACCTGAGCAGATCTGGAAAGAATATAGCTAGAAGCTAGGAAAAAGGATTTGACAATAGCTTTGTTTTCATACAGGGCACAGGGATGTGGAGAAAATCAGAATGAGAATGTGTGTGGCTCTGGCTTTACTGTCAAAAAACAAACTTTTCAAGCAACTGAGGAGCAGACAACACCTTCACTCAACCTTCTGACTTCACTATTGCCTGATATTCAGGTTTGGTTTACATGTATATTGTTTTTCTGTTCCCTATCCTTTGCCACCCTTGCTCCAGTTATCAGCCATCTGGTGTCATCTCAAATGTGCACTTATCTATGTTGCTTTAGTCATGATAACTTATTTCACAATAGCACATGTCTTGCTGGATGATATAATTCTGGCCAGGGGCTCTACTCTTCACTGTTAGATTATTTCCTGCCAGTGAGACATGAAACTGCCTTTTCTGGCTCTCTACTCCCCTTTCAGAGCTGTGAAGTCTCCTTTCTTGTAAGACACCTCCCAGAGGCCTCCAGATTATGCAAAAACATGAATTCTCCACACCGTAGGTGTTTTGCATAAGATATCCTGCATAGTGCCTTTCTGTTGTAGTGAGCACAAAAATCTGCTCCCATGAGAAGACAAATGCAGAATCCCAACCCGGGCCTAGGCACCTGCTGCTTTAAACATTCTTGGGGCAAGCCAACTCTTCCACAGCTGGCTAGCAGATGGGGAAAGGTGAGAACAGACAGGCTGCTGTTCAGGGTTTCTGTGGCAGAGTAGTAGGATTGCGTTAAGCTCCTCTTAACACATTATACAGAATCCTAAGCCTTTAGCTGAACGAGGACTACAATCCTCTTACGCGTCTTTGCTGAAATTCCGTGAGTTACATGCACGCACGCACACACAGCAGCACAGAGGAGCCTTCAGGAGAGGCTTACCCCTCGCAGGTGACAAACGACACCGGGCAAGTTTGTGCTGGAAAGCCCGCGAGCCATCAGTCACCAACAGATGAGAGATGGCTTTTGGCTACCCCAAGCTTAAGGCATGTTGTGATTGCCTTCTTTTTATTTACGGGTAACGGAATTGCTTGTTAAGTTTGGCTTGTCCTTTCTTGCTGGGGATTTTTGTGTGTGTTTGTTTTCTGTTTCCAGCATATTCATGTGAAGTTTTTACCTCTGCTGACCTCCAGCAACAAGGCAACTCGTGTTTGGGTTTGACAGTGTGACAGGCATTTGCAAAGGGTGAAGCTCACCTCCGTGCAGGACATCAGGACAAGGCTGGGGTGCTGCAGCTAAGGTGGACAGGAGTGCCAGCACTGTGTGTGCGTGTGCATATGTGAGTGAGAGAGATCCTGCCTTACTTAGAAATGGGGGTTCCCAGAACTTGTTCCCAATGCAATTGCAATGAGCAGGAGTTTCTAACAACTGTCAGGGTTCTCCTCCTTCATTGCAATGCTTCAATATCGTAAATATTAATTGTTTATTTATTTATGTTGGAAATGTCAACATTTACTTGGGATTTTCAGTGCCCACCCATCAAGGGGCAGGGCTTTCAACACTGGCTGTAAAAACCCCAAACTCAGACATGTTCAAAGTGTCTGACATTGAAGTTCCAAGCCACATGGCCCAAAAAATCTACAGAAAGAAACATGGATCCTCTACTTGGGAGCTGACATTCTCTGCTGCTCTGAGACCCCAGGGCTGGGACTAGCTGGAGTTCCACATCTGTGCTTGACCAAGACCTACACAAGCAATGCAAGACCTGACCATGATGAACTGGAGAAAATGAACCATGGGTTCTTGCTGCTTGCCAACGAGGGTACATTTTTCATTTGTTTCTTCTTCTCTACTCACCAGTAGGCTCTCCCTATCCATCCTCCTCTGCATAAAAGCTCTGGCCAGTGTCTGCACTCAGGCTGCTGTGAACAGCCTTGTGCAGCAACTGAAACTGCAGGAGAAGCTAGCTTGTGAGTCAGTTGGCTAGGGAAGGGGCAGATAAGTGGCATCTTAAGAGCCAAATGTAGTTCTGAGGGTTTCTGAGGTTAGCCTCCAAGGCCTGTCACTGGCTGCCTGTGGCGCCAGGCCTGGTGCTCACCAGGGTGCCCTGCTAAAGCTCTGCTAGCCAAGTGGACAACAGGCCCCTTGGGAATGTCTCCATGCTAAGGCAGTTCCCTGCAGGGCTACCTCAGATCCCACTTGCTGGATCTACATGGAGACTTGGTGGCAATTATGGGCAAGTTGTCCTGTGGGATGCCATAATGCAGGGAATTGCAGCTTTGGTGGTGTTGAGGCATCCTTGAAACATCAAAGTTTGGTTTTTTTCAACTTGCCAAGCAGGATGTTTTGAGTCTCTCTGGATAACTGTGAGGTTGTGTCAGTGACTCTGGATTTTTATCAACAATAAGCATACTTAAAAAAAATCCCAACCAGCTGTGCCAGCTGTGTCAGAAATAGTGTGGTGAACTCATCATGGTATTAACAGTAAATATCTCCATACAGGGTTATACAAAGCACTTGTGAGATTTGTGTCTTCTTCACACAATTCATTTAGTTTCTTCACTCTGCAGAAGCAGAAGGCTGGCCACTCTTCAGGTAGAGCATACAATTCCCCATCATGGGAGCTATACTCCAGCCTTGTCCTCCTGTGTTGTTACTTGGCTCTCAAGCAGAGAGTTCTACCCATGGAGAGATAACAGAGCTGCCACTCTCTCCAGAGCTACAAAGAGTAGCCTGCAGGAATACTCTGCTGTACCCTTGCATTACCTTCAGCAGGGCTGAAGGGCTGCTGTGAGATGGTGGCTCTGTTGCCTGAAGCCTAGGCACGTGAAGCCTCACCTTAACAGCTCATTCCCTTAACAACTTGAGGAGTCCATGCTCCTTGAATGTATCTGTGGTGGGTTTCTCAGTCTTGTCTGCTCTGCCTTGCCTTTCCATTTTTGGCCTCGTCAGATGCTGACAGGGGTGAGAGGCTGATTGCAGTGCTGCCCCGCTGCAGGCCAGTGCATGCACCTCTGCCTGACAGCATCCCTTCCATGTTGTCTCACATGCAGCACTGCTACTGCTGCTGCTGCTGCTGCTCCTCTGTCCAAATCTAGAACATCTCCACCATTCTTCCAACTCCATGCCTTCTGTAGTTTTGTCATCTGACCTCCTGGGTGAGCTGTAGTGGAACTCTCAGCTGGTCCAGAGCTTTTCCAGCTTTAGTTCCCCCCGTACATGCTTCAGTTTTCCTCAGTCCCCTCTGTCTCTGAATTTAATGCTGCTGTGCAGAGGTGTTACTAGTCACTGTTTTTGGGAACCTCAATGGAGATAGGGTTAAAAACCCTAGGTTTGTGTCAGTGTTGACTCATATTTTAGGAACAGACATTCACTGAAGTATGAAGGCTCATTCCTGGCTTATTTCAAACATAATATCTATAATTCCTAGGCCTCTGCTGACATGTTTTGTATTTACTGTCCTGTCTGGTCCAAATAGCACTATGCAGGGAAAGCTTTGCTGTCAGAGGATTGCTTAGAAGCTAGATGTCTGTGGTACCCTCCATCAAAGCAATGCTCATGAGCACTCAAGGACAGTGCTTTTAGGAAGGAGGTGCTCTGCTGAAAGAAATCCCACCTGAAGGTGACCCTAAATATAATGATACAAGGAAGACTCTGTACTGGTTGGAAGAAAGGATAAGAAACTCTTGTGGCATTATGATGCTCCTCTTTTCCTTCAGGAAACTGAAACCTGAAGAATGGTGTTTTTCTGAAGGTCACCTACTGAGTTGGTGTCAGAATCTAGCTATCAGTTTGGAATCCAAAGCCACATTCCCTCTCTCAAAGACATCATACTCTACATGGGAGTTGCAATTCTGGCATTGTACTAGCTTTAATTTTTACTTAGAGAGCAAATCAATGAGATCTAACCTACCCATCCCTGTTTGAAACCAGGCCAAGTCACAACTGAGCACCATTTATGAAATAGTAACTGGAGCTCTGGAAACTGAACTACTATATTTGTTCAGCCTGAGGTGAAGTCTGTCACCAGATAATTGCAAAGGGGAATGAACTTATGCCAGTAAGGTCAGTTTTAACGTTTCATCCTTTGCAAGCTCAGTTCATAGTTCCTATTTATTAACTGCAACAGGGGCTTTGTGCTGGGAGATCTCTCTGAGAAGTAGGATGAAACGGTGCCTATCCCAAAGAATATACAGAAGAGGATGTTTGTCTCATACAGATTAGTAGCAGGGCTTTTTGTTCAAGCAGAACAATTCCTTATATTCACTGTGCATCTATTAGGAAACACTCAGATTAGGGTGTTCCTTAAAAAGGGAACGTGAATCTGAAGTAGTGGAGAAAGAGGAATCCTTTCGTGGAGCAAAGAGCAGGGAAGCAAAAGAAAAGTTTGGGCAGAGAGGAGATGTGTTATGGTTTGCAAAGAAAGGTTGCTGAGGCAGAGGGGAGTGGAAGGCACTGACACTCAAGAACACTGCAATACAGCAAATAAAAATCAAGATCAAGCATGCAGGAGGAGTTTCTCTGGCAAAGAGGGCTTGTTGCGCTGTTGGCTACATGCAGCTGTGGTCTGCACACTGTCTGTCCCAAATTTGCCAGCAGTTTCTCCTGAACTGGAACCATCTACAAAGAGGCTGCCAAAATCACTTTTCTGGACGTTCAGCAGAGATACTGTTTGAGCTCCCATCAGAGAACTGGCCTGGCTTCTGGGAATAGAGCCACCTCAGTCACACCCCTTTCATGCTCACTGCTCTCGGAGTGGCCAAGCTATTGTTTGCAGGGCCTGAATTGCAAAGCTGCATGCATGGAACTGAAACAAAATTCTCTCACCCAAAGAGCTGAGCAGCAATTCTTCATGCCCTCAGATTTGCTGGGTATGGGAAGTTGTCACTAAGCATGTGTGTGTGGATGGTCCTACTTGCAAAGGCTCCAAACAACCTGCTGTCTGGCACACTGAACTGCAGCAGCACCAGGACACTGCTAATAGTCTTGGAGCATTGCTTTAAATTCATTTGGCTATACAACATCAGACCTGTCACCTGCAGGATATGAATCTCTCTCCATGCTAGTTCCTGTCATGCCCATTTTTGCACCTAGTACACTACTTTTTCAAAGATTTATATTTCCATACATTACAAATAGGTCAGGAACATAAGTATTCATAGCTTAGGTGGACAGGTAGTGTCCATTCTGATCATAGCAGACATCTGAATCAACCTGATGGCTCCACAGCTTTGTCATCCATTTTGAGTCTAAATGTGATTATTATCAGTTCCTCCAGACAAATCCTGTGAGATACACTTCAGTGGTTGGGTCTGGACTAAGCAAGCTTGAGGGCAAATTCCTTCTCAGCCCCATAGCCTTGAAATGGATTTATCAGTAGAAACAAGGGACATTTTTCTTCTGGAAGTCTGACATATTTTAAATAGTTACTATTCCAGCACAACATTTGGAGACCATTATAAATACTACCCACTTAAAAAATGTATTGTTTAGCTCTTGTGCCCTGTAACACTCTGAGACAATGAGTTCCAGCTAATCTGATAAGATGACAGTAAGGTCATGTGCAGTGTTCTGAGGTGTATTCTTGCTGTTGAGTTGTATGAGTTCAAGATATCTCTCCTCTGTAGCTTGTTCAATATTTCTGTGACATCTTCTTTCATCTATCTTCCCTGCAGTTAAAATATTATTCACTGCTCTGCTTGGAGGTTAATGCCAGAGGCCAGTTCCTCTGGGTGGGGGCATTGCAACAGGGCTATATACAAGTGTGCCAGGAAAATCCTTCCTCCTGCTTCTCTCAGGTCTCCATCACCATCACTTCTCCAGAGTTCAACAGGATGGCAGAGCTCCCAAAAGGAGTCATGGTGATAGAGGATTTCCTAGAGGACTGCAGATGAAATGCTCCAGTCTTTTTGACAAAGAAGCTCTTGTAGAACTTGGAGAAAGATCAACAAAGGAATTTTAAAGCCAATCTCTGTGGGAACCGAGAAGTACTGAGTGGCAGCCTGTCTTGCTGCAGATTTTCACTCCATTCCTTGAGAGATAGCAGGATAGTCCCAGTCTACATGAAGGCATAGTGCCTCTGGAAGTCTCCATTTTGTGACGCAGTGCTGACAAGCCCTGGCCCCACAATAATTCAGTAGAGAACTAGTTTTACCTCATCCAGCTCTCTAATGATAGCCATTGCCCTAAAGAACAGGACTTCTGGAGCTGCAAGGCAGGACTGACAGCAGTAGATGTTCTCCTGGACACAAAGGTCATTGCTGGCTCTCAAGAAACCTCAGTGTGCTGAAATGGAAGTGGAAATGGTGTGTTTTCATTAGTACACAGCAGTACTGGCATGTGCCTGCTTCTGTGCCAGCAGATACTAATGCCCATTGGAGCATGCCAATCAGCAGGCCCTGTCTAATCCTGCTGTTGTATAATGAGTAAAATTATTAAATGGGGGAACTGCAGGTCAGAGAATGAGAATGAAGCTCAATGGTGTAGAGCTGCTGTGCTCTGCAGAGATCCCAGGTAACAGTCCTCTCTGGTGCCCTCCTCACTCCTGCTCCTGGGAGCCTGACCAGTGCTCCTTTCTAGATCTAGATGCCCATGGTCAAGGGTGAGGTTGTGAAGAACCTAGCTTGTGCTCCATCTAGTCTGTCCTGGTTTGTGCTAGAACAGAACCAATTCTCTGTTCTGTGATTTTAATTTTCAACTAAGTCTCTTCTAAGTGACTGCACTTTCTGAAGTTAATGGCATGTCTTTGCAGACAGTGTCTGCTTCTAGAAGTGATAATGCTTGGTGTTTATAGTGACTACTAAGGGATGGCATGCAGAAAGGCTTTGCTTACACTTGCTCCTATAGATACCAAGGTCAATGCTAAATCTTGTGTACCATATTCAGGAGCCCTGAAGCAAGAGATCACACCTGTGAGGAGGAGTGGAAAGGACAGGTGATCCTAAACTGGCCAACCAGATATTCCATTTCATGTCCTTTCTATTCAGTATAAAGCTGAGGGATCACAAGAGTTAAAAGCCTCTTCTTCAATGGCCAAAGTCTGAGAAGGACTCTGTCTATTCTGCCTTTGATCCTAATTCATGTATTGCTGAATCCAGCTCCTGAATCTGATTCCTGTCTGTCATTGAGCTCAGTCTAGGACTTCTGCACTGCCTGTGCAGAGCACCATTGGTGATGGTGTTGTAATTGCAATCAAGGGGTTGGATTCTATATTGGTTTTGTATACATTGATATATATTTCATTTTATTGTTATTATTTTCATTAAAGCTATTTTAATTTTCTAATCCATAAGTCTTTCTCCCTTATTCCCTTTCTCTTCCACTTGGGAAGAAAAAGAGGTTAATAGAGAGCATCTGTCACTTGTTTAATGGCCAGCCCAGCCCTTACCCTCGACATAGCCATAGCTGGATATCACAGTCCTATCAATTTTAGGCCTTTATTGAAAGATAGGCCTGTTGCCTGACAAAATAGATGGAGGCTTTCCAAAGGGTGACCCTTCCTTCCCTTCAGCCTGTTACACACCTTGCAGTGTGACTGTACCATGGAGGGCAAAAGAGTGGGCAGCACTCAAGAAAGAAAAGCTATTTCTGATACAGTGCTGTAGCACTGCAGGCATAGAAAAAGAGGCAGAAGTGGCAGGTGGATCTCCAGACTACCCACAGGAGAAAGATAAGGGAAATGAAGGGAAAGTGGAAATGTAGGAGGAGGATCTGAAGGAGGCAATAAGCCCAGGTGATTTTGTTGTTTCAGCTCTTCTTTATAAGTAAAAGCTTCCCTCACAGGTCTCATCACTCTTTCCCATTGTATGAAGAATTCAGGACTCTGAAGATAAAGGTCATTCCATTCACAGAAGGAAGAAGGAAGTTACTGCATTTCTCTGTAGGACCTCAGGGAAGAGCTGGATACTTAAGACTTTGGATGGACTCCGAAGGGAACCGCCTTTGAGAAGCTTTCAACTAAAAGGAATGATCTGTGGTCTGAGGCATTCAGGGAGGGAGAAACAGGATTCTCAGGATTGTATGAGGTCCACAGAGAGCTGAATATCTAGTTAATTTCTCCAAATGCAGAATTACCTATCATCTGCCTTTTTTTGAAATTATCCAGGAATAGTGGGAGCAAACCAAAAGCTGAGGCTAATGCACAACAGCCCTGTTAATCATTTATTAGTGTTTGCTTGGTGCCTGTAATGTGTGTGTGGAGATGGCTCTGATGAGCTCTGAACTTCTCATTCCCATCTGGAACCTCTTGCTGTGCCCAGACTTTGTTCAGACTTTGTTTACCTTCAACTGGCCATCTGGCCTGTCACCAGGAAACACATCAGTACAGATATTGATCTGTACAACTGATTTTGTGTCACTATCTCCTCTGGGAGTGCGTTCACATGAGAATAACTCAGAAAATTCCAAGTTCAGAATGCCACCACAGACCCCCACAAGAGTCCTCTGTCATGAGGATGTCTCCTCCCTGCCAATGACACTCTGTAAAGGAATGGGAGATCAAATACCAGTATCTGTTGGTATACTGACCAGCCAAGACTGAGAGGGTTAAAGGCCTGGGAGGTAGAAACTAATTTATTCTTGTCAATGCCAAATGATATTTCTGTTGAGTGGTCATGGGGAGCATAATGAAGATGTCTTGTAAGAACAAGCCCACTGGGGTTTTTGGGCAACATTCACTTGAATGTTGAAGGGACTTGAAAGAAGGAGTGTGGTTCCTAGAAAGGCTGGGTGATTCCTCTACTCCCCTGGGTTCTCTTGGAAAGACTGGAATTCAAACACTTCCCCTGCAGCAGGTTGTCTCTAAATGTCTGGGATTTCCCTGCTGCCACCTCTCCCTTTGGGATGTGTTAGTTATAGGAAGGGAGAGAGAAGGAGGGAGGCAAGAATAGTAATATTTTGGAATCTGCAGGCAAAGATCCTGAGCTGGTTTAGTTCATGAAGCCAGTTCCCAAAGATGCAGGAGTGAGGGTGTCTCTCTGATGGGAACAGCTGGGCTGGTTAGCTGATCTGGGAGTATCACTTACCTATGGACAACCCTGCACACTCATAGCCTACCTCAGCATCCCAAAACATCCCCTTGGCCCTGAATGGAGGGGAATATAAACTAAGAGTTGTACAAAACTGAAAAGACTGCTCCATTTTTAACAATGACTGAGGGGAAAAAAAAGAAGGATTTCCTGAAAGTAAGACACATCTGATGTACAGCAAGAAGCACAGTTCTATAGCCATTCCTGTTTCCATTCAGTCAGTGACACAACCCATAACCCCATGCCATAAGTCACTGTACTGTAGGCCCTAACAAAGATGTCCTGAATGTCTTATCATGTGGCAATGGAGCATGATCTTTCTTCAGTTTAGACTAGATTTCCTTTAAGAAAACAATGTGCTAGAGGGATTACAAAGAGAGCCAAGAGATGAGGTATAAATAATAGAAGGAGTATTTTCAGCAAGAATAAAAACAAACAGTGTCATTAGAGATATATTTATTTATTTATGACCTTACAAAAATAATGGGAGAAAATCTGCTAACAGACCAATTTTCAGCCTCTATTGTCTTCTGCTGTAGCCATCCTAACTTTTACTAGTCCCTTTTCTCTGCTGGGTATGAACTAGAGGACTTGTGAACAAGTGAAACAATGCTTTTCCATCCTCCTCACCTCAAATTTAGTTCCAAAACCCAGAGCTAGGCAAATGGAATATATTTTTAATAGCTCTGAGGACATCTAACACTATCCATCCAGATTCACTGAGCTTCTGAAACGGGCTGCTTCACACATATTTCTGAATCTACTTTCAGGCACCAGCATTTGAAAGGCTGGGCTGCAGTAAGGAGCTCTCTTGCTGCTGCACTACGACAGAGGTAATAGAACAGAATCCAGCTCTCAGCTATTCTAAAGCAGCAGCTTTAGCCCTAGTATTCACAGTCAGCACCTGTATTTGGCAACAGGTTAGTCTTCAGGCATTTTTTTTTTTACTATAGCCTTATTTTAAATGCTCTTGAACTTGCAGTCCTGACTTGAGCTCTCCATCAGCCATGCCAGTGTGCAAATGAGACTGGGAGGAGCTGATCCCATGGTTATACTGAGCATCACTGATTTTTTTTTTTTTGTCTTCACCTCCCTTTTTTCTCTTCTCAGCTTTTCAAACAAATCACCTGCATGCTCCAAGGCAAAGCAGGCTGATGGGGTACCTCAGCTCCTGCCAGCTCTGGGAAAGCACACGGATCTTGCCACATATGTTAGCAAAGGCTCCTTGCTGACAACTCTGTTGGCAGTTTTTCCCTGCTGCTCACCTGGAAGTCATCCTATTGGAAAGGCTCTAGGAATGAATCTCCACTGCACATTCATAACTCTCACGCATTCTTCCAAGAGAGCTCTCCCTCTTCCTTCCCCCTTCCCAAAGGCAATGTTTTTCTCTGTTACATCCAGGCCAGTGGCATCAGGCAGGGGCTGCAGCTGTGGAAATGCAGGTCAGGCTATTTAGTTTGATCAAAACCACCGAAACCCAGGTGCAGGGAGAGACGAAAATTCCCATTTACTGCTGGGAGTTTCAATCTCTTGACTCATATGTGAATAATAAGACTAGACAAATTAGGTCCTAATTGATATCAGGCATATTCAGTGGTCCTTGCAGCTGATGAATGTTTTTCCACTGAATTCATTGCCTTGTGGATTAGGGCCTATGGACAGAGGGTGCCAACAAAAACCAGAGCTGTAAAGTTTGACAGAGAGCCCCTTCGGGGAAAGAGCAGTCCTGTAGTACCATATACTCCTTCAAGAAAAAGGGGTTAAGGGAGAGGCTGGAACTGATCTTCTATCCTCTGCAATGGGGTGGGGGGACAGAACATAAGATTTTGGGCACTTGGGACAATTTACACTGAGCCGCAGATGTCTCTTCAATAAGCTTCATTTCTTCTAGGATCTGAAGGTTCATAAAGAGAAGATTTCAGCCTTGAGGGCCTAAGGGACAATGGTTCTGTGTGCTGCACCAAGGGTCAGAGAGGCTGGTATGAGTTGGCTGTCACATGGATAAAATGGCATGTATGCACTGCTTTGCTGTGCCTTGTGCCTCTGGTTGCACAGTAACCTGGGGGCACAAGCTCAGGTCCCAGCCAGCTGCTGAGGCCAGCCACACCAACACCTGGTCCTCAGAACCCCTCCAAAATCTGGAGGGGAGTGAGCATCCCTGATGTCAAGGAAAGGCTTGGCTGATGGTGCCCGGTGTGAGGCTCAGGGAGTGCACAGCAAATGGTCCAAGTTCTTGGCAGGCCAACCAGTGGGTTTATTTCTTTAGTTTTGATGGGGAGGAGGAGTATATGAGAGAGAAGGTTATGATTTAAATGTCTATCCTCTTGCCAACCAAAAATGTCAGTGAGGTGTTGAATTACTATTGACTTTGCAGGCCAGCATTTGCATTCCCTCCCCCGTCCCAGCTCCACTCTCCTTGCGGTGTCTCTCACTTGGCCAGCAGGGCTGCTATAAAGGGAAAGCAAGCCTCGCTGCCCGACACGGGAGATGTTTTAGTCCCTCCTTCCCCAGTTGAAGGAGCACCCCTTTCTCCCCTGCTTCCCCCCAGCCCCCCCCCTCCTGCCAGACCTGCTGGCCTCCTGAATGCTCCTTTTGATTCAAAGCTAATGGCCTGCCCTTTGAAACACCAGCTTGCCTCCCAGCAGGCCCCGCAATGGGTGCTCCAGGCAGTGGAGGGTGCCAAGAGGGGTTAAGGGGAGCAGAGATGTGCTCTGGCCTTCTTCTAGTTTTAGCCTGTTTTCGGATAATTTTCCAATAATGCTTCCCTTAGCATTTAGCCAGCACCAGATGCTTTCACTTTCAGATTGTTTCACGACTTTCAACAGGTTCAAGGCTTTTAACCTCTGGCTCCCTCCCCTCACAGACGTTTGGGTTAAAGCATCTGGGATCCTCACAGGGTGAAATGAAATGAAAAGTTCTCTGCCACTGCCTGGTGTTGCCTTTCATGTATCTTGCCAGCAAGGCTCTTTCCAACAGTTGCAGGGCACACAGGGGCCATATAAGGTAGGATGTGGGCTCAGATGTCACCCTTGACTGATCTTGAGCTGCCACTGGGGTACAGAGATGAAGTACCCAGCTGGGATCGTGTTGCCAAGGGCTTAGCTGCGGGGAGGGGAAGGTGTTGAAGGGGTCTCCTAGCACTAGCATGAGTAGGAGAGTGGAAAAGGTGAGGTGAAGAAACCCTAAAAAAAAGGGAACCAAAAAGAGCAGAAATGTTACACACAGGAGAGGCCAGCTGAGATCAAGATCACCATATCTTTTGCTGCAGTCAAGCTGGCTCTGGAAACCACACTGGGCAGCACTTAATCCTATGAATAGACTCATTTGCCCTACAGGATTTGAAAAAGCAAAACTCTGTGTACTGTGTGTTAGAAGTTAGGAGGAGTAAACTGGAAAAAGGACGGGCATTGCAAAATCAGGGGCTGTATCTTAGCAAGGTTTGTGCCAGAGAAAGAAAAAGTTACTGAAAAGGAGTGTGACCCTGCAATGATTTGGCTTGCTAAGCCTGTGGGCTCTGATTTTGCTTCTGGTTCATAGCATCAACTATTTTGCTAATGTCTCTTAAATAAAGTGACCTGCATGGGTAAGTTGTAGAGCAGGATCTCATGAGTGTGGGATCAGCAGGTAGCATGGACTGAAGCAGGGTGTAGAGGTGGTGAAGAAGAGGCACTGAGGAATCTGCAAATTAGAGTGCACGGGGTAAATAAGGAGGAGCAATTTGTCCCATGCCTCTTCCAATCAGTGTATCAGGGAGTTCCAGTTGTTCCAGCCTAAAATCACCACTTTGTTGAGTTGAGACACTTGCAATAGCAGATTATCATCAAACTTTCATCACCCAGAGCTGAGCATGTATGTGAGAAATTTCAGCCCAGGGGAAAAAAAAAAAATCCCAAACCAACTCCAAATGGTTTCAGAAGGTTGCAGAAGCCAATGAAAAGAAGTGCTTAAAATAAAAGTGCCACCTCAACTATTAAAGCAGCCAACATGTAAGTGCATCCTGGCAACGAGGAGAGAAATTGTGTGGTCTGATGTGGTCAGTGCAAGATTCCAAAAAGATGTCTGACTAAGTACACCATCGAATGCAGACTTATCCTTGTTCCAGCAAGACATTCAATCAGCACATTATGAAACAGAAAGCCATTGGGTTGCTTATTGATCTACGGGACCCTTTTCTGTCAGCAGCTTATCTCCTTCCAGTTTGCAGCCACAAGAGTGAAGGAAACCCTATTGTAGGCTGTGTCTCCTTTGACGAGCTAGTGGTGATTTTATCCCCTTCTTGTAGTATCACTGGTGCTTTCCTGCATGCCCATTCTAGATAGAGAGAAGACACAGGGGTCTGATCAACAGTACTATGAGACGAAGTGGTCCCAAATATACAGGATCATATAGGTCTGTACAGGCAGCCCAGCACAGAACTTGCCACGTCTGCACTTCCCCAGCTCCAGTTTATTCTTTCATGCTGCATATCCAGTACATATTGCACATTAGTGCATATTGTAAAAGGCTAATTTGTGGCAGCTCCTTCTACTCCATCTATAGAACTGCTCACTGCCAGCTTTCTACATCTTTACTGATCAAGTAAGACGTAGTGGCCAGGACAAGAGCTGTGTTGGTTTTAAGCCCCAAGCTGGTATATCTACTCCTTACTCCTTACTCTCTGACATCCCTGTTGCTTCTTTCTGTTTTACAGTGAGTGAAAAACAATTTCTCTTCCCTTCCTCAAATCACCTCCTTCCAGTTCCTCTAAATGTTTCTCATCTTTTGTCTCTTCTTTCATCACATCCTCCTCCATGGCAGGGCTGGCTCCCTCCTTCATGCCTGATCCTGCCTTGCCTGTTGGTATCTGCATAATATGCATGAAAAGCTCCTTGGGGAAAGAGGCTGGTCTTGCTTGCTCTTTGTCTAGCATCAAGTACACCTCTTGTGCTGTATAAATAATTAACAGGCATCTGTCAAATGCAGACGAGAGCACATCTGCTCTTGAAGCCTTTTGCCACTGCTGCTTCCATGACAGTGCTCCTAGCTTCCCACGGTGGAGTCATCCCAGGATGTGCAAAGAGGAGTGGCAGAGGAATAGTTGGCTATGGTACAACCATTGCTTTGGGGAAACTACCCTACAGGGAATGGGCTGTAAAGCTGAGTCATGGTTGCAGGAAAAAAGTTGAACTCTTCTTGCTGCCTCACTGTGTAAACTGGTCCAAGGTTGCTCCTTATTACTTTGCTGCATCAGACTAAGGGAAAATACTAGCTTTGATGAGTTGCCAAATCCTCAATGAATTCTAATAACTACTAGAAACACCAGCAAGAGTCATTTTAGAAAGAACAGGAACAGAAATATTTGAATATAAGGTCTCAGTAATTCTAGCTGGCTCTTACTGGGGCCTTTCATCATAAAGGGCCACATCGTGGTGGAAAGAGACTGGTTCTGCTTACAGAGGATACCTGTGCCCTGTAAACCACAGAGCTGTGCTCTAGGAAGGCAGCCAGATTTAAGGCAGAGCTAGGAGCAGGCTGTGAGCCCCTGCTTCCATGGAGCTGTGGAGAGATGGCTGCTGACTGTGACATGGGGTGAGCAGCAGTGGAACTTCCTCAGTGCTCTCAGTCTGCGGGGGCATGAGCCTATCTCCCAGACCCTGCTCAGGTACCAAACCACAGTGCTGCATGCTAAGGGCCAAGAGTGGCCCTTTCCAGCTTCCAGTGTCTGCCTCAAAGACAAGCCAAGGCAAGTCTCGTATGAATTTGGGATTTTGCATGTGGCAAGGATAATATTGGAAGGCTAGATATTCACCTCTGTGCAGAGAAAAAAACCTCCAACCAACAAACCCCAAACTCCAGCCTCAGACATCCTTCCCTGCCAAGAACCATGTTTTTCTTACATGATGCTGTGCAGGGAGGTGGCTAGTCTGAGAGCTAACCCAGAGTCAGCTGCAGGGCCTAAAAAGAAGCCATTTGCTGCTACAGCAGATCTTTAGAGCCTGTGCCTAAAGACAGCTGAATGGCAGACTGGCACAGGAACACGATGGATCCAGTTGTGTGAGAGGCTGAGCATCCTCATAGGATCAATTTCTTCCTTCAGAGCAAGGTTCTTGAGAAGTGCCAGGGATATCATGGACTGATGTTTTAGAAATGGATTGTCTCAGCAGAGGCCCCATTGTATTGACATAGCTGCAAGAAATGTCTCATTTAGCATAATGCTATGAAAGCCAGGAAGGTTTTATGTGAACTGCAAGCAAGAGACACATCTCAGAAGGTAATCTGATGTAAGCACATCCTGTAGTGTTTGTGCAGGATGGTGGCAAAGCTTCACAGGATGTTTGGGTCAGAATAGAGTTTGTCTTAACTTTGTTGTTACTCAGGGGCCCAGCACTACAAGAGTAACCCAGACACTCAGTGTTTCCAATATATGCAAAGAGAGCTTTCCTGAGCTTCAGACTGTTGTCAGTACTGTCAGCCCAGTGTGTTCCTTTTGCTCATATGTGCCTGTTGAGCAGCCAAAAGAAAAGCAAAATACATTTGAAGGGAGTGAATGGGGAGAAATGTTATGAAATAAAAGATCAGAGGATCAAGAGCACTTCTGAGGCTCAAACATGCCACACACAAGCTCTGGGCCTGTGGTCAGCCGGAAAACATCAGTTTAAAATTCCACAATAGCCCTGGTATTTAATCCTTCTAATGCAAATTCCCCCCACCCCAGTCCTAGATCGGCACTACTACTGTGGTGGCACAACCCAAGCCTTTAAGCCCTTTTGAAGTATGCAAGAGTCCCTGTTTCTCAGCAGGAGGGCTGGGAAGCTATGTCAACAATGTAAAAAATGTTCCTGTGATTACTGTACCTTTCTGAGCAGAAACCAGGAGAGAAAGCAATTAATGCCTCCTAATCTGGGTCATAAATAAAACTTGTTCTCCATGGAAGCGTCATCTTTGTAGCCCCTAATTAGGATGGTTTTCTGTCACCTCCGAGCCTGCAATAGCAGGAGGAAGGACATCCATTATCTCTCTCTGCCCAACACAAGGCTTGGGCAAGTGAAGCCATGTGTCTGAATGCAACTGCAAGCAGTATGTTGTGCCTCTGTGATATTCTTCATGGTTTGGTGCCCAAAGCAGACAGATATTGCAGGTCCTGGGCATTGGGGTCTCAGCCAACTGCTGTGCCAAGCAGCTCTAATCCAAGATGTACAAAGGGTGAGGCAAGAGGAAGGAGCCAGAGGGCACAGGTGTTGACACATGTTGGTGATGAGAACTGTAGACCACTTCAAGCCAGACAGAGGGAGAGGCACAACGTCTATTGGCAGACAGTCCAGCCTTATCAACAGCTGAAGTGCATGCCAAGTATTTCCACCAGCCTCCCCTGTATAAGCAAGGTGACTTCCTATCAGCATCAGGAACGAGACCTTGGAGAGGCTGGAGCACTGCTTACAGACCAGTTCTCAAAGGGCGTCCAAGTATGTCTGTTGCACGGTAACTCCAGGTCTTTGGCACACAGGTGTTTTGTCCTTGGGTATCGTGGAGGTCTTCTGTGTGGGCTCTAAGAGGAGCTGTCTGCTCCAGAGCAGAGGGGAAGCCTTCCCTGTCTTGAGTGAGGCTTCTCCAGTACAGAACAGACTAAACTGGAGCAGAGCTCAGGCCATCTCACAGCCCTGCATGAGAAGTATTGGTAGTTGTTCAGCCTGGAGAAGAGAAGGCTGCAGGGAGACCTTATTGCAGCCCATCAGTACTTAAAGGGAGCCTATAAGAAAGAAGGACAGAGCCATTTTAGCAAGGCCTGTTGCGATAGGACAAGGAGTAATGGCTTTAAACTAAAGGAGGGGAGATTTAGAGATTTAGACCGGGTATAAGGAAGACATTTTTCACAATAAGGGTGGTGAGGCACTGGAACAGGTTGCCCAGAGAGGTCGTTGATTCCCCGTATCTGGAAACATTCAAGGTCAGGTTGGACGGGGCTCTGAGCAACCTGATCTAGTTATAGGTGTCCCTGCTTGTTGCAGAGGAGTTGAACTAGATGACCTCTAAAGGTCCCTTCCAGCTCTAATCTTTCTATGATTTTCTAGTTATGCATGTCAAGACTACTTTTGTATAGGGAGGGAAACGTGTGGGTGTGTGAGATGAGAAGAGAGAAATGCACCATATGAGAGATGCAAGGTAAACACATGGATGGCTGTGCCTTCTGAAAATGTGGAGAGGCTGAGCGTAGCTGGTGGGGTCATGGCAGGAGATAGATAAATACCTCAAGAGAGAACAACTAGGGAGGTGATAGGATAAACCCAGAAGAGCAGAAAGGGTGATGGTAATGGCAGGCCTACAAGGGAGACATCGCTGAGTGTAGTCCAAGAAAACTCATCTTGCCACAGCAGACCCATGCATGTGGGAGGTTTGAGGGTAGAAAGAGCTGAAAGAAGGGATGGGGAGGCCGGGGAGGAGCCAGTCATGGTTACTGTGGTGCTAGTGGAGGTGGTGGTCCTCATCACCTCCTGCAGGAGGTCCAAGCATTGGTGGGATGGACCTCACAACTCCAAGTGTCAAACTGCAGAAGACAAAGAACCTTATCTACACGTTTTTGCTCAACAATAACACCAAAATTAGCCACTGATGTGTAACCCAGGTCACAGCCCTATGTCTAAGACCTGAGCCCACCTATTGCTCTCCAGCTTCCACCTGCATAAGTGCATGGAAGACAGCCCAGATGGGAGAGAAGCACTTGAGGCGGTGCTTTCTCAACACCAAAACACCAAGTCATTCCCATGGCCATACACCACGCTTGCTGAGCTCAATACACCTTGCAGGGAGAAACAAGGCTTTGCCAGGAGCTCCTGTCCACAGCGATCCAGTCCTCCCTCGTGCTCCCAGTGAAGCCATGCTGAGGAGCTGTGGGATTCACCTGTGGCCAGGTGAATTTTGCCAGGACAAAGTGCCTCTGCAGCACTTTAGGTGAGCCTGTAGGAAGCATTGCACCTGTTCAGCTTCAGTAACATAAAAATCCTACCTCTAAGCAATAGAGGGAAAAACCATTTCGGATCCTGTTTCACCCTGCGAGGTGTTGAGTTGCCAATAGGCTTGTTCTCCCTGAACAGAGTGGGGGGTGATATAGGAATTTCTGATTCAGGAATTTGTGATATAGCATTTTTCCCCACTGTTGACTGTGCAAGACTGTGATGAAGCCAGGCTTGGCACTACCGTCCCCATCAGCAATTCTGCTGAGAGGAATTTGAGTTTTTATGGTCACTGATAAGATTAAACTCTTTGTTGCAGCTGGCCAAGGCAGACTTGGCTGCAAGTTGTGTAAAAGCACTGCTGCTGGGGCAGAGTGAAGGTAGTTTGGTTGCTCTCCTTGGGAATTCCCACACTTGCAAATGTTTGGATTTCATCTCAGCTGCTGTCTTAACTCCACGTTTGCCAGTGTGTGAAAGGCCTAGACCTTTGGATGAAAAGGACAGGAGTCCCATGGGGTAGGTTTCTCCCCACTTTCTTGCTGAGCTCTGCTGAGAGCCAAAGTATCCCTGCACATCTCCTGCAGGGGAGGCACTGAGGGACAATGCCAGGTGCAGCTCCTCCTTCTCCTCTAATGGTCCTTCTCAAACAGGCTTCAGCAAGGGCAAGAGTTGGAAGACGATCAGTAGCCCATGATCTGCAGTCAGTCCTCCTCCTTACTCAGCCCAGGGAATATCTCAAGGGTCTCTGCTCAAGAAGTCTTCTGGAGCTAAACAAGAGTCCTCTAGTCTTGCCTCCATTACGTGCCTACAACATTCATTAAAGATCCCACTTCCAGAGATGTAGAAATTGTTATTCCCTGGCAAACCCAAACAAGTTCTTCAGCTCCTGTCTTGAAACCTTGGTCCCATGTTGAGTCAGCAGCCAGTAGTAGTCTGGAGATCTGTTGATTCTCCTTCCTTTTCTTTGCCAGCCATCCAAGTTACCATACAGAAGGAGAATGGCTGCTTTTGCTCACCTCTGGCTCTTCTTCCCACCTAGAGGTCCACAATCCCGGCCCAGGGCCTAGCACTGAGGAGCCCCAGAGCCCCAGGGAGGGCAGCACAGCTGAAGGAGGGTCAGGAGTATTTTCTCTGATGTTTGTTTCCTCTGATCATAGGTAGAGGTGTTGCTGGCTCCAAATTATGGGGAGCAGCGCCTTGATCTCCAAGGTCTCTTCCAGCTGTAACTGTTCTATGATTCTATAACACACCCTAGTCTTACAAACTTAAAAATCCCACCATTTAAAAAAAGGACTATGGTTCTGGGCACCAGCTGTACCCAATAAAGTGTATTTGCTTCTAGCCTAAACCCTCATTTTTCTTCTCCCTCTGATTCGCTATGAAGTCTAAATACTAATAAAATGACTGGCCTTTGGCAGATGTACCCAGAGAGGCAGAGGGCTTATCTAATTCACCTTTGGTGGGAAATACCTTCCTTAACCTCACAACCGACCCAGAAAGCAGATATTCTTTTATTTGAAAGTTTAAGAGAGGATAACATCGTGACTTGAAGTTGTAAGATAGTCAGTTCTGAGTCATGCCTTGGACACAGGTCATGATTTGGTTGAAACAGGACAAAGGGAGATGAGAAATACTGTGTCAAGCCAGCACAACTCTGAGAGCTTGGCTGTTTCCTTGCATGAGATCACTGGGTGTGCAGGAATCAAACTAGGCAAGCTGAAGTCTCCCATGGCCCTTCCACTTGTGCCAGGGAGGTAAGGTATCTAGGGACAGGTGGGCAGCACTGCCTGCATTTTAAAAGAATTATTTTTAATGAGCCCAGTCTGCTGCTGTTCTCTTTCTTTGAGATTCAATCCTGCAAGTTGTCCACTTCCAACATGGTACCTCACGAAATAAAGCAGTGCTGTTAATCAGTTTTACAGACACAAAGACTGAGCAAGTCATGTTTGCCTTTGCAGGTGGAGGCCTGAGTGACTTACCCCATGTATCACGGGGAGGCAGTAGCATAACAAGGAGCTAACCAAGGTTTTTTGTGTCTGGAACAGGGACTGTAATACCCAGTCATGCCTCCCTGCAGCTGTAGTAATGCCTTTAAGGGGCTGCAGGGCAAACTGAGAACTGAGGTGCTGTGTCCTGCTGGGATAGCCATGGAGCAGTCCTCATGGAGAGCACCTTGGAAGAAACAGCAGCAGCAGGTGCAATAAATGAAAGGAATAAATGAAATGAAATACTGGTAGAGCAAGATGTAAGAACAGGTGCTGCCTTATGTCAAATAAACAGGGTAGGTGTCAGAAGACCTTGGTCCCAGCCTCCTGAGGTCTAGTCCCACTTATATATGTGACCACAGAGATACAATCCCATGACATTTGAATGTCACATAATTTTAAATGGATGTTCTTGGAAACAATGTACAAGGTAGTGCCATGGCTGTGACCTGTTCTTGGCCACATGGGTCTGCTAGTCCAGGCTACAAAGCAGTCACCACCCAGCTCTGGGAGTACTCTTAGTCCAAGCTGGTTATTTTAGTCATTATACAGAGCATCCTTTCCAACATTCCCATCCTTCCAACTGCAAACACTGACATTGGGAGCTGCAGCTCCTGGAGATGGGGTCACATCACAATCCGTGGGGCTTCAGCGATGTCATATTTCAGCAGGGCTGCCACCAGCTGAGGTCCTGAAATACCAGTTTTAATTAAAAGCTCTATTTTCTATTATGCACAGCTCATACATGCTGACTACTGCTCTTTCACCTCACTGGGACTAAGTCCACACTCTTTAAAATATGTCATGTGTCAGTCAGACAGAGCCCATGGGGGCTGGAGCACTCACAAGCTAGAGAGCTGTGTTCAATCAGAATAAGGTATAGAAAACAAATGGAAGCAGACAGAGAGACAGTGGGAGCAGTGGGGGGAGGTCCTGGATGGAAACAAACAGAAAGAGGAAATCTTGGAGCCAAGTGGGTGAAAAGAAAAAAGAAAAAGAAGAAGAAAAAAAAAGGTAGGCAAATAACTGTGGTAAAGAAACCCTAGATGCCTTTCTTGGAATCAGTGTATTTTAGGCACTCAGTACATCTAGAGCTCTCCTTCTGTCTCTTGTGAGCTTCAGTCCATGCAGCCCAAGTAGGAGAAAGAAAGAACTGTTATGTTAGCAGTGGATGGAAAAAGCAGATGTATAAAAAGTTTATAGATTTAGATGAATTCTCTCAAGGACTTCCGAGTGGATCTGTCCTTCCAGTCTTAGACCTTCTCCTACCTGCTACAGCAATTCACATCTGCCTTTCTGATGAGGAGAAGTTCCTATCTTTTTTCTAAGTGTTTTTCAATCACTGCTCTCCATCTGAAGCCTTCTTTTTTCAAAGCAAAACTGGCCCTCCTTTTCAGCCTGTGCAGGACCTCTGTGCTTCCTCCAGCAGCCAGCTGTGCACTGGCCCTTACTGTGTATGGGCACAATGGTCACGCAGGTTACTGAGGACAGGTACCTTGCAGCAGCCAGCAAAGCCCCCTGGAGCATGACCCAAAATTGAATTGAAGCTGACAGCTTGTGACTGGGATGCAATAATCCCTTTCTCGCTCTGCTGAATCCAGTCTTCTGGACACATAGGTCTGGCCTCCTGCTGCCTCACTGGACGAGTGTGAAAGGCTGCTACAGGGGTGTCTCCAGAAGCACAGCCCTGGTGGCATGTTTTCTCTGGCCCTCTTGATGTGGTTTACCACCCTTAGGACTGCCAGCCTCCCCAGCAAGATTGGCTAGTAGTTTCCTGGCTTGAAGTCATGGAATCACACAACAAACTCTCCCCAGGGCTGAACAAGCTCTCTCCAGGCTGAACAAGCTTAATTCTCTCAGCCTGTCTTCACAGGGGAGGTGCTCTAGCCCTCTAATCATCTTTGTGGCCTCCACTGGGCCTGATCTAAAAGGTCCACATCTTTCTTGTGCAGAAGGCCCCAGATCTGGATGCAGTACTCCAGATGGGGGTCTCACAAGGGCAGAGTAGAGGGGCAGAATCACTTCCCTTGACCTGCTGGCCATGCATCTTCTGATGCAGCCCAGGAGATGGTTGGCTTTCTGGGCTGCAAGAGCACATTGCTGGCTCATGTCCAGCTTCTTGTTCACCAGAACACCCAAGCCCTTCTCTACAAGTCTGCTCACAATTATTTTTTCTCCCAGTCTGTGCTCATGTCTGGGATTGTCTCAATCCAGCTGCAGGAACTTGCACTTTGACTTGTTGAACCTCATTTGGTTCATGTGGGCCCACTTCTTGAGCTTGTCTAGTTCCCCCTGGATGGTATTTCTCCCTTCTGTTGTGTCAACTGCATCACTCGGCTTTGTGTCATCTGCAAACTTGTTGAGGGTGCATTCAATCCAACTATGTCACTGATAAAGATACTTAAAAGCACCAGTCCCAAGACAGAGCCCTGAGGGTCACCACTGCTTAACAGTCTCCACTTAGACATAGAGCCATTGACTGCAGCTCTCTGGCTGTGTCCACCCAGCCAATTTCTTATCCACTGAATACTTCATCCTTCAAATCCATATCTCTCCAATTTAGAGATAAGGATGTCATGTGGGACCATGTCAAAGGCCTTACAAAATTCTAGGTAGATGCTATCGGTCTGTCTTCCTTTGTTGACTGTTGCAGCCACTCCATCACAGAAGGACACCAGGTTGGTCAGGTAGGATTTGCACCCAGTGAAGCTGTACTGCCTGTCTTGGATCACCTTGTCTTGCATGTGTTTTGATATTGCTTCCATGAAGATCTGTAGCATTATCTTCCCAGACACAGAGGTGAGACTCACTGGTTTGTGGTTCCCTGGGTCCTCCTTCTTGTCTTTTTTAATAATAGGGGTGATGTTACCCTTTTTCCAGTCACCAAGGCCATTCACATAATGCATGGGTGTCTTGTGAGAGGGGTAGCTGTGACCCTGGGGAGGAAGTGTAATGCCTCTGGGGAGAAGGCCACAGGCTCAGGTTGTTATCTCACCATCCTGCTGCTCTGGGAAGGAGAAGGCAGGGCTGTGCCGCCTTATTTCCCATCACCTGTAGATGGCTCTTGCATACTCCGGTAAGGCTGGAGCAAAGCTGCCTCAGTTCATCACTCCTAAAAAGCTGCCAGTGATACAGCTACAGTGGCCTCCAAGAATGAGGAAAGGGGAGGAAAATGACCCCTTTGTAATATCCAAAACTCTTGTTTGGTTCACATGGAAACAGAAAGGAAAGCTTAAATCCTGTGCTTGCCATTTCCTCTGACTTCCCATGCCTAAAATCAGTAGTTACTTGGCTTTCCTGTGATGACATCACAGAAACAGAGCTGTTGGAAATGACCTCACACTCTTGCCCTCCTGCCTGACATGGGTACAGGGCTGCCAGGACACGACTGCAGGGCTTTGGTAACACAAGATGGGAGCTATTTGCTCTGGCTATATTAAGAACATTTTACAGGCTCCAACCTCTTGGTTTAGTTCACTCACTGGGATCTAGTGTCAGCAGTTTTGAAAACACTCCTCTCTCCAATAGCAGTGGAAATTTGTATGCTCCCTGTGAGACCAACCCAGCACCCACAGGAGTGCCCGGAGTGCCAGAACAGGCTAAACATAGCACTACTAATTTTGGAGAGGTTAGGTGATCAGATAAGGAGAGATGAGGGCAGGAGGAAAGGGAGAGTCAGTGAAGCTAGTAATGTTAGGCAGGGATAAGTGGAAAGGGATAAGTGGAAAGTGTGCACAACACAGCCGCATAAACCAGCTCCCAATGCATGCAGTGTGTATCTGCCTCTTGTATCAAATAACCAGGCAGGATCCTGCAGTCTAGGTGAATAACCCAGCCAAAGCAGTGGACTGAACAATCTTTCCCACTGAGAGCAAAGATGCACACTCCCTTTGCAAGTGACTGGGAAGAGTTTTGGGATGTTTGCACTCAACACCTGCTTGCAGCTGTGTTTCTGCTGGAGTGCCTATGACATCTCACAACTCTGCTAGTGCAGTGTTGCTCAGCTGAGGAAGGACACATCATCTGTTTTAACTTAACCTACTACTAAAACTAGTTTGTACTGAAAACTTTACACTGAAATGGATGAGGGAGAGCTCACATGGAGTAACCATCAGCCAACAGGCAGTGACTGGCAGCTGACCGGGGTAGTATCTTTGACAACTCCGTTTAGGACCACAAAAGGATGTTTGCCTCTGCCCTGAACAAATCAGTCACTGAAATAGCCTAAATCTGCTCTGGAGGCTCTGACATATGGTCTGTCATTGGAGACTGCTGTGTGTCAGCTGGGCCAGAGGAATGAATTCTATGTGTGACCACCTCACAAATACAAGGTGAAGGGTGCAGGTTTCACCTCTGTCACCCAATGCGTTTAACTCCTCAGTTGCTGTAGATAAGGAGCCTGGGCATGGTACTAGGTGCTGTGGCTCAGTCAATGCTTTAGAGCTTATGAAGCCATTAAAATCAATTGTACTTCTGAGCCCCACGATTAAAACAGAAGAGCAAGTGAGGAAATGGAAAAAGCAAATCAGCTTTATCAGGTGGGCAGTGCTCCCTTTTGAATCCCAGGCTCACTGATTCAGTGGCCAGGGAGGCAATATTTCTGCTGTTAGAAATAGATGTGAGGCCATCTAAGGCATGGGAGTTCTTCCCACCCAGGTTAGTTGCTAATTCATAGCTTTGCATGTAGTTCTTTGAGCTTACCTCTGGGACAAAAGTAATTTCGCAGCAGTATCTGCTGGGAGATGAGAAGTTCATAAGCTGCCTGGCTTCTGACTGGCTCAAATGCCAATTGAGTTCATGCTCTGGGCACATCAGGGAGAAGCTTTCTTCAAACAAAAGGGGGAAGGCGGGGGAGAGGGAAGCCCTCCCAAGGAGCTTCCACTCTTCAAATAGTTCCCGAATGGTCTCTCACTTTCACATGATTTGGGCATCTGGCATGACGACAAGTAAGCCCTGACAGAGCTCTGCTACAGGGTCAGGTGCATGCTTTAGAGACAAAAATAAGTGTTGGCTTCATTTCCATGTTCTCTTATCACTACACCCCTGTTCTCAGCCTGGCATTGGCCACTGAACAACTCCCTGTGTCAAGACTCTGGACTCAAGTAAGAAATAATGTTTAAGAGTTGGGCAATGAGGTTACTATGTCTCACTAAGCCATCACAGATAGGATAAAACCTTGTAAGCCCCTCTGAAATGCTCCCTAAGGGTTACTTTACCCACACCTGCTTGCTCCCCACCTCCTGCCACAGCCATCTCCCTAGCTCAGCTGGCTACTGCGTGGAAGTGCAATGTCATGTACTGGTGACTAGGACATGGTGGCTGCTAGCACAAAGCATGCCATTTCTGTTGCATTATTCTGCAATTATTGTGCAACTAGGAGCCTTGTGTAGCTGGGGATCATGTCACTTTGCAATTCACTGATGAATGAATGTTAAAGAAGTAATGAGAAGAGCAATCTGCTCTTATACCGAATCCCCATGCTAACCACATCACCATAGGGTGGTGTTAGACACTATACCCAAGCTGTAATATTCCTAGGTTCCTTCTGAGAAGAGCGTTGCTTTCCTTGAAATGGAGAAGGAAAGACCACTAAGTGAAACCAGGAGCTGCACATGTAAGTCCTCCCCTTTCTGTGCTTTTTCTAAATCTATTCTTCAATAATTGGATACAGTTTAAAAGTCATTTTGGGATGTTCAGGAGCAAAGAACTATCTTTTGTGTGGCTGAGATGGCAAAGCTCCAGTTGATTTAGTCCTGCAATCACCTGACATTTCTCATGTAGTAATTGTCTTACTACTTGTAAAAGTTTCTATCTGAGCTTCCAGAACAAAATGTTACTTTAACTCCTGTTCCTCAAACTGTGACTCACATATGGAACTCTATCAACCCATCTCATTCATCCTGGATATAGAAGTAAAGCTTAGAAACATTTAAAGGCTCAGCCCTCAATTTACAATGAGACAGTGCAGAATTGGATGTTCCTCAGATGACTCCTCTATGTAAAGCTCCACTAACATGGATCTCAACTCTAGTCAGACTTTTCAAGTGTGTCCTGCCAATGCTTTTCCCTGCTCTCCCAGTACTGGAGAAAGACCTGGTCCTGGGGTTAGGAAGGTTGTCACACCTTTTTGTGTTAGCCTTATGTCAGGAATTCAAACAAAATTAATTGCAAATTCATTTTTTTATTAGCTCCAAGGAGGGCACGGTGCAAACCTAGTGCTTTCAGAGAGACAGTTGAACTCTAGAAGTGAGTTAGGCTGAATCATTTTGTTCCCATGATTGCTTCTCTCAAAGAACTTCCTATCCAAAGGGAGGATATTACCATCTCTCATTTTCAGGTGCATAGATTTTTGCAACCTGGGATTTAAAGGAGACTCTCAGAGAACAGGACACATGTCTGTTCCCATAACTTCCCTTCCCTTAAGTTAGACCCCTCTGCTTCCTATGGTTTCTTTTTATATATGTCCTATGGCAAATCTTTCCATGCAAAAAAGCAGATGAACATTTTATGCTGACTCCTCCCCTGTGGCTGGCAGCAGTGGTGAAGTTCCACACAGATGGCTTTATGTCAACAAAACTGCAGGAAGAGCAGGCACACTGTTTGGCACTTTGGCACAGTTACATCTCTGTACTCAGGTGTCTATGCTCAGAGGTGTGCAAATGTTCACGTATTTGTAGGCTTTCCATTTTTTTGTGTGTGTGGATTAGTTTTTGGTGCATGAGGAGGCCCATGCCTAGGAGTTTGTACATGTGGCAGCAGAACCTTGCGTGTGCTCATCTCATCTAATGACAAAGAATCCAATTTGATTAAAGCTCTTCTTAACATTTGAGAGCACATTTTCCTGGCTATATTAAACTGTGGTCAAACATCATCCACATGCTTTGCAATGGCCTCATTAGAAAGAAAGCAGAAATGATGAAAGTTTTGAACTAGAGTGAGGGTGTGTCAGGCCTTTGGATCTGGGTGTGTAAACAAGGGCACAACAGATTTTGTGAGTATAAACTCTGAAGACCTATAAAACTAAACTCCTGTGACATATTTATGTTTCCTCATACACAAATCACATTGACTCTCACACTCCCCTATCACGCGGAGTCACCAGACTTCAAACGGAGCAGAGGAGGCAGCTGGATTCACTAAACAACATCTTGGGCACTATGAACGTGTGCCAGATAATAAGGGGAGAATTGCAATTAAAATGTCAAACTGTATCACATTTCCATAACAAAGTCAGAGAGGATTTCCCTCTCTGCGCCTTTCCTTTCTGTTTAACTTGTTTAGGGAGCTAAGGCTGCTCTTGCCATGCCATGCTTCTCAACCCCTGCAGGACAAGGTATATTTTTCTTGCAATATTTGCTTCCTTCATGAGATAATTTGTTGAACGCCTGAGTGAAACTGTGTAACAGAAGGAGCCAAAGTTGTCTCAGAGAAAACTATTTAAAACCTCCTGCTCAGTGCAGTGCTTGCTCACAGAGCTCTGCTCTTTGCTTTCCACTAATAATACCTCCACTTTGTTTTCCACTGGATCTTGAAGGACTTTCTGAATGTGCTATGCTCTCACAAGGATATAAAGCTCATTTGTGTACAAAGCAAATAAGGGAAATTTTAATGTGAAAAACAATGCTGCATAAGCTTACTCTCAAGATTATTGCAAAGGTTGTCTTTGACCTTTAAACCCTGACTCCAGGTAAAAGTTTGAAGCTGTGCTAAGGTTGTCCAAGACTCAAATAAAAATAGAAACAATGGGGAGCTTCAGGTGTTTGTCAGTGATAAGAACCACTTTAGACCTAAAAATAAGTATCTCTGTCAAACATCCCTGTCCTATCCACCTGGAGATCATGTGGTGACTTGCCAAAGAGGGAAGAACTAGACCATAAAACAAGAAAGAAAAATTTCAACATAGACCAAATATCACCCACTTGGTGAAAAAATGCTTCCCAGGCAGATTTTACTGGAAATATTTAATCGAGTGACCATTTGTACAATGTCTCAAGGCTATTAGTGCTATGAGCATTATCAACTGTTTAGTGGTTGCTGTTACGTTTGACATGTAACTGGGAAGCAAAATGGAGGTTACTTCCCATAGCAGCTGGCTCTTGTCCCCTTGAAGAATACCTCAAGCTCTGAGCCAGCCCTTGCTGACCTCTATAAACACATCCCTTGCTTTTATATACTGTAATAAAGGAGGCCTCACTCTGTTTTGGCTGGCTGTGGCTACCCTGGTCTTGGACAGGCACATACAGCAGCTTGGCGTAAGTTTGAACTCTGGGTTCCAGCAGCAGCACCATCTGTGAAGGAAAGGATGTGGAAACAGATGCTACCAGATAATGTCTGAGGCCACAGAAGCTGCCTCCCAGCTAGGAAGCCCCAAGCAGATAGCAGCCCATGTTTCCAAGCACACTGACAAGACCTGACCAGAGAGTCATCCAAGACAATCTGGTGCAGTGTTTCTTCCTCATGAAGCAAAATGGAAAGACTCTTTTTATTTTTTGTGTGTGTGGCAGAGGACTGTAGAAGTCCACAGGATCACCTGAAACATCTTTATGGGGTTTCTCCACAGAGTTCAGCCATCAGTTTACAGGTACCTTTTTTGCAAGGGACATTTCTTTATGCAAGATGTGAACACATCACGTACCCACAACTACCTGTCAGTAGTTTGTGACTGTAACAAGACAGCTTGCATTTCCAGCCATTGCCTCCTTCAGTGTTGGATCGGTCCATGCTGGGGTGATGGCATCCCTTCCCCTGGCTGCTGCACATTCCCATGCTCCTATTGGACCAGGCACCAATGACCACACAGCTGTGGCAGCCCAGGAGTCAGCTGGCATGAACAGGTTGTGCTTTTTCAGCAGACCATGAAGCCCACACTGAGGTTTTCCTTTCCTCCCCATCCCAGCCGTGATGTCCTCAGTCCTTCCAGCTCAAACTAAACCCTCCACCTTTCAAAGCCAGGTCACACGGAAATCTCCTGCCTGACTTTTGCTGGTAGCTGCATCTCCCTGCAGCACACTTGACCAGGGCATCTGTTATATTGTGTCTCAGTGCTTGCTTGTCTGCAGTGTCTCATGAGTCATCTCCATCCTCCTGCCTAGCTGTAGGCACAAAAACGTTGGCTTATGAATTGGCTGGTTTGGGCCCATGAGCACCCTAGAGATATGTGTCAGTCCCCTCCCATGGGAAGCTCTTGTAACATTTAACAGACACGTATAACCCTGCCTGTGCCTGGCAATTGCTCAGGCAGGTGGCATCTGCTGCTGCTCCTGTCACTAACCTTGAACACTTTACAGTTCCCTTGTGTTCCACCCATCTGTCAGCTGCATTCACCTTTCTGTTGCCTCTGGTCAAGTACAATGATTGTCACCATTTTGAAGCTGACATCTTCTTTCCAAAACGTCATCAGGTCTGAGCATGGCAAGGGGTGGAGGAAAAGAATTTAGTGCCAGGCAGCCCCAAATCAAGCACCAGTGAGCCTCTCCCTGCCCAATCCAGCAGCAGCTTTATTTCACAGAATCACATTTCCAACTCCATCAAAGATTTTAGTGTGATGCACAGTGAGAACATGTCCAAAGGTGTTGTGCCTGTGCTCCCCACAGGTTTCCTTACTAAGAGTTAGAAAGAGGAAAGACCAAGGCTGCATTTCTGGACTTAATTTTCTACTTTGCCTTCCTCCACATCCCATGCTTCATCCCTGCCCTCAGAACAGACAGGCAATTTCCATCCCACATCTTCCTACAGCAAGGTCCCAAATGCTTGTCCCTCCCCAATGATAAAGAAAGAGCTGGCATCACAGGTCCTCATGTGTGAGGTCTCCTCATTTTTGTCATAATACTTCATCATGGAGCCCAGAGCTATGCATGCAGGGTGGCCAGTGAAACCATTGTGGCTTTTTTATCATTTTGTTAGTATACCAGACAGGGATAAAGGGCCACAAAAGCTGGCTTATCTTAAATATCCGGCCTATGGTTGATCCCACAGAACCACCACATCCCAGCCAGGTACAGCAGTCAAATCTGCCATTTTAACTCCTGCTGTATGCAGGCTATTTGGGTTTTGTGAGAAAGCTGGTTTGTTGTTGTGTTTTAGGGTTTGGTTTTTTTTCCACTAGTCTGGTTTATATTTGGTTTCTCTTTGAAAAAGTGGAAAGCAAAGAGAGTAGCTAATGCTGGAAGTGGTGTTTGCCTCAGCAGTTCCCTTCAGCTGCCTGAGGCTTTCAGTTCTGGGAGGATCCCAGCAGTTTGCCCCTGGGGGCACCAACTGCAATGCAATCCCCAGCCTAGTAGCCCAAGCTGTTAATTTGCAGATGGAGAGCCAAGGCACACAGATTTCTGTGTGACTCTCCCTCCTATGTTTCCTTTTTGAAACTGGGACGAAGCAACATCTTTTCCAAGACACACAGAGGGCCAGTTCAGAGGTGGTGGGATCTATCTGGGTCTATCCTGACCTCCTGTGTCCTGCTGTGGCTTTAAAGAGGATCCTGGTCCCTCTGCATACTAATGGAGTCCCCAAGTCACCATACACTCTTCCAGTCCTGAATGCACTTGTTCTCTAGCAGGTGGAGGCTTTTTGCAGTTGAAGCATCAAGGCTGTCTCTGCCAGTGTTGAAGGTCATGCAAGGAGCCCAAGGAAGAGGAGGAAACTGGACCCCAGCTGCCCTTGTGCCAGGTTAGCACCGCTGCCACTCTATGGGTGAAATATTTCCCACCATCTGTGCAGCCTTCCTAGAAACAAGGAATTTCCTCCTGTCCCCTCTCTGACATCCAGGAGCTGTTCTGCTGGGGTTTTTTTGTTTGTTTTTTTTTTTTGTTGTTGTTTGTTTGTTTTTTTATTTTTTTCCTGCCCTCATTTCTCATGGAGCCAGTACAGAGAAGCACAGCTCTGAATCCCTCCTTGACTGTGCACTGGTATTCTGGGACACCTCAGTGTGGTTCTGTAAAGAGGTTATATTTGCTTATTTCAGCTCCCAAGAGAGGGCCAGGGGCACTTTGCTGCACATGAAGCTCCAGAGAGCCCAGGGGAGTGGAGACCAGAAGCAGTACTGCCAGTCCAGCATCCCTAATATGGAACTTCCCCCAAAGGGAACTTATCCTCTACCAGATTATCCTGCAATGTCAGTACCTGTTACCAGATAGAGGTAGACTGATGCCTTCCAGGGCAGTGGTGCTCTTCAGACCCTGTAGAGCCTCACCTTTGTGCTAACAAGGATGGGCTGGCAGGAACAACATCTCCACAGCCATTGCAGACCCAGAGCACCATGGCTACACAACTCCCCAGAGGCGATTAGGCCAGCTCTGCCCAAAGCAGCTCATGTGTCTGGATGCACTTAAACTCCAAACCTGAAATCTCCAACCTAGAGTTCAGTGCAGGTACTCAAAACATCTCCTTCTAGGGAACAAAACCAAAAACAAACAAAACAAAAAAAAAAAGAAAAAGAAAAAGAGAGAGAAGCAGAGAGAAAGAATATCCCTCTTGTTTACTTCATTCTTCAGCAGGTAACCTTGTGATTCTGTGCTATTTTAGTGCTGACATTCCTGGGAGCTTACCGTAATGAGAAGCAAACACCACAAACTAAAATAACAGTGTGAACCGAAGCACAAGCCCTTGATTCCCACCTAGAGATTGACTCATGCCCAAGGACTGCTGGATGTGTGATTTAACATGACCAGTGGGGAATTAGTTGGGTCCTTGCAAGACAGGGAAGGATAAGTGGGTCTAAATGGTCCAGAAGACTCTGATTTCCACCCATCGGTCACTCTCTGCCTGATGCTAGGTCTGATGCAAAGCAAGGCTGTTTACTGCCTCCAGAAGTATGATGTCACCCTGCAGTCTTTGACTCTTTCACACTCTCATGTCCTGTGCATTGTGTTGCCTTTGGTCCACACTGGGCAATCACCTCATTTATATGATCATTGCTGTGCAGCGGCTGGGTATGAATGCGCTGAGTGTTGTGCAGATACTAAGCAAACACACAGAGGAATGACAGGCAAGTAAGCATGTGATACAGAGATATAACCTACCAGCAGGCCCAGAGACCTCATATTCCACCTGATGTGAGCAGCAGTTGTCACCCAGCCACCCCCCTACCTACCCCAGGCCCCTGATAGCATGTGCTAACAAACTTTGCTGTCCGTGCAGATCTACGGGGTGAAGCACTTCAGTAGAGTCAGCTGGCTAGATTGCTAAATTCACTCAAAAGATGGGTGGAAACCTGTACACAGTCTCTTAGAGTGAGTTGCACCAGTGTCTGGCTGTTGCTTTGGAAGAGGACAGCCACTGTGCAAGAGTTTCTGCTGTAAAAACAACCCATTTTATTTTTCAAAGCCCTGCCATGGTTTTATGGTGAGGAAGGGTCATTTCTCCCCTTGTGAAACTTCATGACATTGGACAGGGTACAAAACAGAGGCAGACTTTCTCTTTAATGGCCATCCTGGAGGAAGCTGCACAGCATCCAGCCTATCAGCCAGCAAAGGCTCTTGGAGATCCTGTTATATAATGCAACCTGAGCTGCCTCAGGACCCTGTTTGAATTCACCTGATTAAATTATTAGCCCCATGTCCTGGCAAACATCTCACGAGGCTGCCTTGCGAGCTCGATAAATGTAATGCCAGGTTTCAGGTGTCAGAGTAACAGGAAAACGTAACCTAGCTTTGAGCCTTGACTTCCAAACCGGAAGAGCTCTAAGCCTGCAGGAGTGCAAAAGCCACAAGATGCTGTTGCCTGTCTGGCAACACTGCTGCAGCCAGCCTGATGGAATGTCACCTGTCCCCGAGGGCTGCTGAGACCCTGTTTCCTGCACACTCTCTTCTTGTATACTAAGAATGTAGGGAGAAAGGCTGAGGTGCAAAGTGGAAGCTGTCGCAGAGGTCTGCAGGCTGTTCCCTCCTGACCAGATCCATAGGTGCCCTGGAGAGTGCACGTCGCTGGCTGTAGGTTGCCTGCTGTGCCCTGGCCAGGCTGCTAACTCCCTGGCGTGGTGCTCTGGGCTAGCACAATGTCCCTTTTCTCTGCTGGGGACAGAGGTATGGGGCAGCATGGCAGGAGGACTCCACACTAAACTCATGCCTTCTGCCAGGGTTGCATTCCCCAGAGCGCAGTGGGCATTAGAAATATCTCAAATTAGAAACTGGCTGTGTGGAGTGCCTGGCAAGCTCTGTCCTACATCTGCTTAACCTTTGGGAAAGGCAGCCTCAGCACGCTACCCCCTGGCACTCTCTGCTTCTCTTCAGGCGCCAGCACCAGGTTAACTTGGGAAACGTCTTGCTGCAAGGCACAGCAACTTCTCTGCTGACCTTACTCTTCACCTCTGCCTTGGATACCTCATGGATGCTTTGGAGAAGCTCCTGAGGGATCTGCAGAAGAAGACCACTCATGCTGACCTTCCTATTGAGGAAGGGAGCCAGCAATGGCACACAAGAATTGATGGTAGCATCTAAAGGAAAAGTGTTTCTCAACTCAAAGGCTTTCCTTGTAAGCCTGCTCCTTAGGACAGCCCTGGGAAGTGGCCAAGAGGAACCAAGCAGTCTTGATGTGATTGCTCAGCTGCTCTTGCTACTCTGCTGGATTACCCAGCACTGCTGGTGGGAGTGTTAAGTCTAGAAGAGGCCATAACCAGCAACAGGATTTCTAGAAAACGAGAAGAAAATCAGTGCTGAGTGGACATTGCAAAGATCACTTCTACCTCTATTTGTGACTGAGGATGAATTTGTGTCTACAAAGTTCAGCCAATGCAAAATAACATGTAGAACATTGCAAAGATCACTTCTATCTCTATTTGTGGCTGAGGATGGATTCATTTCTACAGAGTTCAGCCAATGCAAAATAACATGTAGAAAGAAGTAGCATAGTGTGATACAATTGATATTGGTCTCCTGTGAGTGTGAGAAGGCTACAGTGTGGCTGGATATATCCTGGTACGCTTTCTATCTAAAAGATACCTGGTGGTTTGCCTGAGATGAGCTTTGTATTCATTTCCCTTGCTATAAGTATGCTCAAGGTGGACAAATCTGCTGTTTTATAAAAGGTTTTCTGGCTCCCAAGCAGCCAAATGACTGAGTATACAAGGCAGTCAATGTTACAAGCCCTGCTTATGCTAGACTCTGGTGCATTGCCAGGATCCCACACAGATCAACCTGACCCAGCTGCAGAAATCATTGAGAAATAAGAGAGAGAGGGAGCAAGGGAGAACGAGTGAGAAGAAATCCCCAAATCCCCACAAACACAATGTTAAACCCTCCCACCTGATCTGCAAAGCAAAAGCCAACCCAGACCAAATATAAACCAAGGCTGCACAGCCAAAACAACCAGACTGCAGAAGGTCAGACAATCTGAAATGTGCATATCACAGGAGGGAGGATGTGCCTGCAGCCAGCTCGAAGAGGGGAGGAGGAATCGTGTCTCCTTGCATGGACCCATTGGGGATCCTCTTAAATTCTGGTCCTCTTGGAAATCACAGGGATGAATAGCCTTGGAGGAAGCTCATAGCCTACGCAACAGTTGCTAGCATCCCTCTGCCTGGTAGCAGCCAGTCCAGATGCATCACTAGCTCTGTTCCTCTGTGGCCACACTTGGGTATCACTGCAATTTGTAGGACAAGTGACAGGAGTAAGGGAAGGGTGTCTTTGTGGACCTCAGCAAACTTATATCTGGAGGCAGAAGGACTAAAGTGCTAAAGATCTTTAAAGTTTATGTTGAGTTCTTACTCACATAACATGTCTGATCCCTTCTAATCTTACTAAGCTAATAGTAAATCCTGCTATAGCAAATGCCCCAGCACTGCCAGAAGTGTTTTCTCTTACTCTTATTAAAGTTGTCTTGCTCACTAGGATTTTCCCATAAGTCCTAAGTACCCTTTTCCCACAGTAGCAGAAGGAATGGTGAGTGTATTTCTAATGGAGAAATTGAACAATTCTTCCCAGAGTGGCTGGACTTGCCATATGTTCCTGTTCTGCAAAGATGGGATTGCTCATCATGGTGCTGGTGAAATGGTTGAAGGTGAAAAGATGAAGGACATCTTCTAAAGTGTCTGCACAGGTGGGAATGTGGAGAGTTCAGCATTTACCACTGGGCCCAACTTCAGCTCAGACCTCGGTGGCACTGCTATTGATGGCTTCCCATCAATGCTACAGAACAAATAGAGACCATCCTGACCCCAAGTCTCCCTTATAGTCCCTTGATGCTCCTCCCATGGAAACTGGGTATAGTTATTTCAGGCAACTGGTGACACTATCTTTCAAATGCTCTTCAGGATACAAGGAGTTTTTCTTTCTCCAACCCCACTTCTATCAGCCTCTTTCCTACACAAAGTTTCTTCATCTGTGTATGTTAATGCTACCCTTGAAACTATGACATCACCACCTCCAGGAGGTCCATCAATTCTGTGTTCCCTAACTGTGGATGGAAGTTCAAAAGCATTGCAGCAGCCAGAAATCTCTTCAGGCACAGTTTTATCTTCTTTTTGTTTTTGGATTCCAGTACCATCCTGAAAGACTTCAGCTGCCTGTCCAAAAGGGAGGATTAAGGCTGGAGCTCATAATTTAAGCACCATTCTTTGACAGCCCAGCTGAATTTCTCAGCTGTTCTCCACCAGATAATGCACAGCCCTTTAATTTCATGCAGAGATGTTTAGCTTGTGGTGTTTATAGTTGTATGTTATCCTTACCATGACAACACTGAAGGGAGTGTCCCTCATATGGTGATAACCCTTACATATCTTCTCAGAAACACTGAGGTTTTCCACCTTGTGTTCCTGGACAAATTCCTGCCCAGAGCCTGTGTACTTACACTGTACCACAGTAAAAACACATGCCATTATAGTAGCTGGAATTAAAAAATTCATAGCTCAGATCCAAGACACACAGTCTGTGTTCTTCTGTCTTGGCAGGGACCTGGTGGCTGCCCAGGAGAAAGCAGGCAGGATCATGAAGGAGTTTTGTAGCTTCTCAGAGGGGATATTACACAGCTGTACTACAGGACCCTGACATAGAAGCCTCTCTCCTCCCACCTCCCCAAATCCTTCTCTCCTGCATTCACACAAGCCTTAAAAGATGGATCTTTGTCTTCTCACACCGTGACCATAAGTTTCAAGTTATTTCAAGTTATGGATGCTTGTGAAGGACTTTATAGTGTGCCTTTGGTGGATCTATATCCACCAGCTGCTTGACTCCATCATTGTATAGACTGCACAGCTCTTAAAGCAAGTGAGAAAACTCCTGCCAAATTTGCTAATTTGCCTTGAAGGCTGTGATCACACGGGATGGAGGACTACAGAGATGTGTTCATATGGGATGATGGACTGAGGTACCAGGGATTCCAAACACATTCTGAGATGTCAGTGTGCTGAGCTCCTGAAGTACATGGACAAACATGATGCCTGGTATTTGAGTGATCAGCTAACAATGACATATTTTCAACTTCTGTACTCTTTCCCATT
This sequence comes from Bucco capensis, assembly GCA_013396975.1. Classification (NCBI taxonomy): domain Eukaryota; kingdom Metazoa; phylum Chordata; class Aves; order Piciformes; family Bucconidae; genus Bucco; species Bucco capensis. The sequence continues at coordinate 127,185 of VWZO01005662.1, read as the reverse complement.
TGCAGGTGTTGAAATCAGGTGCTTATTCAAGGATCACTTATTTAAAGGTGCAGAGGGGAGGGATTATGAGAAAGGGAGAAGCCTGCTCTAGCTTAAAGAGCAGCTGATGAACACAGAAACCTCAAAGCAAAATACTACTTCTATTTTGGGGGTGGGTGGGTTATAACTCATTATTTCAAAGGCAAAAATACTCAGAGTGAAAATGAAACATGACCTCAAACATATTCCAATTGATAATCCAAGGAAAAGTGAATAAAGTATACAAGTTGATAAAAAGCAAGTTTGCCCACATTTGTAACAGTGCATAGCAGGTAGGGCCCTGCACTTGTTTCGGGTCTGCAGTTACTACAGTTACAATAGAGGGAGGGAGGGAGGAAGGAAGGAAGGAAAATAGATGTGCCTCAATATTAAGAAAAGGTGTGAGTAGTGGCACTTCACTAGCAGCAGTGCCTTAGCCAGCAGGAACTCTTCCAAAGGGATGGCTTAACTCCATGCCTTTACTTTATGCTCTGCAAATATTTGCCTTTGAAAATGACAATATTTGTGGGTACTTGCAATTTTCTTTGACAGCTGCTACCAGTAACTTTGCATAGCAAAACAAACGGGGAAAATGTAATTTCCTGAGGAAATTTCCATGAAAAAGTAACAAGGAAAGCATGGCTAATATTAGCAGAAATGTTACCTTTCACACCATAAAAATCGCTTGCTTCAGTGAAATTCATGTCCACCTGGGCAGACTGACTTCCTTTTTCATGCTAAAATTATGGCAAGATAAAAAAAAAAAAATCAAATCAAACCAACAAAAAAAATAGAGAAAGATTCCAATTTATGCAAATAACACCCCAAAATAATATTGTCCTCATTCATACCCCAGAAAGGCAGCAATGAAAGCAGGCTTCCCACCCACAACAACCACACAGACCTCAGGAGTGGGGAGGCAAATGTGTCAGGAAAGGAGAGCTGTGATACACACTCTTTCCCTTATTTGAAAGGAAAAAGGAGAAGCTGGGACACTGCTAGCTTTTGCTAGTTGGAAAGTGCCAGGAACTTTCTAGGAGCCTTACAGCTGGCATCAATGACCAAAACATTCAAAATGACATTTGGAGATCATTAGAGTAATAGGAAGAAGAAAGTCCATAGCGAATGATGATCTAGCTAATGGGCTTCATGTACTGAATGAATAGAACAAATAGGCATAGAACAAAACCTTTTGTGTCTCTTACATATTACAGCTGAAAAAGATGATTCAGTGCTAATACAAGTAATTACAATAAGGGCAGGGAGAAATCTGTAGCCTTTTGTGAGGTATTAAGCTGACAGATTTTAAGAGAAAAAGTGAGCAGACAGGGCTGAGTTGCAAACATATATGTTTTGAGACCTCACAAGGACATCGCCCTAGGTTTTCTGGCTTTGTGTTGTGGTCTCCTCTCTCCAGAGGATGTGCTTTCTGGAGGGAAGACTGAGAGATTTACTCCTGAGTTGGAGGTGCTTTTTCCCTGAATTCCCTTTGTTCTGCTGTGTCTAAGTCTCCTCATCTGAAAGCACACTCAGCAAGGCTGCAGAATTACACATCTGCAGCATGGTTGAGTTGAGCAGGTAGCTCTGGAGATCATCTAGTCCAACACACCTGCTCACAGCAGAGTCAGCTAAAGGAGGTGTATTGGGTTTGGCCAAACCCAATACAGGAGGTTATTCAGAGCCTTGACAATTTGTTTCTTAAATATATCCCATGATGGATGGAAACTCCCTAATATTTGGGGCAACCTGTTTCCAGCTCTCCCCTATTGACATAGCCAAAGCTTTTCAGCTCCAGGCTTGCAAGCCCACATGGCAATAATCACTGAGCGAAGGCTGCCCTGATGTCAAACATCTTGCTGATGCTACAGCAAGACCTATAATCCACATGCAAATATATGCCAAGAGCCTTGTCTGTGTAAAAGTGCAGTGAGACGTGCAGATCCCCACGTATCCTGGGAGTCGTGCCCATGCATGCCCTGATGGGGAAAAAGCCCAGTGCTTCCAAAGGGTTAGTACCCTCAAGGTCACTGCCTCCAGGGCTGACGTAAGGCCATAACCTTGGCAGGGTGGGAGAGGGGGAGAGCAGCGTTTCCACTTTGTGGAATAAATAATACTCAAGGCTTCCCTGATAAGAGGGGCTGTATCAATAAAGAACTTTATTCAGAAGGTTAATGAATTGATCTGATCATTCCTGAGATCATCTATTAGTCCGGTGCTTGCCCATGAAAGAGAGCTGCCCTGGAGCAGAGGCTGCACATCAGTGAATCAAAAGTGCAAAGAAAGACACACGCCTGGAGAGAAAAGAAGCCTGAAGCAAAGCCTGACACTGAACAGCTGGACAGCAGCATATAATAATAGAAAGAACGCTATGAATGCCGCGTTATCCAAATAAAACAGCACAGAGGAGATTTAGTGAGATGAGAGGGACATGTGGCGAGGATGTAAGGGCTACCATTTCATTATTTCCCAAAATAGGCCATAAATATTCTATGGGACCCTTTGTGACAATGAAGTGCTCCGAGCCTGATTTTTATATGAAATGAAGTGCCTCAGACACAATAAGAGGCTGGCAGATCAGCACTAGTCTGGAGGAGAAATGCCTGCAGTTGGAGCCCTCCCTACACCTCGCTACTGCAGTGAGATTTTCCCTAGAAATCATCCCGTAACCCTGTGCCTGTCAGCACTGTGGAGAAGCACTTCCCAGTGAAGTGCTGATAGCCACTGGTGCTCCTGGCTCAGCTCAGCTTCCAGGTGTCTGCCTTGCAAAATCCCCCATCACACTTGGCACTAATTGGTACTCTTGTTAGGAGGCTTATCAAAGAACAGGAGAGCTGGACAGGGTCATAATGGCTGAATTATCTCCTTGTTCCTGGAAGTGACCCTGCTGAGACGAGGCTGAGGCAACTTGACAGGTCACTGTAGTGGAAGCTGATGTTATCCCTCCTTGTGTTGTAGCACTCCTGGAGAAACAGAGGACTTAAGGCTCTGGGGCTGTATGTTCAGCACTACATGCTGCAAGCATTGCTTTTACTGTAACAAAAACAATAACTGTGCAACCCTGTCAGTGTTAATCACTTTGGTCAGGATTAGGAGTCACCTCTGTGGTTGAAGGTACCTTAAAAGACTGTGTTAACCCATCAGGATTAAATAACACCCATGGTGTCCAAAGAGACATGTTGTCTATTCATATCTTTAAAAGTACGTACAGGCATATGTCACTCCCAAATAGCAACAGGCTCTGGGTGTATCGGGAATTACGGTCTAAACAATATCTGGACAGAGAATATGTTCCCTTCTCCACTGTGAGTGTAATATGGGAAAGAGAATTGACCTGATGCTGTGATGAATTGTAAGGAAGCAGCTCACCTGTGGTTTGGCAAGAATTGTTATATCATAGTTGCTTACTGTTATTATTGATGTGTAAGTGAAGTTAAGACAAAGCTTTACCTGAACTGCACTGGGGTCCAGGAGGTTAACTACTGTGTGTTAACATCTGCCTTTTCTTTGGCCTAGGCATGGTTCCTGCTGACCACATGAACACAGGAAACTGTGGTTTCAGTGCTGTCCACCTGGGAACTTCAGGAAGGCTTCTTAAGGCAGCATGGTAGGTGATTTTGTTTGCCCAGCGCTCATTTTTCAGCTGCTTTGACAGCCCATCAGTGCTTTGGAAGCACTAATGATGGATGTTAGAGCTAAACTGAACACAGCCGCATCTCTTTTCATGAGCACCCCATTTAAACCTGCATAGCTGTTAACATTTGCTCATGTTTAGATCCCTTATATGTAGTTACAGTAGAAGTTTGTGCCTAAGTTGGAAAGTTCAGCTCTCCTCTCAGCTGCTGAGATCTATGCTCCTGTTGGACACCAGATTGGATTGGGCATGTGGATTCATTCAGTCCTCCTGCTCTGACTCTCAGCCTGAAAGCCTCCTTGCGTGGTGTGAAAGCCTCATTGTCCAAGTTATTTATAAAACAGAAAGGCCATGGAGAATCCATGCGACGGTATTCTGCTCAACAGCGGCACATCTGACAAAACCCCTTGGCAGTGTCAGCTGGGGCTAGATAAAAGCACCTGGTAAGCTCATCAGCCATAGGGTTGTAAGGTCAAGCAGGAGATAATCCCTCTGCACCATGTCAATGGAACAAGATTATTTCCAAACTCTCCCATTCAGTGGTGGGGTCAGAGCTCCACCAACACTATCAAGGAAGAGTATTCCCGCTCATCCTCAGTCTCCAGTGCCATCCTGCCATCAGTTTTTGGCTCATCCTTGGGAAGCCTACCACAACAAGCTGTGTCCCACTCTCAAATCTTCTATTGCCATCACTGAAGATTTCACATGAGAGTGCACCACATGAAATCAGGAATATCACTGATTCCCTTTGGAGTTATGAAGAACAGTGTGTCCCACTGCATTTTCCTGTCATCAAGGCCAATCTTCTTCCTCTGAGGGTGGGTCTGAGATTTGCCAGCTTGTGAAATATAATCATGACAGTTCTATGCTGTCCCTGTCATGCAGCCTTGAGCCCAGAGATGCACTGAATTCTGTGCTGGGTTTGTCCAGCTTTGATGTCCCACTTCAGGGGCATTGATTAGCACAGTGAAAGAAATTGTGGCTGCCCTTTGGTGTAGAGGGTTATTTATCCCTCCCATCAATTTAATCCATTTCTTTCACAGTCCTTCTCCTCTGCAAAGTGCAGCCCTGCTCTGAGAAGTAAAAATGGCTTCTCCTCTGCAAAGATTGCATCTGCTAGCCAAAATATATAATAAAATCCTCAGGATGGCATAGTCCAGCAGCTTCACAAGAGGAGTGCAGCATCCCTTGCATGTCTGATCAAAAGAACTGGGGAGTAAACTTAGTGGATTACACTCAGAGGTGACTTTTCAGGGTTTGTCACTGTTGGAAGAAGAAAGTGTAGATGGCATTGAGATTGCTTACTGAATTCAGCAGAGCAAGGGGAAAGAGGTGCTATCCTTCCAGCAAGTGCTCATTTTTTAATCTAGTCCCACAGCATCTCCATCTTCCAGCTGTACTCACCATGAAATTGATCAGGCCCCTTGGTTTCTGCAGCAAAATCCTGCTCCAAAAGGACATACATTGTTTACCCCAACAGACCTGAAATTCTGCTTTGTGCCAATTGTGCAGACATTGGTGACAGCTTTTCCTCCTAAGCCAGGCTGTGCTGTTTTGGGGGCTTCTTGCCTTATTTCTCTTTGGGAATCAGGTAGATATGAGAGAGGGTGCACTTACTTCATCTCCAGAATTGCAAGAAGAAATAATTTTTAGCTTGGCAGGCTCACTGGAAAATAATTGTGATTCAAAGAAAAACAAATGTAAATTTTTGGGGGTTTAACTCACAGGAGGAGGAAGGGGGTCAGTCTTATTGTTTTCAGTTGACACAAAATGTTCCATGTGAGCCAAAATGAAATGCTTAGCTATGGACACATGCAAACAAAGGCAAAGAAAGGATGAATTATGCAACTGCATAGGGAAGGAGCAGTTGTGCCATCACAGCCTTTTTATCTGTAATAGAGGGGACAATAAGAGATACCCATCTCCAAAGGGGCTGGGGCCTGGTGCAAGGCCAGGTTAGGCTGAAGTCCCTGCCTGGAGTCAAGCATGGGGCTCTGATGCTCCCTGCCCAGGAGTCCCAGCCTTTAAGTCTCTCTCCACCTTTCCTGTTGAGGATATTCTTATTTAAATACTGCCTGAGCCAGAAGACATCCTTCTCCATCCTGCTGTGTTAGGATACTCTCCCAACAGATGTTCTCTTCCTTGTGGGAGGGACTGTGAGCTTTGTCAGAAGAACCTAACAGGAGAGGGGAGACTGAGAGCCACTTTTACATCCTGGGAGGATCCTGTTGCCCTCAGCCTCGCTCTAGGCAGCTGAGACATGGCTGCATCTTCCCTTGCTGGGTGGGAGTTTAACCTGGGTGTTCAACACACTTGAGACTAGATGTATTGGTCCAGTTTGAAGAGCACTACCTCCTCTTGCAGATTTGTGAAGCTACTATCCCTCCCCCGCTCCCAGCTTGTGTCATTCAAGAAATACAGTACTAATAATGTGTGAATAGTTTCAGAACAACTAAAACCACATTTCCAGAGAGTGTATTATTCTCTGGAAAAATAATAATTGTTCAGGTTTATTCATGAACACACACTTGTAGAATTAGTTCCATATATCTGGGAACGAATCATTTTAAACTCTCCTTTGAAACAGAGATTATACAAAATTGACTGGGAAAACAGGATGAGACACAATTGGAAGTGCTTAGAAGTTAATGAAAAAAATGTTATTCACATTGGTGCCAGCATCATTGATATTAAGTAAAATGCAACTTCATTCAGCATGCTTCTTCCTGATCCTATTGTATTTACCAGTGGCTTTGCTTATGTGAAGAGGATGTTCTGCCTATTACAGAGCTGTCTTTGCCTGTGTCATGTTGGTAAGGGGAATTCACTCAGCCTTTGCTGTGGGATCCATGATGTGTTCCATGAAGCTAAGTGTGGCACATGTGTTTGGTAAATGACAAACTCTGTCCTCAAAAAGCTCTCAAGTGAAGCTAAAGCCAGCTGCAGCAGGTGGTGGAGAGACAAACAGGCAGTTCATGAAGGGATACAAGGCAGCAGCTCAGTCAGTGCAGGGACCTCAGGCAACCTCCAGTATGAAAGGCTTGGAAGAGTCTGGACCACAAATCACCTTGCTCCTAGGAGAACTGAGCTGTGGTAATAGAATATGCCTATCCAGAGAGCCACAAAAATGCAGGAGGTGTGAAGGGAAGAAGAGCTTTGATATAAGGAGAAAATACTGTCAGGGCAATTGCACTTGGATGAGAGCATGAGAGGATGCAGGAGTACACAGTGACACAGGCAACTCCAACCAACACTGTTACTTTCCTTTCCAATAAAACAAGACCAAGACACTCTCTATTATAAGAAGATAGACTTGCAAGGATAAAAGGAAATACTTTTCCTGGCAATGCATAAGGTACTTGTAGACATCTCTGTGTTGCAATATGTTGATATGAAGAGTTTACATTGAACAAGTGATAGATATGTGATTAAATTTATCCTTGCTGTAACTGAGGGAATGGATTGTATCTTAATAAAGCATGAAGAGCAGCCTCTGCAGTTACAATACATGACAGTAGCAACACATATGGCTTCAAAGGATGAAATCACAAGTACTCTCAATGCCCAACTTCAGGGCACAAGACAATCAGCCATGAAAGGGGCAAAGTTATCCCCACTGGCAGAGCATTTAGGTGAATTAGGAAGGGGGTTGCAGATTCCCTTCAAGTGTCCAGTATTACGAGCTGTAGATCTGCTATAGACCACATGGATAACTTTTTCCTAATGCAGCACACTTTTTCTGCCTCTTGTTGCCCAATAAGCTGATCTCAGATACTTCCTGCACAGTTTCTCCCAAGTGGGTTTCTGATAACATTTGGTCAGAAGGGTGGTGTGCCTGGCTGTTTTCTTTTCATTGGTGTCTGGTGTGCTTTATTAAATCTCTGCTGTTTCAGGAGGGTTTCGTAGAGCATGGACCAAGGAAGTACTGTTTCTTCTCATGAACAAGTTGCTACCAGCCAAACAAAACTTTGTAGAACTGAACAGGACAGAGCGTGTGCGGCACTTCAAGAGGCTGGTCTTGTTTTGACAAGAACCTAAAGCAAATGTTAGCAGAGGACGGATCAGAGAGAACAAAAAGCCTCCTTTCTCCCTGGCTTGGTCAGAATTCAAGTCAGCCTCAGGGATAGGTCATCTCTATGTGCAAGAACTTCTTTTTCTGTAGGTTCTTGAGGAGCAGACATTGAACTCTGAATGCACTGGCAGGAGAATTACTCTGGTTAGTCTATGAGTGTTGATCATACAAATTAGAGATGCACCTTGTTAAATGGGAGGTAAATTCATTAATTCTCTATCTTTGTGGAATGGACCACATCTTAATAAACCTTGTTATCTGCTCTGGGTTTGTTCCGTTTCCCCAGCACTTCATTCTCACTCCCCAGGTCACTTGTAATTTGTCTGTCTATGCTCTCTTTCATGCTTCTTCACATGTGAGGGAATCCGTGTCTTCATCATCCAAGCATTTGCTGTGTTACTTCACCAGGGAGCAGGGAACTACTCTGCTCATTCTTGAAGGTCTCAAGAAGTGCTGGATGCCTGCATTCTGCCATGGACCAACTACACTGGAGGTAGCTCTGCAGAATCAGCTAGATCCTCAACTAACTATTTAAAGGGACATTTGCAAACTCTGCTCCGTGATACCTCTTCTACTGATGGGGAGGTGAGGAAGCTTCCCCCTAGCCTTGTTCCTAGCTGGGACTCTCCATTTACCTGTGCCCATCCTGCTCTCAGTTTTTTCCACTAGTTGATGGACCAGATCTGCCAGTGATCTGCCTCAGGTCCCTCTTTCATGCCACTGCAAATTCTGCTGAGCTATTTCAGGTGAAGCTTGTGCTTCAGCACCCACAGCACAGAGTAAAGGTGTTAGTAGAAGACAGCATCCACTGCTTCCATCACTGGGTGACATTGACACAGCAGCAGGTGAAACTCATAAGCCAGGTGGTGGCCAACCCCTCTGTTAGCTTCATTTGCATTGAGACCACAGGAAGAAAAGACAAATGGTGCAAAAGGACTGCAGGAAAAGGCAACATTCAANAGGAGACCACAAGTGATTTTCAGACTGTGCCTGGTGCTCGGTGGTAGTAATGAGCTAATCACCAATCACATAGCAAGTTGCATCCTCACAGATTTGCCATCAGTCGAAGTCCAGAATAGTGTCTTTAACTCTGACCCTGATGCTTCTAATGTCTGAAGAGGACTTAAGATGGGAGACTAACAAAAAGCAAGTGGATGTATAGTTATTATCAAGAATAAAAAGAGGCATACAGAACATGGCTTTCATCATGGATGGGATTTACTGCCCACCTCCAACCTTCATAACATAAAAGTGTGATCCTCCCAGAGGATACTTCTCACTGAGAAGGGAAAAAAAAAATCAGATGGAATGATTATTATTTTTTTGGTGCTAATAGCTGCATGATGAATACAAACTTCAGCAAAGGCAAGACTGGAAGGCAAGAGGATCATTCTTTTAGTACAAAGATGAAAGGAAGTGGTAGCACACTGGAAATAACACAGCTAGAAAGGCAGGTTTTGGAGAATTTCTAAAGAAATAAAGTAGTTTTAGTTGTGTGACAAACCGACCTTTCACTGGAGACAAACCTGTCCTCTAAGCTTTATTTCATCTTGTACACAGATCAGCCCTTTCAGCTGAGATCATTTCAGCTATTGGAAAGGCATTGCAAACCTAGCTGAGACAACAGACATTTGAACTCAAAATGATCTTTTTATTCTTTGACACAAGAATTAAATTTCATAGAATGATTGATTTCCCAACACAGTGCATCACAAGATGCTGGTCTGTGTCCAGAAACCAGTCTTCTGGCATCCTCTTTCTATTCTACTCCCTGCTTTTTTTCCCACTATGCTGGCTGCTGTTACTATTTCATTGATAGAGTTGCACCTGATTGTGTTTTTACAGCTGTTGTGCTGAGTTTAATTACAATGCCTTTGCCAGCTCATGATAGGAAAAGGGCTGGAAGGGCCACCCCTGGTTGACAATTCCAATCCCCTGCTATTAGAGGCGAGTGCATTCTGTCACATCCTTCATAAATGCAGCAAGCTCCATCATCAAGAGGCTTTTAAGCTTCCAACCTTTTAACCTTTTAGGCATGTTGTCTTGCTGGAAGCTTGCTCTCCACCTCTCCCCCCCCTTTGGATGTTCTGATGAGTTGAATGTCTCCCATTGCACATTGCTTTGTTTTCATAAAGGTGGATAAAGAAATAGCTTCTTAAAATGCCTCCTTTTATAAATCTGACATGTAGTTAAGTCTTTGTTGTCGGTGATTAATCCCCTGGCAGAGCATTCAGAGGAGGGTAACATACAGAGTGATATGGAGTAATCAAAACTAATGTTGATTCAGTCCCAATACCAAATCAATGCCAAGGTACATGACTTCTGATCTGCTCTCTAATATATCAATAAAGGCTACAGGATTAAATGCATCCTGGCATTTGAACAGAATTTAACAACTACCTCAGCATTGTGGTGTCTTGCTACAGAAAGCTGAATTTCACCCACAGAGAGCATGCACTGATGTGTGCTACAGTATGCCTTGGGCTTTTAAAGACCATTTCCAAGTACTGCAGAGCCAGACTTTCTCTGGAGTTAGACAAACATCTGCTGCATATATTAATGCACCATAAATCAGTGTTCACTAATACTCCATGGCTTTTCAGGCTGGGGAAAGTTTCTAGAAAGCAGATTAGGTGGAATAATTTATCTACAATCAAGGAAGGTGTGAGACACAGAGTGGGGAACAGTTCCAGAAGTTCAGAACTTGTCTGGCCTGTTTTGGCTTTTAGGTTTTGGAAGTGCCCCAGCCTCAAGTCACCATAACGTGAAATCCTTACAACTTCTAGGGAATGACACTGATGGAAAATCCACAGAGGCTTAGCATTTCAAACATGCTCAGGTTACTGAACAGTTTCTAATTGACAAACAGAAAATTAATCAGTAAAACTAGTGTAAGCAACTACAAATATCTGTCATCAATTTTATCTGTCTGGGAGGTACAAATCATATGCTGTCATTTTCCAGCTTGGTGTTATGTCACTATCTAAACCAGATGCACTTGTGGCATATGTTTTTGTAATGAGCTACCCAAATATATTAATGGTTTTGGTCTCATAGTAAAAAAGACACATGGGAACTCATCAAGAAAATTTTCCTCCTTGTAGAGGCATGTGGAACATGATCATTCTCTATCAGCTATTCATTACAGAAGCTTTTGAAACTGTAAATAACTTTCACCCACTGGAAGAAATGAGAGGCACAGTATCTGCTTCTTCAGCACAGGTGAGAGGAGAAGGGATCCCCTCTCCCATCTGTGGAGAGGAACACATTTGCTTTTGCCAAGTGATCTGTCACTGCAGAGGAGTTTGAAACTTAACTGAATGCATGCAGAAAAGAAAAAATTCAGCCAGAGGAAGGATCAAAAAAACAAAGTAAGTAAATTTAGTTGGGGATTTTAATTAAATGATGACAACAAAACCAACAAAAGATACCAAAACTGGCACATTTTTGTGGGCAGAATTAACATTTCCAGAAGAAATCCATGTTAGACTTTGGGGGATTGTGTCAAACAAAAATATTGTTTTGGTTTCCAGTTGTTGAAAACCAAATGGAATGACAGTTTTTAGAAGCTGGGTACTGAAAATTGCAACCCAACTATGGAAAACTTTGCTTTGTAATCAAAGTAATTTTCCTTCAGGCTTCCTAAAAATACCTGAAAAACTTCTACGTAAAAGCTTCAGTATAAATTTTGCCAGCCTAAACTTGCAGAAACAATGACCAGTGAAGGTTGCAATTCACATGGCTGACTGCTCTCAAGGTCCAAGAGCTCTTCAAACAACTGTAGCTGGCTGGTCACTACAGGGTCATGATGTCTGAGATCATTTGCTGTCAATGCAGAAACCCTTGCAGAGGATCTCAGGGTTACAGAGCAAGAGACACACTTACTCTTCTTTTAGAGGAAGTTTATATAACTAAGTAAACAGAAAAATACAAGCACAGAATGACTAGAAAGCCTCAAAGGATCAAGGATAAAATCACATCTACCCTAGCACACCGTGAGAGCGCAGATGCAGACAGTAGTGATTTACTGCATTCTTCAGGACATAAGAACCCCAAATGCATGTATGCTAGTGTCACCATCAGTGTAAGACCCCTGACCACTGTGCAGCATCCTCTTCTAAAGTCCCTAGCATGGCTCTCTGTGTTGTCCAGGGACCAGAAATTTCTCTTCAGCAGAGCACTTGGATAGGAGTGTTACTGAAGATTGTGTGCCCCTCAGTATTTTCATGGACAACAATGGATGTGAGCAGATGCCTGAAATTAGGAAGATACTTTGCAAAAATGAGACTGCAGTCATCAGTCAAGAGGATCCCCACTGACATAGACTCCCAGTTACCTGGGACTTGAGCAACAAGAGCCAGCACTGCCTGCCTGCCAAGCAGATCGGTAGCATGGAAGATCCATTTAAGCGCTGGCTGAGTCTGACAAATTCCAGTTGTGATTCAAAGAAAGAAGTTGTTCTTCTACATCCCACAGATGTTGCTTGTTTCTGTGCCAGAATTGCATGTGCATTTCCTCAAAGCCTAGCATAATGTCTGTGTCGTTCCTACCTCTTGGGGGTCAACGCTAAGTCTCAAACAAGTTAGATTTACTTCTCTTCTTGCTGCTAAGTAAGGCTCTAGAGTTTCACAAGTGGAAATAGCCTTTAAAATTTGTGCTGATTATAACCAAAGTGAATGTTGACCTGTGTCATCTTTGAGGGAGTAAAACCAACACTGACTGTTCACAGTCTTAGAACTGAGATCCTCCTCTCTTTCCTCTCTTCTCCCATGCTCTCCTTCCTCGTGACAGAGGAACAGCACTGTAGCTTTATGATCCATTGACAATTTTACTGTAGGTCTCTCCAGCCATTCATGAACACTATCTCCATCACTTCTGAGGGTTTTGTGCTAGAACCTTAAACATTTCAACCAATCCAAGGCTTTTATTTTTATTATTTGAACTGTAACCTCTTGAGTCAGGGATTATCTCTTTCTCTCTGTTTGTTTATACAGTGCTGAAGACAACAGGGCTATTCTTGATTTATTATTAGGCACCACCATAACAAATCTAATGGTAACAATATGGACAACCTGCTGTCACTTGTGCTTCAATGTGAAGACCTGTAAAATATTAGATGCCTGCTGGCCATCCCTCTCTAACACGGAACAACAGCCTCCTCCAACACCCAAAGTTAGAACACCTTAATCTGAAAAAATTCATTTGCATGATCACATCTGCACACTGTGTTCTGCTCAGAGGGAGAAATGTGTTTATGAACGCCAGTGAGGATCTGACTCACAGATGTGAATATGAATAGGCTGTGCCACACAGGTAACTCTACTCTGATGTAGTCAGGTCCTGTAACCCTGGGGGTTGATGATAGCAATCAAGACTTCATTACACACGTCATCCTGGGTACCAAGGTCATCCATATTAACTTGGACTGACACAACCTAGCGTGGGTTTTTAATGCTTGTGAGGTCATTGGCCACAGTTAGAGAGATCCAGTCAAAGAAAAATATAAGACTACAGGCCTCTGAGAAGGACTGGGATCACCATAAGAGACTCTAGGGGCATTTGCTGCAGGAAAACATCATGGTTTTAAATTGGAGATGAGTAGATTTAAACTGGACATTAGAAAGAAGTTCCTCACCACAAGGGTGGTGGAACACTGGCACAGGTTGCCCAGGGAGGTGGTTGAGTTCCCATCCCTGGAGGCATTGCAGGTGAGGCTTGCCAGGGCTCTGGGCAAGCTGCTCTAGTTGGGGATGTCCCTGCCCACTGCAGGGGGGTTGGACTAGATGAGCTCCAGAGGTCCCTTCCAACCCAAACCATTCTAGGATTCTATGAAATCTGAGGTTATCACTTTGCTGTGTTTCACAACTTTCCTTTACAATAAAAAGTGATTAGTTCCAAAAGGCACTTGCAGTAGAGGGTGAAGGATCTCAGGTGCTTCTGCTTTGGGTAGGTAGGTGACATGTCAGTCAATGGGCCCTCATCATTGCTGGTATCTCTCATTCCACTAAGCATCAGTCCTCATTTGTCTATCCCCAGATGACACAGTGGCTAGATTTAGATGGTGAGTACACATCTTATCCATCATAAGTACTATAAATAGTTGTCATATCCATGTACAGTATCTTGCTGGACTATTTACAGCATGATCCAAAGCCCCTTGAAGCTAATGGAAAGGATGTCATTTACCTTACAGGGCTTTGGATCAGGCCATTAATAAAATCCTCACCTCTGGGGTATGTGACAACACTCTTCCAGGCCTATCACAATATTATGGTGAACCACAGTCTGTAATAGACTTCCATTTAGACCTACTGCATTTTCTGGCTATGGGTAAATGCTCTCCATTGGAGAAAGGAGGAAAAAAAACCCACCCCAAACCACAGAATGAAAGCAGACAGGGACAAAAGTTGGAAGGAGTCCATCTTCTGCTTTGGTACATTTTCCTGCCTGTGATAAGGGATAGATTAGAGAGAAAGAAAATGGAAGAGAGCAAGGTGAAAGCAGTTTAGGAGATATTTGGTGGGAGGCACCAAGCTCTGTGGCTTAAAATCTGTTGTCTGCATTGAGATGTACTGGGTGAGTCTGTTTTATTTGCTTAGTATTTGTTATCATGTCTCCTACCTCCAAAAGGGAACAGCAAGTCCTGAGAGGGTATCTACTCTCAGTCCTTCTGAACAGCACATGTACCAGCAGAATTAGGCTGTGTAAACTTCCTTCAGCAAAACTCTTGCAGCAGATAACATTATGCTTATAAGCAGCAGGGAGAAGGAACAGGAAAAACATCCCAGTTTGGAGGACTGGGTGATGGGCTGTTCTGGCATTGCTTTTTCAGCCCTGGCCCACTGCTACAACCTGCCAGTGAACTAAGCATCAACTGTACTTGGGCAGTGCCTAAGGACCTTACTAACCTAGTAAGATCCTCGTGCATTGTGCTCTGCAAGCAGAATGGAAGGAAGGTCCCAGCTCCAAGTAAATTACCATTGGAATACAAATAAAAGGCAGTGGTTTGGGAAGAATAGGTAAAAAATAAGATCATTTTGGCCTGCACAATAGGTAGTAGCTCTCATCTTTATCCAGACTCCTGTAGGCAATGGAAGGTTTGTGCAATTGATCTGAAGGAAATAATAAGGAATGTTTTCCCTGTTCATCTGACCAAGCACTAATGACAAAGAGATGGGGATGCTGCAGTAATCTTCAGACCTCTGTAAGTCAGTGTTTTGAGGCAAATGAGAACACCTTTCATGACCCAGCCTCACTAGACAGGATGCATCTAGCAGAAATGCTGCATCTAGCAGAAAACAGGCAAAATGGGAAGAGTTCCCATTCTGTGTCAATCCCCTGGTCTGTCTGACTGCTTAATTGTGTGATCACCAAGGTGCACAGGTGATGGTGTGGGAACACATGATGTAAGGCTGAGTCACTCCTTTCAGATGTAGTACAGAATTAGGTTGCCTTAAGCCAATGCTGAAAGTGGAGAGAAAACAAAAATATCCTTTTCAAGTAGGAATTAGAAGTCTATCTATTTGTCATCATTACGGTGTCTGATGCCATTATAATAATTACTACAAAGCTAAAGGATGAGTCTTATGTCTGCTCATTTATCCAGCAAGTTTAAGCTAGTTTCTCAGATCCCTCTAATCAATAGACAGAGGAGGATGCATCTCACCAGAAGATGGATGTTTAAGAGGACTGAGACATCTTCTGAAGATCAAAGAATCTTAAAATGGTTTGGGTTGGAAGGGACTTTTAAAGATCATCTAGTGCAAACCCCCTGCTAAGGACAGAGACGTCTTTCACTAGATCAGGTTACTTGAAGCCCTGTCTAACCTGACTATGAGCACTTCCAGTGATGGGGCATCCACAGTTTCTCTGGTCAGCCTGTTCAAGTGTGTCACTCTTATCATAAAGAATTTCTTCCTTATATCCAATCTAAATCTACCTTCTTTCAGTTTAGAACTGTTACCCTTTGTTTTGCCGCTACAGATCATGGTAAAAAGTCTTTCTCCATCTTTCTTATAAGTTTCCTTTAAGTATTGAAAGGCTCCAATGAAGTGTTCCCAAAGTCTTCTTTTCTCCAGGCTGAATAAACCCAACTCTCTCAACCTTTCTTTTTAGGAGAAATGTTCCAGCCCTTTGATAATTTTCATGGCCCTCCTCTGTCCCTGCTCCAAGAGATGAGATGCTCTTGACTGTAAATTAAATTCCACCTCCAGGATATCTGCATTTCATATCCCATTTTGTTCTTGACTAGAGTCTGGCTCAGAAATCCTTACTTTCTGGGTACAAGGCTGAACCATGCAATCACTCTCTATGGTGAATGTCTGTTCATCTTTCCTCCTCTCCTGCACTGACACTGCACCTGCATAGGCCTAACATTTCTTGAGTGAGCTTTGACTCAGACTTGTAAGCCCAGAGGTAGGGTTTGTAACATCATAGCAATGGCCCCAAAAAGATGATAACATCATAAATGCCAGCTTTGTTGTTCTCTGCTTTCTGTCTGCAGCAGACTAATGGGGGGCAAGTGTTGGGCATGAGGCAGTCCAGCTTTCTGAGTTCTGTCTGGTAAATCAGACAGAAGTGTATCCTTCCAGAGCACAACTGATTTGGGAGGGTAGAGTGAAGAGACATTATTTTATTAATAATTTCTTTACAGTCTTTTTCCCTCTGGACATCCTTTTCTGTTATCTTAGGGCAAGGTCTAAGAATGTATAATTTAAAAGATCTGGTATGGAGATTTTGATCGTAATGACTTAATTAAATGAGGTGTTTGGGGAGTTTAATATTATATAGATGCTGATGGCTGGCTGATTGTTTTCCTTGCCTTTGATCAACTGTGTGAGAGGAGGGTCATCCCAATCACTGTGGGCCTACAGTATCCGTCATCACCCCTCGGTCCTATTTGTCTTGCATGTGTATGCAGAAGGCCTACTCCTGATGAACTGTGAAAAGAAAGATGAACTGTTGTAATGCAAACATTCCCTCCCCAAGATCCTCTTTAGACAACGTTCAATTGGTTTGACCTTGTCCCCTCTTGCAGAGGATGGTAATGATTCCTGCAGATGGCTGGGTCATTCCTTGGACACTTGGGAGTGAGGCAGCTGGATTCTCTGTGTTAAATCTCTGGCTATGCAGGCTGCATCTGGGAAATGCAAGAGCAGCCTGTATAGACATACCTGAGATAGATGTCATCTAGTGGTTGGAGTCCTTATAAGATATCCTGGGCTGCCTATTTATACTCAGGGGACTTTACCTAGGCTTGTCTTGCTCATGGCACACACAAGCACTAACTAACCAGAAACAACTGGGTCTCTCAGAGCTGCAGTGTCCTTTCTGGCTGAAGCGAAGTCATGGGCTGAGGTAAGCCACTCTAGATGTCAAAGTGACTTCCTTTGCTTGTCTGCCTTGTAGAAGATGTAAGTTGAGAAATATTAGAAATGATGCGTTGGCTGAGATAGTGTTCACCTGCCTTAGATCCCTCCTGTTCCCAAAGAGGCAGCCTTCTTTGATTCTGTCACATTTAGAAAAGTGACATAAGAACTAGTGATAAATACAGCTCTCTGTTCATCTGCACAGTTTTAGAGAGATTAAATCCCTGGATCAGCCTTGGGGAGATGTCCCTGTCCCTCTGTCAATTGAGAAGGTGACTGTGTTGGAGATGGTTGCCCATTCATCTTTAGGGGAGGAGAACAGAAAGACTCCCCAATACTTTTACTACTAGGTAAGAGAGAACGAAAACAAACAGCTCTGTGTATAATGATTTAAAAATATTTGGAAGCTAAACTGTTAACTGCACTCTTGGAAGCATCAAGGGACACATAAACTCTCATACAAACACTTAGTAATGGCTAATGCCTGTCCTGAAGAGCTACAGAGAGTATAAGAAAGGAAGAGAAAGAATAAATGGGGGAAAAAAAGTGATGGAACTTGTCCCATGTCATATACCAAGGCAGCAAAACCAGAGCCCAAACAATCCCACTTGGTGTCTTTCTTGTGAGATCACTGAGTCTAGTCTGGTGGCCCTTGAAATACTTGTCTTTAGACAAAACGAGTCTTCTCCTCAACTTGAATTGTCTGAGGATGTCACAGCACATCAAGCTCTTGCAGCCTCATAAGCTGCTCCAGAGATCCTCCAGCAGCACTGTCAAACCCTCTTTGAGGCACTTTATCTTTTTCAGAAGAGCAGTTATCCTGTCCTTCTGTGGCTGCAGCTGCTTTAGTGACAAAAGTCTTGCCTGTGGAAACATGCACAAATGAATTGTATCTCTACTGGCCCAATCCTGTTGGTTTCCTTGTCATCGTCATGGCTAGGCTTCGCGAACGAAGATCCAGGGAGGGCTCCATCCACACTCCTCATCAGCGCCTTTTCCAAGCGCGCTGATAAAAAGAGGATAGCAGATAGCACCCTCGAGCCTGCGCTAGGGATTTTTTTTAGGTGAGACACAGCATGCACAGAGCTGGACCCACCCTTTAGTCCTAAGGTTCATCTGCCAGGGCCTAGCAAGCTTGGACGCTGGCAGCCAAGTCCTTAGGACAGAGGTTTTATTAGAGTGTCCTTCTCTTAGATGGAAGGCCTTCCAGGGCTAAACGAGCTCCATCTGCCCGGGTTTGGAATCAGAGTTGTCCTTCTCCTAGGATGACTGCCAGAAGGCTAATGAGCTCATCCTACCCATACAAGGATTCTAGGAACATGGGTATCACTCCCCACACTTTCCCGTGGACAATGAGTTTAATGCTCCCTCTGCTGTCGGCACAGCTATCGCACCAGGGGCCACAGGAGACCCCAAGTGATTTTCAGACTGTGCCTTTCATTTCCTTGTACTTCCTCCATTTCAAGAGTTTTATGAAAATGCGGTCCTCACATTCATCACAGTTATAAGACATCCTGACACTTGAGTGCAGGCCAAATACTGACCATTCTTGCTTTGTCATGCTTCAATGAAAAAAAAATTGCCACCCTTTCTCCAGGGAACCGCACAACTACCAGCATCATGGTACCTATAATAAGAAGTCTTTTGTCAGATGCTTCTACCTATATCTCAGAGTGGTTGGGGTGAGCTTTTCTGCCTAGATCTGNTAGGAACATGGGTATCCCTCCCCACACTTTCCTGTGGGCAATGAGTTTAATGCTCCCTCTGCTGTCGGCACAGTTATCGCACCAGGGGCCACAGCAGACCCCAAGTGATTTTCAGACTGTGCCTTTCATTTCCTTGTACTTCCTCCATTTCAAGAGTTTTATGAAAATGCGGTCCTCACATTCATCACAGTTATAAGACATCCTGACACTTGAGTGCAGGCCAAATACTGACCATTCTTGCTTTGTCATGCTTCAATGAAAAAAAAATTGCCACCCTTTCTCCAGGGAACCGCACAACTACCAGCATCATGGTACCTATAATAAGAAGTCTTTTGTCAGATGCTTCTACCTATATCTCAGAGTGGTTGGGGTGAGCTTTTCTGCCTAGATCTGCACCACAGGGTCACATAGGCACGACTCGCTTAATCAGTTTAATCAAGTTTCCTTCCATTTCAGGTGCCTGAGATGATATTGCCTGGGCTGGCCTCACTTTCTCTTCACCTCTGCCAGAGGCACACAACAAGTCAGTCTCCTGGAGGACTGCAGCTCTATCGTTTACCTNGCAGCTCCCTATCCTTCTGGAGCTGGGGGGCCCAGAATTGGACACAGTATTCCAGGTGGGGCCTAACCAGGACAGAGTAGAGGGGGAGAATAACCTCTCTGGATCTGCTGGCCACGCTCCCCTTAATGCATCCTAGGATGTCATTGGCCCTCAAGGGCTTTGTATTGGGGTACTCCAGTTTGACTGGTCCCAGTGGGATATGAGAGCAGTCGGAATGCTTCTCTCACATGCCAGTCCCATGGATTGCTCTGTAGAGCATTAAGTGCTACAATCCCCCACCACTGTCCTGGGTGAGCAGTGCTTCCTGCTGAGGTTTGCAGATTTCACTACATCCATTCAGGCAGAATTCCTCAACAACCTTAAAAGATGTTTTGTCTCAGCAAGATCTGCAGTACTAGGTGTGCAGCTGGCAGGAGTGGTAGTTGGGGAAAGATCAGGCCTGGGATTCCCCGGCAGGATTTTCTCCAGACAAAGAACCTTACCCAAACAACAGTTGTATAAGAGAAAAGGTACCTCCAACCACCATCAGAGGTCGTGCAATGAAGCTAAAACCCAGAGCCAGATTCATGAGGCAGCTGTGTGGGTAACGGCAGTTTGCAGTGCATGTGGTGACAGGCACTGGGAGATTACTTGCTCCAGTAACTCGGGCTGGGTGTTTGGGACCCAAAGTAAACACGAGTGCTGCAGTACTGTACAAAAGCTTAATACCCTATATTCACAAACCACCTTTCATCCAACGACATTTTAAGGCATTAGTAGATCCTGAGCAAGGGGCAAAGATGAACTCAGTAACCTTTGCCCCAGGCAGTGGTGGGAAGAACAGTTAGGTGTTTGTGCAGAGCCCTGGGTGCACCAGATGTACCTGGCATTGGCCCTGCACTGCCACCTACATGGTTCCTGGACATCTGGGGTCCAGGTGATCCATGCTCCCAGAGACAAGGTGGGAATACACAACATGACCAATAGTCACATCAGTTGCATTTGCGGGAGAGCACAAAGGAGTTTGGTGTCTGGGTCTTTCTGGGAGGAATACCCCCAAATTCCAAAATAACTGAATGCTTTGGCATTCCCTTAAGGATCCTCCAGAAACACAACTGCAAAATAAAACTCTATACTGAATGTGATCAACAAAACTATTTGACTTATTTCATAGGACAGCATATGAAGGTCCCAATCCTGCTGCCCTGGGTACATACCTCTCTGTCTCATTAAGTATTTCTGAAGCATCTAATGGCATTGTTGTCCCAGCCCTGACTTGGTGCCAGCACTAGACTAGTCAGCAGGAAAGCTTTCTCCTATCTCAGTGCACATCAGCAGATATGTTCAGAAACCACATGTATGTCTCAGGTATTGGGCTCCTGAGTGAAAGTACCAAGCACAAGTCCTCGGAGCACAGAAAGCCTTCCAGGTGCCTGGGAAGGTGAGCAGAGGGAGAAAAAAATTCCCCAGGAGTTGCCATCTTGGGAGCATTGTTCAACCAGACCTGTACGTTTGTCAATGTACAAAAGGAAGGATACAAGGATTGAGGTACATCATTTGAAAATGATGCAGGTTTGATTTCCTAATTTTCAAGAGGCCTGATATATAAACCCCAATCCCCTTTCCCCTGTAATGGAAACTTCTTTCCTTGGAGTAAAGTTACCTTTAGGTGCAATAACAGAACCAAGAGTGTGCATAACTTACCTTAAGCTGGCTAACATTTGTCAAATAATTAAAGGCATAGATGTTCCTTTGAAAGTATTTTTGAAAATATTTCCATTTTCCCCCATAGCTTACATTTATCACATTTATTCTAGATTTTTAATTGCCATTTCCCTTGATCAGCATAGCCACATGATGAGTTTTACAAAGGTGGCAATAAAAAAGAGAATCTTGCTTGAAATAAAATGTTTATTTAAAAATGAAGAATTTCATATTCCTAGTCTATCAAGAAGAGAAAGATGGATTTAAAAACCTGTGCACCTAGCAAATCCATGGGAAAATAAGAACTTTTGAAAGTTTCAGAAACTCAAATGCATTGCTGGCCTTCAAAACTTTGCAAATGAAAGAGAGAAATATTCATCCATTTCTAGATTTGATGAAATTAACCCTAGAATCATAGAATCTCCTGAGTTGGAAGGGACTCACAAGGATCACTGAGTCCAACTCCTGCCTCTGCACAGGACAACCCCCAAAATTACACCATATTCTTAAGGGCATATTTCAAATATTTCTTGAATTCCATCAGGTTTGGCACCATGACTACTACTCTAGGGAACCTGCTCCAGTGCTCCATCACCCTCTAGGTTAAGAAACTTGCTAGTATCTAATCCAAATCTACCCTGACAGAGCTTCATGCTGTTCCCTCAGGTCCTGTTGCTGGTCACTAAAGAGAAGAGATCAGCTCCTGCCCTTCTGCTTCCCCTCATGAGGAAGCTGTAGACCATAAGGAGGTCTTCCCTCCTTATCAAATCTTGCACCTCATCAGCATTTATCATTATTCCTACTTAAAAATAGGTCTATTGCAGATGAAGTGTAAAGTCCAAGGAGATCACTGCCCCTTGGCTGATGCACACATCTCAAAGCTAAATTCCAGGACAGTGACAAAAGAGGACAAAAGGACACCGAAGAGCAACAGAAAGGAGGTAAACTCACAAACAAGGGAGGATTGCTCTCGGTAGGGATGTCTGAAATATCTTTTAATTCTGAACTAGCCTATGGTACTTGCACCAGCTTAGCTGCAAGGGAGATTTTCATCCATCAGTCTCTGGTTTGTTGAAGTGAAGCCAAGCTCTGACCTCCCTGGGGAGCAGCATCACGGGCAGTCACAGCCTGGGAAGCCCCAGGCCATCACTACCATCCAGCCTCCCCCTCCTCCTGCACTGACCCACGGGATGGCCACTCCTCTGGGCAAACACCAATTGCATAATGCTTCCTCATTAAAAATGGACCGGATTACAGAAAAGGAAGGGCTAAAAATACAGGCCCAGTGAATCTGCTGAAAAGGCAGCTTCTTTGTCGGGTCTTAAACCCCTGCTCGCCTCACGGCGTTTATATCTGTGAGGGCGTGCACGCTGCTGTTTTACACAGGGCTAATATAATATGCATGGCAGCCTGCCCTGGGCTTTTTATTTAATCTTTGACTTGACAGTGTTGGAACTTGCTTCCCTGTGAAACTGGAGAAGGAGGGATTGTTGTGTGCGTCAGGTTTGGCTTTTGTTTTCTTTCTCTCCTCTTTATCGAGTTACATAAAGAAACTCAGCAACTTATAGCTGCTTCCAAGTGCTCAAGTGTCTGTCTAATTCTGTCTGCTGGGGCATCAAAGGGTACCTCAGTGTAACAACCACCATGCTGGCCATCACTAAAAGGATAGTTTAGGACATCGTGGAGGGCAACTGGTCCATGAGGGACCTTTATTTTTTACACCATCTGAGAGACCTATCCTTTATGCTGGCTTGATTGTACCTGTAACTCTCTTTGAGAGTTGCTGTGGTGTCTTTGGGATTTTCTTCTGGATGATTTCAGAATGGACAAGTCCTCTAAATCCCTTCTTCCCTCAGACAACAGTCTGTAGAACAAGACAGTGGCCTGGTTGCAAAACATCCACCAGAGAATTAAGAATCAGCATTGTGACTTTCTGTATAGATAACAGAAATCATTCAAAATGGATCTGGGAGAAACTTTAAAAGGTCATCTTGCCCTTCCACAAGCCTCCAGATAGGATCAGCCATGCTGAAGGTGCTGGAGTTGAGATAGTTATCTCAGCTGCTGCTAAAGCCTTCCCACAACAGCACTTTCACACAGTGACCCATCTCAGCCGTGCACAAGTCTCACAACTGGAAAATGTCTCTTAAATGTCTCACCTGAATTTTCTTTGTTGCACTTTAAGTCTCTGTTTCCTTTCCCAAAAGACATGATGAACAGCTTATCCTTTCTCTTTGCAGTAGCCTTTCACATACTTGAAGGGTATGTGAAGTGTGTTATCACTTCTATCCTGTCTTCAATTGCCTAGACTAAACAAACCAAACTCTTCAGTCTTTCCTCATAGCTCATGTTTCCTAGCCCTGTGATCACTCTTTTTCCTGCCTGCTGGACTGTCTCCAGTTGGTCAACATTCTTCTTGAAGCCTCATGCTCACAAATGGATGCAGATTGATTCAACAGGTTACTCCAGGCCAAAGGACAGAAGGAAGTAGTTTCAAAGTTGGGTGATCCTCAGCACAAATGACCTAGTCACTCCAGCTGTGGCACCTCTGCAAAACTTGGCTCTGGGTTAGACTGGCAGTCTCCCAGAAAAGCAGCAGATTCACAGATGAATATCAGCCTCAGATCCATCCTGGAACCTAATAGGTAGCTCTAGCCAGAAAAAAAAAAAACCAAACAAAAAAACCACTAGAAGTAACACAGAGGACTCATTGCATGACTAAGTTCCCAATACATGTGCTGTTAAATTTGCTTCTGCTTGGATTTCTGGATAGACTTAGGAGGAGGTGCTCTAAAGAGCATGTTAACAGTCTGTTAGAAATGTATTCAGGAATAGTGGCATTTTCCTGTTGTCATAGAAAATGCACTTCTTCCGTTTCATGCCCCAAGGTTTATTATTCAGATGAGGGAATATTTTAGTATGTCTATGCTGCATTTGCACAAAGCCCAGAGCAAACCCCAGACTAGTCTGTACATTCAGCATAGCTCCCTTTTGAAATCATGGCATATTATCCTCTAAACAGGGAAGACAGGCTTGGTCACTGGACCACACTGACACAGCTCTTCTACTCCTGTTACCACCATTAGCTCTTTGGCCAGCACTTGGATCTTAACAGTGTACTTCAGCACATGGTGCAGACATGCCCCAAGGAGCTCATTGGTTTTATGGGGAAGGTTCTCACTCCTAGAGTCATTTTTCAAGGCTGCAGGGTTTCTGTCTGGTTTCATTGTCATGTTGCAAACTCTTTTTCCTTGGAAATTGCTCTTTCCAAACTCTAACCTTAGCATCCCTCAAGCAGCTTGCCCTTCATAAGCCAAAATCCTTAGCTTCTGTCAAGTGGCGACAGTGGAAGGATGTGTTAAAAGAGCCATGCTGCTACACCTCAGGCAAGGCTCAGCTCCACTCTTTCCTAGGGAATTGCTCAAATATATATTGGCTAGGATTTTCACTGAGATTTTTCAGTTAATATTTGCAAAATTTAATCACAACAGCCCAGATTCAGCATTGCCTTAATCCCATTGAATTGTTCCTTAGTCTGCAGTGAGTGCCTCTAATTTCAATTAGACCATTTATGGTTATGGGCACTTTTGAATAAGAGTGGATCAAAACCTGATTCTGGAAATCTGGTTGCAGAATGTGTTCATCCAATCCAAGGCTGCATTTCAGCTGCCAAGTTCACAGCATATTATAAAAAGGAAAGATTTAAATACACACTGTAATGGACCATTGTAGTGAAAGGCTGTGAGGAACAAACTTGCTTGAAAGAGGAAAAGCGTGTAGACTGGCCCTTTGCAAAACATCTCCCTAAAAAATTCCCTCTTTAAATGAAAGAGAGATCAAACCAGGAAAACAAGATATACCTACCCCAGGAGGTAGGCAGATAATAATAAACGATGCGTTTCTAATCCACAGCAGAGACACAATGGCATTTTCTTTGACATCAAATGCTAAAGAGGGAATAAATAGTTCTGTAAAGTGCTTTTTCCAATGCAGGGTGAAAGATCTTTCACCAGAGTGAGGATGATCTCTGGAAATTTTTGTTCTTATCTTTTCATTTCACATCAGCACGAAGAATACCGCAAAAAGGAGAAGTGTTATGTACCTAATACTGCATAATTTCAGGAAGAAGAGATTCAACTATGGCTAGATTGAGTCAATAAAAAAAAAGAAACGTAGGAAGGGGGAGAAATTGAATGGGAAAATCTTGGAATCCAGGGGTGACTATACATCTTCACACTGAGTGTTTTTAATTCAGCCTGGAAGTTCCTTTCAAACAGAAGGATAAAGAGGAGCAATTCCACCTCCTCCTCAGGGGCAGCCTCAGTGGGATTCAGAGGGCACTCTGGGCAGCAACAGCACAGAGTGGCCAGGGAAATTCAGAATCCACACATAACCTGCAGGAGGAAATTAATTCCAGCAGAACAGAACTGACTCAGTTACAGTATGATCAGGTCACTCTATACCATTTCTTGACAAAAAATACCAAATGCCAACCAGAATGATCTTCTGTGCAAGTAAATTGTCTGGGTTCCGTCTTGTGCCCCACTAAAAGATTAGAGAGCTGGCTTCAATTTACTGCAGGCTGTTTCCATTCTCTGTATTAATGCCACCTTTAAAAAAGTGCAGCAGGTTCGATTCTCTGCTTGTTTCCTAAGGCCACAAGTTGGCTCAGCAAACCTGGGTTTCACTGAAACACCTGCTCTTTACAGGCTCCACTGACTGAAGGACGAGTTAATTAGGTAACTTACCCAAAGGTCACATGGTGAGTAAAGTAGGATTAGCACTCAAGTTCCTCCTGGCAACTAGTCCTGTGCTGCAACAATTAGAAAAGGTTAACCGTCCTCTTTTAGCTTTTGTTTTCCATCTTCCAGAATGGGGCAGCACGTAGGCAGGGCTGGGCTCTGTTACATTGCCTCAGCAGTATTTTGGGAAAAAAAACCCAGAAAACAAACAAAGAACTCATGCCAAAGAGGGCTTTCAAAAGTTGTCATATCTGGTGGGATGTGGTGCTTGAGAGGGAATGGAGCAAAACAGTGGATTAAGCTAAGCACACTGAATATGAATTCTGGAAAATGCCCCACTCCCTCCTTAATCCCCAAGCACAGACCTTGCACGCCTGCCATTGCACGACACTTTGTCATGCTGCTGCCCACCTTCTGCTCTCAAGTCACCCTGGTTTCCCTTGCCCATCTGCCCTGAAGGCAGATGTCAGCTGGCAAATACTAGTGAAGTGTCTACTAGCTGAGTTACAGATCTCCTGCTTTAACCCCTGCTTGCCTGAGAGTTCATCTTCTGGCAGATGGCAGAAACCTGTGTAGAAACCAGCTGCTTTGGACCCACTGGCCATTTCTGTGCCCATGTGTACCTGGTGCCATTTTGCTCCTCAGCAGGACTGGCCTGGTCATGCCATTTTTCAGCAGGCATGCAGAGAAACACAGGGGAGCAGTCTTTAGTGCATGCTGGTCTGCATCCAGTGGTCTTGTCTCCTGCCCTTCCTCACTCTGCCTTGCCTACAACCCCATATCCTGGTGCTTGCAGGATCTTTTCTCCACCAAGTAGAAAAGATGCTGCAAAGGAGCACAGGCTTCTGTCCCTCTTTATCCTGGGGAGAGCTTGTGCTATCCTGGGCTGCAGAGAGCACCCTGTAACTCAGCTAGTATCTGTATAGTTCAACACCTAAAGTCCCACAACATGCCTCATCCTTCTTGATGAGCTGCCCAAATGCTGGGGCAGACAGCTTTCCCTCTTCATTTGGAGGTAACTGTGACATAGTTCAGATCTTCCCTCTTCAAGGGAGTTTTGTGCTACTTTGGCAGGAAAGAATAAGTAATCAAAGGGCCCTTGGGCATGCCAGGACATATGGTCCCTCCACTCACAACCTTGGCAGAATCTTGATAACAATACCACCACAGAGAGGTTCTTAGGGTGATGTTTTGGGACCAGTGGCTGCAGCCTTTCCTTCACCAGTGTCAGTAAAAAGAGCAAATGCAAGTGTGTTTAATCTTTGAGAGCAATGATAGATTTTGTCTCTGGCCAGGAATGAGCTGCATGTCACCTGATGACACATATCTTATTCCCAGGTTCTCTGCTCTTAGCTCCCAAAGTCATCCCCCCAGGACTCTTCCCATTGCCTTAAGTAGTGTCCTTGGGGGTCATGGACCTCAGCTGTTTCCAAGCAAGACCAGCAGGCTCCCTCCAAGGGAGGTGGATCTTTTGAGTCTTCTCCAGTCCCTTGAGGGCTGCACCTCTCTCCATCTTTTGATGGTAAGCAGATGTAAAATATCAACTGCTCATCGTAATGCTGGAGCTTGTGTGAACACATTTCACCCACATGAGTGCATGTGGGACCACCACTCACTTGCCACAATACCTGAAGGCACATACCACACCAGGCAGTGTACCTGGGTGCTATAGCCCCTCTCCTGCTATAGATACAACCTTAGGAAAAAGGGTTGAAATGAAAAAGAAAATCCATTCACATACTGCGTTGTGCAAAGGAAGACAATCATTTCTCTGCCTGCTAGCTGCTTTAAATTCAAGTAGCTTTATCAGCTGAGAATTTGCTGGTTCATTCACCAGAAGCAGCTGTTTCATAGTCAGCCAGGGACCACCTCCCAAATACTAGCTGTTTGGGATTTGCATAACTTAAATTCACAGCCATTGAGAGTATTCTCAAAAGTGAGACCTGCTCCTAAGCTGTGAGCAGGACAGCTTGACTTTAAAAAGTCATCTCCTATTTCTCCTGTGTTGGAAAGAGCACCTGTTTAAACTCTGCAGATCTGACTACCAGTGGGCATGTTTTGGGCACTGACCCGTTAATAGAATGGGTGGAGCTTTGCAGTCATTTACAGCAATCAGCAACCGAAACAAACACAATGGGGAAAAAAAAAAATCAGCATTTTCTTTAATCCAAGGATAAACAGGAAGGTGAAGATTATGACTGAAACAAACCTGTAACACACCATGTCTTATCCTTTGTTGCTGGCTTTCCGATATGCTCTCCACCAAAAGGCAAGAACCTCAAAAGACATTAACCATTTCTATGCCTAGAGAAATCCCTACAACTAAATGGTAGTTAGTAACCCTGAACGGGCAAAAGAGTCCAGAGCAAGACATTATGAATGGAGCATAACACTGCTACACTAAAACCTGTACTATTCCCTCTGACATCTCATCATAAAACTTGATTAAAAGTCCAGGAAGAAGGAACAAACTCTCTCTGCATGTTTTCACTAGCAAGCAGTGCTGAGGGGCTTGGATGTTTTGGCACCTCCTTCTCACTTCTTGCAGAAAGGGCTGTCAAAGGGAAGTTTCTGCCCATCTCAACTGCAGATCTTCCCCAGATAGCTCCTCTGCTGGTTGTGTCCCATCATGGATTCTTTCAGCACAGCCCTTTTGTTCTCCCATTCACAAACTGTTGTGCAAGCAGGACAGATTACTGACCAACAGTTGTCTATCTGCCTTTCTCTGACAGCAGCCATCTGTGTGCCACCTAAAACAAGCAACAGGGCTACCCCCTCACCCACAGTTCTGAGGACATCATTGAGGTGGTGAAACTTTGGATGGTTCCCTGCTCCCATGGCCAACCCTGGCTAATGTAATCCTCTGCTCCACGTATTAAGCATTGTCTGTCTCAGCAGCCCAAAGGGCTTGAATGACCAGTTGTGTATGCCTTCTGAAAGAGGCAGTGGTATCTTCCACAGCCAACAAGCTCAGAAAATATGCCTAGTAACTACAATGGTATTAATCCACCACCAAAAAGGTAAATGTCAGGAAGTACTTGGATATGGAATATGTAGAATGTACACAGTGCTGTGTCTTTGTACTGGACAGTTAATAGTTTTGGAGAGCTCTGGTGTGATGGGACTCCATAAGCCACATAGTGCCCTTGCTGTGTCACAGTCATGTGTGGCCACTTGAGACTCAGTAATGTGCCATTAAAAGTCACCATCACCACAGAAAATACGTCAATATACAGTTATTTGGGGAAAGAAGAAACCTATCAAAACTAAAATAGATTTTTCACTACATCAAAGACACTTTACTGACATTCAATGAAGCATGTCTCCTTAGATCCTAGAAAAAGGAATGAGCCTCATAAAATAATAAATATCTTTGCATTTTATCTCTTGATGCCTCTATCTATGGAGGTATTTATACAACCCTCATAACTAGTCTCTGGGCTCACCTGAGTGGAGATCTACTTAACAGGCATGATTTGTCTGCAAAACCAAACTAATTTTCTTAAAACAGCTTTCTGAAGGAGAGACATACCTGTAAGCAGAGTTAGTCAATGAACATTTTGCTGCAACAAGGTTTTTTGTTTAGCAGGACCTTGCTTGGTTGGTGCCAAGGCATTTAAAGGAGTTATCTCTTAAGATAGGACAGCAAAATCAAGGAAAACACTAGGGGCCTGAAACTTGCCTGTGTAAGGGATCTTTTGCAGTAAAGAGAGGAACTCATATGTCTGAGTCTTTGGTCAATGGTGAATTCCCCTTGAGGCAGGAATGTGATTGTCCCCTTGTACTTGGTGCTGGTGGGGCTGTGGCTTGAATACTGTGTTCAGTGTTGGGCCCTTCACTACCATAAGGACAACAAGCTCCTGGAGTGTGTCCAACGAAGGGCAATGAAGTGGGTGAAGGGTCTAGAGCACAAGTGTTATGAGAGGTGGCTGAGGTAACTGGGGTTGTTTAGTCTAGAGAAAAGGAGGCTTGGGGGGACCTTCTCGCTCTATAAAACTACCTGATAGGACAAAAGGAAATGGCTTCAAGTTGTGCCGTGGGAGGTTCAGATTAGGTATTAGGGAGAATTTCTTCACTGAGAGGGTTGTCAGGCATTGGAACAGGCTACCCAGGGAGGTGGTGGAATCATCATTCCTGAAAGTGTTCAAAAAAGTGTAGATGTGGTGCCTGGGGACATTGTTAAGTGATCATGGTAGTGTTGGGTGGACAATTGGACTCGATCTCAATCATCATAGAATCATAGAATGGCCAGGTTAGAAGGGTCACCAAGATCATCTAGTTCCAACCTCCCCACACTGAGCAGGGATGCCAATCACTAGACCAGGTCACCCAGGGCTGCATCCAGCCTGGCCTTGAACACTGCCAGGGATGGGGCATCCACAACCTCTCTGGGCAACCTGTGCCAGTGCCTAACCACTCTCTGGGTAAAGAACTTCCTCATAATCTCCAATAAAAATTTCCCCTTCAGCTTATAACAATTCCCCCTTGTCCTATCACAATCTGACTGCTTAAAAACCCTCTCCCTTCTGTCTTAAATCCCCATCTCAGAGGTCTTTTGCAACTATAATGATTCTATGGTTCTATGAATACCAAAAGAAGAGCTGTGTATTATTGCTTTTACGATTCTCTTTGCAGAGAGGTTGTACAAATGTCCATAATTAGACCCATGGTCAACTCCAGCTATTCCCATTTGTCAGAGGAGCCTTTTGTGACATGTGTGAGCAAACCCTGAGGCTGCTCTGACCAGTGCCAGCCACAGGGGTCACAGGCAGTGCAAAGGTAACTTCAGAGATTATCATGAGGGAGAGTAGACCCTCTTCTGTTCACTGAGCTTTGGAACAGAGAACTGCCTCTATTTCAGGCAGTGGTAATCCCTTGGAGAAGAGCCTTGTCTGTCACGGACGTGCCCAATTTTGCTTCACAGGCTGGACAGCACAGCAAAGGGGATAGATGCTGCAGAATCACCAGGATAAGGGTGGTGGGCTGGGGACCCTCTGCCTGCTCCCCAAGGACTTGAGGCAACCCCACCAGTAGGTGACTACCCAGCCACCATCCTTACTGCATCATCCTTCCGGAGAGGGAAGGAGCATCTACTGTAATGCTGCCTGCAGGAGGCTCTAAGGAGAGCCCACCACAGACAGAGAGGGCTGGGGAAGGTGTCTTTTATTCCCTCTTATCAGCACACCAGAGGTTGCTCCTGCTGGGAACTTGGCAGCTTGGTAGCCACAGGTCTGGTTGATGGGGGCAGAAGGGATTAGCATACATAATCTCTTTGAAGAAGATGTCCCCTGGAACTGGAACCATGTCACCATGTCACTGACAGCGCAGGCTGATGCAGACTGATTACTCTCCTGTCGCTGGAGCACAGCCCTTTTGTGGGTCTGGCAGAGTCTCCCATCTTCTCCCATGCTGCAGGACACTCTCATTAGAGCTGATGTCCCCAGGGGTGTGCAGGAGCTCCCTGGCACTCCTGGCTCCAGCATCCCTCACCCCTCCAGCCCCATCCCAGCTGCCATTGCCTTGCAGCATGCCTGCCCACCCTAGGTCCCCCCATCAGCCAGCCACCCATCCCTGACCCATCCCTGACCCCTCAGCCTCTGGACACAATACCTGTGTCCTGCCTCTGGAAGGGAGGAAGAGTGCTGAGTCCTGCTACTAGTGAAATCTGGCTGCCTCTGCTTTTGTGAAGGGAGAGGAACAAGCTGTTACCATCCTGAGCATGAAAGGCCACTGCCCTCAAAAGAAAGCCTGCACAATAAATCATTTCTGAGGATTACTTGGCAAATATTGGACGTGGGAATGTGGAAGCCAGTGGCACTGCAAAACACCTCCTGTCCTGACCTCTGACACAAAGCCACAATCTCCGTTGTTTTCCACAGCAACACACCTGCACTCTCAGACGATCCCAAATAGCAGATTGCCCCAGTCTTTGATTTGGAGATGCCACTCACAGGCACAGAGAGACTCAAGAGGCCATAGACCTTCCTTGGAGTGCTTTCTTTTTGCAGTGCTTTCATCCCACAGAAAGCTGGACCACTGAAACCAGACACAAACCCTTCCAAAGATCATCCTTTCAGGCTCCAGCTCAGCATGCCACCTGCCATCACATTCCCCCACAGCTCCCCAACTGTTCTCAGGAGGCTCTCATGGCAGATGCACCTGGGCTGCAGCCAAGTTGGCATAAAGTTTGCACGGATCCCAAGATGTTTTATAACCTTAATGATGTTCAGTGGTAATATGTGGTGCTATTTACAGCCCAGGGCTAGTCTAGCTAAAGACATTTCTTAGTAGGGTGGTGGATACATAAATGCTGTTGCCTCTCTGTCATTGACCTTTCTGTAGGAGGAGAAGTGGTGCAGAGGCTTGTGGATAGCAGAGTACACTCATCTGCCATTGTGCCAGCACTGTATCCGTTACGAGCTTCTGCCCTTGTTCTTAGAGGGCATGTTCCAGTAATAATATACCCCAGTGAACCTTTCCATCATGAGATCATGATTTCTTCTATGGGAGAAGCAGTAGCATGTTCCTATTTACTGGCCTTTAGCTGAGTAATGATAATTTTCTTAGAGAAGTAACATAATGCTGCAGTTTTCTGAAGTGAAAAAGCAGTGACCACACTTTTAAACAGAGATTCACTTCCACTGTTACACCTGCCATAAGACATTTTGTTTCTTGCACACAAGTGAATCCATATTTTTACATACTGGATTTTATATATCTGATTTATGCTTCCTGCCAGACAGCTTTGAAGACCAAATACTTGGACTGACAACCATGAAAAAATTGTGAGCACAGGGACAGAAAAGCAAATGCTAATTTTGCTACTGAGAAGCCTGAGATTTATGCTTTTGAAAATGCCTAAAAGAAACTCATGATGTTGTGAATCAAGTGCTAATATTTTGTAACCAGGACAGGACATCACTGTTGATTTATGTTGATGTAATATAATCATGCTTATTACAATCATTTAGAAGGGAAGAAATTCACAGAGAAGTGCAGTGGATGACTCAAGTTTTTGTCATTGTAAAACAATAAATACTGAAGAATTTATGACTGTATAATCAAATTTTATTAACACCAAAAGTAATTAGATAACAAAGTACATCTCCTAAGTCTTTTCTCAAAACATAGTCTGGCAAGAGTTCTTACCTCAGCTTTGTTCAGCTCAGATATTAGACTGCATCAAAATGCTTCTTGGTGAGAAAATTGCACCCTGCAGAGAAAGATTTAAAAAGCTATCATCTGTTCAGAGAAACAGCTAAGAGACAACTTGATTTGGGTTAAAAAGTGTCTGCACAAGCGAGTATCTAGAAAGAGTTTTTTTACTCTGAAATGCAGAAGTTGATGTGCGAATAATTAAGAGCAGAAACAAGTTTTTAATGTTGAAGGTGTTAGCACTAGAGTAGGTTCTCATGAGACTTCCAGGCTTTACATTATTTGAAGTCTTTGGTTGACAGTGGATTTTTTTCAAAACACATAACTGGTTTAATGACAAATTATTTGTGGGGCAAATAAAAAAGCAATGATTGTGTGAAATGCTAATGCACGTGACTTGGCTAGGGCAGATGTCCTCTTTAGGTATTCTCATAACCATTCCCAACCCATTGTGTTGTTGACATTGGTAGACCACATCTCCCTTTTCTCCATGGCCTATCTTGAAACATGTCTAGGGCCCTGGCTTTGGTTGCTGTTCTATGTAGAGCTGAAGCCTCAGGCACAATTGCTTTGTCTTCCAGCCACACTTTTAAAGCTCCTTATTCTTCAGGACCACAGGTGTCTGGGATATCTGGTTCTCCTCTCCAAGTGTTTGGTGCTCTTCTGTAAGTGTTAAGAGAACATGGTTGGTAGTTTGGAAAGGTAACCTGCCCTGGGGTTGAGACAGGATTCAGGAACAACTTAGCTTTTTTATCAGTACTAGAAGTGCACAGAAGATAAAATACAAATAAAAAAGCTCTGCATAGATTTCTTCTCTTCAATGACTTCTGTGTTCTGGGGTAATACTGGATAGCTCAGCTCATAAACCAGACTTGCTCCTAGTACAAAAATCACACAGGATTCTTCCTTTTCCTCTGCAAAGCTTATTCCAGGTCCTTGGTAAAATCCCACAAGAATCTTCTTCCAATCTTTTTTTTAATCCCCTCTGTTCTTTGCTCATCCTATTTCCATTCTGCAGTCCCTCTCTTTGTAGATATGAGCTGTTCCCACCAATGGCATTAGCATATCAATTGTTTGCCCAGAGGACGGTCATTATGACACTGTTCTTCTCTATTATTACTCCTTGCCCTCAGACTGGTGCTAAAGGCCTTGTCAGCAAAGACAGAAACAGAAAACATTGCATGATAGGGCAATGACCATAGCAACAACATCACATTAATCAGGGTCTGTAGTCTGTGCAAAGACAAACTTCCCAAAGCATCAAACTGCATAACACAAGACACTATCAAGTTCCCTTTCAGCCCAGAAAATACAAATCCCCCAGATATTTGTCCCCAGATCTCCCTTCTCCAGGTGAGAAAATGAATCAGCTCTGAGCAAGGTTAACCTCACATAATCATGTCACACAACCATCAACACTCACTTCCCGGGGTGGATGTTAGAGCAAAGGACTTCTGGGCTGCCTAAAGCATTCAGTTTATGGACCCCATGGGGCTGATGATTTGCATTCTCCCACTTTAGGGAACGTTCATCAGACATTTGAGGCTGAGAAGCCAACTTTACAAATGCCAGAGCACTTCTGAAAAACTGGCTGATTGAGGTGTTAGGAAAGGAATAACAATAATTCACTTAAATTTTGCATATATGTATTTACATAATTTATTAAAATAAATAAATGGATCAATATAAAATGTATCTCATCATCTGTTCCAAGAACAGTAACATGACTGCATTCTTGTGAAGCCAAAGTGCACATGGAACATTTTTACCACTGTTGATTTGTCAAGGTGTTAACAGCTTCAGAGGGTAAACCTACCTTTGAAGTAATCAGCTCCAGCTCAGTCACTCACTCACTGTTGCTGCTGTTCCAAAGATAACTGCAAGTCAAAGGGTACACACAGGGTCCTGTGCACAGCACCCACAGGTCATGCATACCAGGAAGCACAAACACATTTCCATTCACCCCTATCACCTGTTGAGAGGCTAGGAATTGTTGCTGAGTTATTTAGGAGTGGGAAATGAGATAAGCATGGCTTTGGAGAAAAAAAAATTTCCTCTAAAAAGCTGGATACATTCAGGAGAGTGGATAGTTTAAAAGTGCTGGCTTTCCTCATCTCCCTGTTTTATGCTATTCCTCTCCTGTATCTCCAGGAAGTAAAAGACTTGGTGCTGCAGCAGTCAGGACAACACCAGGGGAGACTTCATGTTGTGGTGTAGTCAGGAAGGGCTGTGGGTATTCTTGAGCAGCAATACTCATGGAACAGATGAGTTCAAGAGAAGTGCTGCACAGAAGCTCTCAGAAGGAAGGTCTCAGAATGAGGCAGAGGCAGAGAGAGAGACAGAAGGTGCCTCTACAAGCCTAAGGCAGCCAGTGTTGGAGGAAGACACCAGGATAACATGTGCTGCTGTTGTACTGAATGATCAACACAGAGTTTGACAAGAATGATCAAGATGTTTAAGCGCATATAGTGGGAACACCACCAGCTACCAGAATGGACAACCAAAGCAGAGTAGTAAATCCTCCCCTATAATTCATATTTGCCTTTTCACTGAGCCACAGGGCAGGGGAATTTTCGTGTCACAGTGATGGTGTGGCTGCGGGAGGCTGACCGTTAGCAGGCAGCTGTGGAGTCAGATCAAAAGCCAGCTTGTCTCTCCAGAAGAGGACCTTGGATGTGGGCAGACATGGACTCCACGAGGCAAGCCGCTAGGCTTGCTCAGAGAGAAAAAGGAGATCTCCCTGGCACTCAAGCCCACTGTTTTCAGTTTGTGGTCATGGCACATTTGTTTGCAAAGCAGTATTCAGTCAGCCACAAGTCACAAGGTTCAACCTGCTTGGACTGTGTTTCAGGAACCTTAAACAAACAAACACCAAATCATGAGATAAGGAAAAAATAAAATCTCCTGAGGAAATACTCCCAGGCATGACAATAGAAGATGGGCACATTTAACAAATTAATGGTTGAACCAAGTTCTACTCATAGGTTTTCTCTGAATCCTCATGTTGAATCTCAGCCTATGGCTTGCTTCTGGCTAGAGTGGCTAACTGCTGGGTTACAGTGGCTCACTGATGGACTACAGTAGCTCACTGATGGAGCAGAGCATTCATGACATGGCATGCTAGGACCCATACTGATCCCCTTGTTGGACAAGATTCAAGTCCTGTCCAGTACTGTCTTTGTGCATGTATGTCCCTGACCTGAAGGCCAGTGGGCTCAGCCTAGGTGTGAGTCAGACTATGAGCAACACAGGCAATCAGAGGATTGTAAATGGAGAGTGATCTTGAGGCTGAAGGTAACACGATGTCCCCTTAGCAGTGAAGTACGGTAACTTGTTTATGTTAAATGGTGCAGATAGGAGTAACCTCTTTCTTTGGAGAAAAATAACAAGCTGCTGAGGGAAAGTGCATGGTCTTGCATGCACAGAAGACGAAAGCCAGTAGGAAGCCAGCAGCAGACCTGGATCCTATTCTCAGCTCAGATGTTGATCCATGGACATGTTGAATAAGATACTTCTCCATAGACCAGCTCTGTATTTAGGCATTGTGAATGATTAACTCACTTGCTTTTGAAAAGTGCTTCACGATTATTAGATGTCAAGTGCTTAACTGTGCCTAAGCGATGTTCTACCCTGTACAAGGGCATTGAAGTTCCCAAAACAGGTGTGCCACTCCACTGGCAAAGAGATACCTCTGACCCTTACAGCCTCCTTGTACCAGTGGCCTCATGTTAGTGCCAAGCTTGGTTGCCTCCATATTTTTTCCAGGTAGAGCCCTGAGAGCAGTTATTTATTAATACAAATAAAATAAATGAGGATATATATTTTTTATTTGAAATAAATATTTACCATCTATCCAGGCACTTGCTACTGACTTTTGAAAAAAAATACTAGTTGCTAATCTTATTTGAATATTTCTCCATGAATCCATCTTGGTTCTTCTGTGAGAGAGTTCTTCCTTCAGTATATCTGTTGATGAGGTTTGACTGTCAGATTTGACATCTCCAGCCTCTGTTTCTCAGGCCTGTCCCTCCTTGACTGAAAAACCAAGTCCTTTCTGAGGAGCAAACAGTTAGCCAACAGATCAACTATCAGAGAAAGCAATGGAAGACAGAGGTGAAGGTATTAGGAAAGGTTTCCTAGCGATTGGCACAAAACAGAGGCTGTGTTTCTAATGATGGTCTGTACTTTCCATCCAAATCAGTGAGCCAAACTTCCTGGGTGCTGACACTAAGATCACATCATCAGACCAAAAAAAAAATAAATAAATCAGACATTTAAATTTGGTTTGCAGATAATTCAAAGCACAAAACAATTTCCTTAGAGAAGGCTGCAGTTTAAACACCATTCACTGAGATGTAACATGGGGCCACACTGAATGAATTGTTTTCTAAAGTTACAATGGTTAATCAAATGTAGAATTCACACTAAAAAAAATGGAAGAAGAAGAAGAAGAACAACAGAATAACATAACAAGTATCATTATGCCTTTATTTGCAGAGGACACTATCAGGACGAATACACAAGAGTTGAATGGGCCATTAGCAAATTTGCTGATGATACCAAAGTGGGAGGTACTGTTGACTCTCTTGAGGGACAAAAAGCCTTGCAGATGGACCTACATAGATTGGAACATTGGACTATGATTAATAGGATGAAGTTTCATAAGTCAAAATGCCAGATTCTACACCTAGGGTGGAGTAATGCCAAGCCCAAGTATACACTGGAAGAGGAGTGGCTGGAGAACAGCACTGCAGAAATGCATCTAGGGGTGCTGGTCAGCAGGCTCAATGAGTCAGCAAACCACAAAGAGGGCAAACCACATCCTGGGGTGCATCAGTCACAGCATAACCAACTGGTCCAAAGAGGTGATTATCTGAACTATATTCAGGATTAGTGTGGCCTCACCTTGAGTACTGTGTGCAGTTCTGGGCCCAACAGTTTCAGAAGGTCCTTGAATGTGTCCAGAAGAGGGCAACAAAGTTGGTGAAAGGGCTAGAAGGAATGTCCCATGAAGACTTGCCTAGTTAGGAGAAAAGGGTGCTGAGGGGCAACCTCATTGCTCTCTACATCTTTCTGAGGAGGAGAAGTGAAAAGGGAGGTGCTGATCTCTTCTCCCTGATATCCAGTAATAGAACATGTGGGAATGGTTCAAAGCTGCTTCAGTGGAGGTTTAGATTGGACATTAGAAAGTATTTCTTTACGGAGAGGGTGGTCAAATACTGGAACAGGTTTCTTAAAGATGTGGTCAATGTTTTTTAAGAAGTATTTGAACAATGCCCTTAATTACGTGGTTTAACTTGGTCAGCCCTGAATTGGTCAGGGAGTTGGACTAGATGCTCATTGTAGGTCCCTTCCAACTGAAATAGTCTGTTCCTCTGTTCCCTAGGATTATGTCCTCATGGGCAGCCACACAGGGGGGTTTTCAATACTCTTTAGAAGACAAGAGTCTGGTTACTTCCCTGGTAGACTGGGAATGTACCAGATAACAAGTATTGCTTCAGACCCTTGGATCTGCAGAAACTGAGACTTACCTCCTCTGGAAGAGGGCAAGGGAAGAGCAGAAACATAGCCACTGTTCCTTTCTCCTTGCTGTCATCCTTGGCTCAAGCCCCAGGTGAGCAGCTACATCACATGCAGGGTGCACGGTATTTGTAGTTAACTACAATTGTGACATCTAATTATATAGAACATGACAACTGCCTGCTGTGTATGCAGACTTAACTTGCCTCTGCTCTTGCTGTTTGCATCATCATAGGTCAGCAAAGGATCCTTCTGGGATGCTGTGGTTTCAAGTGTGGTTTTACAAGGTGTCAAAGATGCCAGTCACTCTGATGATATTGCTCAGCCCTAATGCCTGTCAGTGTCACTTCGTGCTTGTAGAGCTTTAGGGCAGATCTTTGCTGACAAGTGGGTGAGTTGTGATCACCAGCAGAGGGGAGGCAGTGGAACAAGGCAGCAGAAGGGCAAGACAGGGCTAATACCAGCAGACAAACCAGCTTATCCTCTGCTGACCCCTGTAACGCAGAGCAGTCTTAGCTAAGACAAGGTGAGTTCCTAAATGATGTCATTGAGATACATTTAACGTTCTTGACTGTCATTCGAGTCTTTATAAGGTGCAAACTACAGTCTCCAGTGACACGTGTGGCCATCAGTTTGGCCAATTGGATATGTCATTTTTCTGCACCATGTCCTGGGGGCATAACTGTACTTGCATTTATTTTGCTCTCAAACAACCAGTCTGAAATTAAAGCAGTCTTTACCATGTAAATCTCTAGTGACTGTGGCAGTTGTACTTGCAAATTAGGAGAATTTGGGCTTATAAATCTACTCTATTTTGCTTGGTCATGTTTTCCTTATTCACTAAGCTTCAGCTGTTTTGTGATGTATGAGGAGTACCCACAACATCTGGTGAGGAACCATCCATGCTCAATGGAAGCAATGCTGAGAGGTGAAAGGGATAGGAGAGACATGCCCTTTATTTTCACTTGAGACATAAAATGCCCAGATTTATCACAGCAAAGCAAACACATTCTCCTTTAGGCACCTGACTTACAGGGCAGGGACTTTTCCCTTGCTGTTTGGCACAGCTGGACCCAGTTCTGCTGGTGGCTCCTCAGGACGTTTCCCACCCCCACAGCCCTAGATATTTTGGAGCCAGTGAATGAACTGTTGCAATCCCTGGACACTCCTGGCACATCAGACACTCAGCTTGTAGCCTACAGCACTTCAGCCCAGCTCTGGGGCAGCTGCAGGCCACTTCTTGTGGGTCCTCTCACATGGTCTACAGGCCCAGTTGGGAAGTCTACAGTAAGATGAGGGTTAAAACAGTAGCAAAGCTTTTAGTAGTGAGATAACCTCTAAAAGGAGTGGGGCTGTGAAAGCATAGTCCTTGCAAAATATCCAAACTCTGCTGGTAGCACACAGCATCAGTCACAGATTGCTTCTGCAATGAACCAGACTCCCACAAAGGCAGTTGCTCTGTTTCCATTGTCCTATGCTATAAAAAAGGAAGAAAAGCATCATGAAAAGAATGGATTGCACACGAAAGACAAGGCATGTTGAACTAATTTTTAAGGTATTGGCCATATGGTCATTTCCATTTCAGAAAACTTGTGTTCTGCAGGATCCCAAGTGCATGCACGACAGAACGAATGATAAATGAGCATCTGCTTGCTTAAAATCCAGTGTTTGTCACAGTTTGTTTTCTTAAGAAATTAAAACACATCTTGGCAGTCTCCATCCCATTCCAGAAGGGGACTAGTATCTCTTCCTTTCACTTTGATTAAATGTTTGCTTTGATAAAATACTTAGTAATACGATTTTTTTAAAGTTAACTTACTCACAGAAGGGACTTGATTAACGGAGGAAGATTTATACTTTTGGGAGCCTCTGTCATTTCTTTGCTCCTTGTCCTGACATTTGAGGAGGCTTATAAATTTTTCAAGAAACTTAGATTAATTTAAGCAGAAGAGATTGCCATTCAATTAAGGTTAATCAAACAAAACAAAAAAAAAACCCTCCTGTATTCTTATATCATCCTAATGGACAACTGAAATGGCCACAAGTACTACCAAGAAATTGCCCATTAATCTCTGAAGTGGTGCAGGTGTGTTTCTTAACACAAAGAGCATCCTGTTTAAAAAGGCTGGAAATGCCACTAAGACACCAAATGGCTACTACACATTTCAAGTTTCCTCCTTTAGCTGCTCTGTCAATGCCTNTCTTCGTTCGCGAAGCCTAGCCATACAATGCCTCGGTGTGCAGGGCTGGCTGTTTGTCTGCCTTGCAGGCTTTCCCCACAGGTAGGCTCCAATCAGTAATCATTTAAAACAAAATAGGCTAATCACCTTGCACTCCCAAGGGTTTCTTACATAACATGAAAAGCCTGTTGGAATGCACTAATGGTTTTTATATTTTAAAAGGAAACTGATTATTTGGCCCAGCCCAGCAATATGAAAATTCAGTGGGCAAGAAAGAATTTTGTGAATAAACAGTGAGAAGTATTTCATTTGGCATTGGCAAGCAGAAGAGTGGAGCAGCAGCCACTTTGCTGAAATATGGTATTTATGCTACTTTGACACTGCACTTTGTTCAAATACATTAAGATAATTTAACCACATCTGTAAGAGGCTGAAATGCTTGCTGTTCAGCCTTTCCCCGCCTGCAAAATGTGTGGCCTTGTCTGCAGTATCAGAGGGAGGACAGAGGGAGACAGGATGACTGTGCTGCCTAGCTGGAGAGCTTTCATTTGAATGCCTGAGAACTGAAGAGCTGGGGCAAAGACTTCTGCTGACTTCAGGCACTCTTGGGTTGGACCCTGAATTGCAGCAGCTTGGTATAAACCACTGGTGAAAGACAACAGCGTTTATATTCTATCAGCTTCTGGTTTACTTTCACCATGAAATCAAGTGATATATGATAGTCTGCTAAAAGATACTCTCTGTGAAGATATTACTTTCTGTCCTTCCTACTCCTTTTGGGCATGATACTGTTTTAAAGAGCAGGATGAATTGCAACAGGACGAAAGTCTGTGTAGTAGGGTATTATTTATATTAAGAAATAACAGCTCTGACATGCCAGGGTGTGTTACAAAAATCAAATATTGAAATGGATAGGACAAATTCTGCTTATGCAAAACATTCTAATCCTTTTTTTCCACACAGAAATGTAATAAAAAGTCTGAACTCTGTACATTATCTTGCTATATAAATAATAAGATGGTGCTACCAGCAGGGTTACATTACACTTCAGAGAAGGCCAACTCAATATGAGCTCATTTCTACAGAAAAGACTGCCATAGATGAAACTCCCCTCCACTCTGACCTGCTTTAAGGCTTACCTCTTTAAAGAAATGCTAAACAGACAACAGAAAGGAGCAAAGTGGTGCAACTGTTCAGTAAAACAGCTGCCCTTGCAGTAAACTCTGTCTGCAAGTACATGGTGTAGATGGATACTGAAGCGGTTCAAGCAAACTGATTTTACTGTGCATCTGTAACAACCTCACAGCAAAACACAAACAGAGCTGCATACCTCCCATCTTGATAAACTGGCCAGGTGTGGTGGAAAGGCTCTGCTTCCATCTCCTGCTTAGGCAGGACTCATGATAACCTCTGCAACTGGGCAAACTTAATCTTTACCAGATCAAATGTCAGCCAAATTTGGTGCTGTGTGAAAGCAGAGCATAAGACACTGGAAACAGAGCACATCCTGCAGGATGCTTCCAGCATCTGCTGAGGAACATATATCCCATGGAAAGAACAGCATAAAAATGGGGATGCAGGCAGAATCAGATATGTAGCAGAAAGGGAGCAAGGAAAACCAGAGATATCCTGTGCACTGCCCACTTCACAGCTTTTCCTAACTTTCTCACCAGTTTCCTTTTCTAGCTGGAAACTTCTCATGCTTAGTAACCAGCTGAAGCCACATAGCAAAACATATGCGTAATTCATTCGTGCATATAGAGCTAATTACATGCTCCACTGGTTGGCTAAAGGAATTCACACATCCCACCAGCCAAATAGTTTTGGACCAAGGAGCTGAAAAACTAAGGAGTTGATATTACATTAGCTAAAATTTTCGGTGAAAGCATGACTGTGAGAGGAAAAAATACACATACATCTAGGAAAAGTTTGAATGCCCCTTAGAAATGAACCATCTGAGCAAGTTTGTTACAGATTATGTCCATATGGTATTTTGTAGGCAGGTGTGAACTTGCTCTGTCTGCATTCAGAGCTGGCCGAGCACAAGGAAGTCTTGGACAAGTGAAGTCATTAACTTGGGTTCTGCATGCTGTTAACACAGCCACACAGCTCTCCAACTGGGGCACAGGAAGACCTTCTTTATGCTTGCCTGTGTAGCAGATATTCATACAGGGCTATCCGCCTTTTACACTGAGGTTTCTTTGCAGAGAATGGGGCTTTGTTTAAGAAGAGCCACCAACTATTCACTGTGGGAGGGACCAGGAAAGAATTCAGACATGATTCTATTGTGTGGAGCCCTCTGATTGTCATTTGCCTAAATGGCCAACAATTTCATAAAGTCACAGCTAAATGGCCAGGTTAAGACTTTTTCAGAAACCCAAAGGTCTTAAAAATCCACATGCAGGCACTTTGATAAAGATAGCTTGGTTTTCTGAGTAGCCAAGCCTCTCAGATCTTCCCAGGAGAAGTCAAGATGTGCAGCATTTGTGAAAATCACCTTTCAGGTATGTGGCTATGGATGCTGAGCAGCTGCTGTAGGCACCAGTGCTGGCACATGTTGGTGGCATGCTGGTGTGGTAGTGAGTGGTACCTCTAAGATGTCAGCCTGCAGGAGCCATGTGAAGGAATTGAAATTCTAGACTTGTCACTCTGTGTCTGCCTGCCAGATTCTGACTTGGTTTTTGTCTCTTGCCTCCTCCTCCTCCCCCATGCTCCATTTTAATTCCTCTCCACTGCTTTCACCCTGCTGTGGTCTTTGACCCACTCTCGTTCCTCCTGGTTCCTTCCTTGAGAACATGCTCTTGCAGGGAAAGGAAGACAGAGTGAAACATTAGACTACATGTTACGATGATTAAAAGGCATGTAAGAAAAGCAAGGCTGCCATTTTAATCTCTCGCTAATGTTCATTGGCATGTCTTTGAGATAGGGTACC
Organism: Bucco capensis; assembly: GCA_013396975.1. Lineage (NCBI taxonomy): Eukaryota > Metazoa > Chordata > Aves > Piciformes > Bucconidae > Bucco > Bucco capensis. The sequence continues at coordinate 83,616 of VWZO01005662.1, read as the reverse complement.
ATGCTGACAATAGTGATGGACAGGGTGTGAGATTGGCCCCTTGAACCTAGGGGCCTCCCAGGAATAGATCATGTCTAGACCTGGTTTGCATCAAGGACCAAACCGGATAAGCTGATTAGCCAATTAGAAATAGTTCAGCTAGTGGAGTAGAGGAACCAAACAGAGCTGAAACTGGAGGTCATGTGGATATCACAACTGATTAATAACCCCATGATGAAGTGGACCCTGGGAGTGGCTGGAGCTGAAGGGGGAGGAGGAGCTCCAAGTACAAAACCAGGAGCTGAACAGAGGATGTTTTGTGTCTGTGTGAGTTTTTTCTCTCTAGAACCTGACCAAGAAGAAAGATCAAACATCAGACCTAAATGTGGAGAACAGTGGTATTTGATCCCTCACCAAAATAGTTCTAGCATGTCCTTTAAATGCCATATGAAAAAGTTTCACTCTAAAGGCTACGTTTCCTATCTTTACCAGTGTTTTGCTTTTTGTTGCTTTACTCCCATCAGTCTCTACTATATATACTATGGATGCTACTAACACTAAATATGGTTTTCATCACAAAATTCCTAGAATTTTTCATTGTGGGCACCATTAGTCAGAGAGCATACGAATCATAGAAGTGTAAAATTACTCTCTTAGAACACTGTTGAAAGCCAAACAGAACCAATGCAGAGGTGTTAACTTTTAATAAATGGAAGATAGGCAAATCTAAACTCCCTTTGGGAAGACACCACCCCTGCATCACCAGTGCCTTAAGTCCAGGTCTTATCCAATTAAATATGATCAGGCTATTTCTTGTTCCCTTGACTCCCAAGAACACAGAAGACAATGACCTTTCCTGTGGTGTGCTTTGGCTGGCAAGGTAGTGTTACTCATCCTTGTTGCTGTTTTTGCTGGATGAAGTGTAGGAAAAGATGATCATCCTCAGCACTGAGAGACGTGCTCCTCTGCATTGTGTGCTGACCTCCTGCTCGTTCAGTCCACTGAGACACAGGAAGGTGGCAGGAGGTTGAAAAGAGGGGTCCATGTGAGTACATACAGGTGGAAGTAGGTGCTATTATGCTGCCCTGTGTCTCACTCCTGTTCTGCTCCCTGCTTACATCAGTATTTCAGGGAGAGAGCGGAAAGCTGTGGTATGCTCTGGTCAACTGCAGCCTAGCAGGTGTTTTCCACCCAGGCATACCTGAGGTATTCAGGAGCTGTCAAGCAAGACATTGTCAAACATCCCCAACTGAGGCAGAACAACGGGCTCCTGGTGCAGTGGGAATTCCCATTCTGAGCACCTAGGAGCAATGCCTGTATTTTTTTAAAGAAGGGACATGCCCAAAGTTTGCTTAGATTCAAGACAGAATGCAAGAGGATAACTCTCTTAAGCTCCTTTGTTTTAAATATTGGCTTTACCTCTGTGGTTCATGGGTCAGAGCTGCATACTCAACTAGCCAGACCTTTTGGAGAGGCTGCCCAAAGTTACATGTACCTGCAATTCTCAGGTTTTCCAGGGTGGAGACCTCTTTCCCAGAAATTTCTTCCAGTGTGCCACTCTTGCTGACCATCAGGAAAGATTTCCCAGTAATGCCTGATCTGCATCTTTCCTGTTGCATTTATGTCTTTTAGTTCTCAGGCTGAGAGAACAGGTAATTTCCTTCTCTGTGGAGCCTTTATTTACATGAAGTTTATTTCATGCCTCTTCCACTGTTAAACAGACTTCTTGCAAACTTCTTCGGCAATTCCCATTTTTCCAGTCCTATGTACTACTATGTTGCTCCTGTCCTGCCTTCCTCCAAAGACTCCACATCTCTTTAGATGTGCAGTGCCCCAAACAGGACCCTGTATTCCCCTTGAGACCTTCCCAGTGTTGAGTATTAAGCTGTCATCCAAGATCTATTCCTACTCACATATCCCAGGATGATAGTTGACATTTTCAAAGAAGTATGACACAGTTTTCTCATTTGACATCTCCTTCTGTGATCCATCAGAGTTCTTCCCTGGCCTTTTCTGCAAACTTTCTAAAAATTCTTCCTCATAATGGGCTTATGCTTCTGATTATTCCTGCCTAAGTGAATGCACTGTGTGTGTCCCTGTTGAATTGCATTCTGGTTTTTTTCAGAGCATTCATCCAGTTTAGCAAGATCATTTTGAATTCTAATCCTGTCCTCTATCAAACTCACAAGTAATCCTTGCCTGGTGTCATCTGTAAATTTAATAAACATTCTCAATATTCTATCATGAGGTCATTAGCAAAAATATTCAACACTAATTCCAGATGGTCCCTTACATTTCTGGGCAACACAGAATGTGTTGAAGCATTCTGATGACTGACAATTCCCTCCATTTGTGTTATTGCTGAAAACTTTGGGTCTGGGCTGTGTGGTCACCAAGGTTAGGAAAAACTCTTGCATGTAGATGAAGTGAGCATTCCTGCTGGCATGGCATGCTACATTCCCTTCACACTTAAGGACTTGGAAGAGATGTATGTCTTTCCAGTCTGAAGGGAATAGATTAAATTCTGCTTAGTAAGACAGGCATTTCCCCCCCTTGTCCTCACATACTCCTAGTGGTGTATTTTTGTCCTCATCTCCGTTATTAAAACCTCTTCTTGAGCTAAGGCAAGTCTATTCTTAAGGCAACTGCTTTTAGTTTAAAGGAGGAGTCCACTATTCCTGATTCCTGTGAGCTAGTGCTGGGTTGGAAGACTTCAGAGTAGTGTCCTATGCACCAGTACACACCCATACACACACACACACAAAAGAAAAGTGTGTGAACCTCATGAAAAAAAAAATCCCTACCTATGAGATGATGTTCCAGGATGAGGACAATGTGCAGGGAGTAAAAAACATGTGGTCACTACCTGCTCACACATACACCACAGCAAACTATAGGAAGACCTTGAAACTAGGAAGGGTAAAGCTATTTGTCTCAACACCACAGAAGAAGCATATCAGTCTCAGGTGTTGTTATAGTGATGAAAGATGCATGGTGAAATCAGCATTTAATAAACATTCTCTATATTCTAATTTGGAGTTTTAATACAGGATCAAGATTAAAGCATCACTGAAATCACAGAGACAAGGCTGAACCACTCATATGAGTGGAATGCTGACAGAAAAGGATGCTGCTTGTTCAAGAAGAATGGACAGCAGTGAGAGAAAAAGGAGTGTCACTTCACAAGCCTCATATGTATAAGCTTGTTCTGAAATCCAGAAGACAGATGGAGTTAGCCTTGCTGAAAGTCTGCAAAGGTGGAAAAAGGATCCCATTGTCAGAGTTTATTGGAGTCTATTAAAGGCCATCCATCCATGAAGATAAGATGTGTGAGGCTCTTTGGGAGTAGCTAACAGAGACATCTGAAGAACAGGGCTTGTGGGAAGTGGAAGATTTTACCTACGTTTAGAGACATTTGTTGAGGGGGAAAAAAATCAGCAGCTTACAAACTTTACAGTACTTTTATGGTATAGATTTATCACAATTTTTGTTTGGATTCAGAAGACCTAGAACAGAAGCATAGGAAAGGTTCTTCTTGGGTTTGAGGGAGGAGTGGTCTAAAACAGGGGAGGTGGAACACAATGTGGATGGGAGTTACCATGAAAAGGTAGATTTCACTGTTCTTGGAGAGGCAAGTCAGAAGAAGAGAAGAAAAATCAACCCAGTGGGTTTCAGAGGGGCAGACTTCAATATACGTGGGGAACTGACCCATAGTATCTTGTTCAAAACTGCCAAGAAAAAGAGGACTTACAGAGAGTCAGTAAATTCTCAAAGCAACAATGCTAAAGGCAGAAGTGCAGTAGAAACAAAACCAGATGTCTAAGGATGCAAAACAAGGTCAGAATAATTAAAATTGAATTATCAAGAGACACCAAAGGTAACAGAATTCAATCATTCACTAAAAGGAAGATGGAGGGAAATGTTAGCTTAGCACTCTATGAAGAGAGAAGAAAATGGGGAGATTACAATGAGTAGAGCAAAATGTTTAATGTCTTTTTTTTATCCCCCCCCCCCCCCGATCTGAAATGGTCAAATGTGAGTATGCAATTAGCACAGTTAATACTAATGAGAAAGAGGTAAGACTTAAGGCTAGAGTAAGGAAAGAACAGCCTTGAGAGTATTTAGGAAATCAAGACTTTATGCACAGAGGGCAAGCTATTGTGTTATTATGCATCTCAGCAAAATATCTGCTTTCAGAATGGTCTTAACAAGTTGGAGAAATAGCCTGGAAAAGGTGGATGGGATGACAGAGCAAGATCAAGGGATTAAGTTCAGACAGACTCTGGAGATTGCACATGTAGAAAATTTTATGATGCTAAAAATGCAGAAAGACATTTTGGTTAGAAAGGAATCTCTAGGTAAAGGATTTGTGGGTGAGCTGAACCTGAGACAGCAATGACAGGCTGGTGTGGAGAAAGTATATTATCACATGGAATGTACAAACAGGAATTCAAGCCTGCACACCGTGAAAAGTGATACTGCACTCTACTTGGTAGTGGGAAGGTCTTCACTGAGGATATTATCCCTTGAGCTTAAGGCACACACACATAATGAAGAGCAAAAACTACCAGAAATGTAGAAAATCAGCTTAAGAAAAAATAGAAAAGACTAAAAGAATCAGGATTGTTTAAAGGACAAAAGATTGAAGGAAAAATGGTAACATATGTTCAAAGTGTCCCTGACTGTTGTTGCAAAGTAAAAGAGGATCTACTGATTTAGTTTTACAGATAGAGCACATCTGTGGTTTTCCATTGCTGCAAGACAAGCAACTAAGGCATTCAAAAAAGTTTTCCAGTTTTAAGTATATTAATAGTTTGCTTGAGGAAGATGTGAATAGCCATCTCAGAAGGTCTTCAGGACCAATAAACAGATACCTTTATCAGGAACAGTACAGTTGGTCTTGCTTTAGGACAGAGAGAAACACTCTATGATGTTTTGAACTCCTCTCCCATTTTTACCTATGCCAAGTTGAACTTCTGCAGACACATCCCTAAATAAACAGAATATATGAGATGTCAGAACCTTATGCCTGGGAAGGATCCTGTAAAGTCACCTGCTCCAACTTTGTGCCCAATCACATCCAAATGGGAGAAGATATTGCAATAGAACTAGAAGGAAAAAAAGTGTTGGTTTTTTTTCACAAGCCAGGAGCTGCTGAGTTACTTGGCCATTCAAGCATCCATGGTTTCTCCAAGAGCATTTCTAGTCCCCTGCTGTATGCAGGTACCTACCTCATCACTGTTGCCTGCACAAGACTTTTGCCTTCAGCTAGTCCATCCCCTGGACACTTTGGTGGGGCAAAGCAACCTCAAACCTCAGGGTCCCACTCTTTGCACTGCACTAGCCAGGTCGTAAGGTAATGTAGAGTCAGAAGGGAGAAGAACAAATAGGGCAGACAGCTGTAAGACAGCTGCATCAAGCTTTCTGCCCCCTGTTACACATCCATTATGTTTGTTTGTATATAGTGCTGTACAAAAAAGCTAACTGGTGGCACTTTGAAGGAGAATTTTTCTATTACTCATCTTCTTCCTTAACACAATTTCTCCTTTATTTATTTAGCTTCCCACTTTCACTTGAGTTTGCAATAATTGAGTGCAGATGTTCTATCTTTCTGTAATTTATTAATACTGATTTGCTTTTCCATCCCTTTCCTATAAATGTTTTTCAAACATTCACACTATGACTGTGTGACTTCTCTTGCTTGCCTCCAAGCAAGGCAGCTGGAGGCTTGCAAAGAGAAAATGTGCTGGAGATGTCCTAGCAGTTACAGNCGACAAGGGATTTTCAGACTGTGTCTGAGTTACAGTACTGTAAGCAGCTAGGAACAACAGGCCAACTTTGGCCAAGGAAGAGAAATGGGCAATAAGTTCACCCCAGCTACCCTGCATGTACAGGTAACCTCTTATGCTCAGCAAGAGAGTAGAGCCATGCAGAAAAGATGCAGAAAGTAAGGAAAGCAGCTGGAATTTGGCAGAACATGTTTTAAGGCTCAGTAAGTTATTTGGATGTGGATCAGTGTGGGTATAGCAATCCTGCATCTCTTCTACTGGTTTTCCAGAGGAGATCTCAAAAACATTAATACCCCCCAGCTCTACTTGGTGCTTGCTAACACATGTCTATTGAGGTCAGCAGAGTGGCAAGCTTGCACATTCACTGTGAGTGTGGCCTTGTGGGGTCAGTGATGATAAAGTAAATGACAGGAGGGAAATTTGAGTGACAGCAATACCTGCTTCGGCTCTTCCACAGAAGCACTAGCAGAGAATTAAACATATATTCTGAAGCATTTTGCTCCTCTCTGTCCCAGCTCATTTCTTATCCTTACAAAGGCAGTTAGAAAGCTCAAATTGGCCTAACAGTCCATTAGGACCCAATGTGCTCCAAGCCTCCTACAGTGCCAAAGAAGATTTGAAAGCTCAGATAAAAATTTGCTGCTAGGAGTTCAGCTCCATCCCCCAGATTTGCAGAGTGTGGGATGGACAGTGTGGGGGTGTAATGCCACATTCAGGGCTGGTCAGATAGGATACAGAATGGCACAAAACCCAGATCAATAAGGAAGTGGTGCTGATTCTGCTCCACTAACCAACTTCTGCTCTGTGGAGTTTATCGTGGAAAAAACAACACTGTGACTTGCTTTTGGAACAGATTGTTTGAAAATGATGGTTTGAAACTTGGGTGGCTTGAGGGAGAAACATGCTGAAGGAAAAGCAAAGGTGGTTTTTGTGCAAAGGAAGTCAGGGGATGAAAAAATACAAGTGATTTCACAGAAGAGAAGCAGAAGATGTCCTGTAAATTGCTAGGATAAATCTGTCTCTACACTTGGAAGGAAAACAGAAAACAGGAAACAGAGGACAAGACAAAATGCAAATGAAGGGTCTGTTTAACATCACAGAAGTTGTACAATGCCCCTCCAGGACCCACTGCAGAGACTGTTAGAACCCATGGGTGACTTTCCACTGACCTCAGTGGACCAGGCTCTGTTTCCACCAAAGTATGTCCTCCTAGGAAGAGGCAAGCTGATGCTGTAGGAGCTCTTGTATGTTTGACAAATGGGAAAAAAATGCCCAAAGCGAAGGATTTTAGATACCTGAATTGGCCTTCTAGTTTGCCAGGCCAAAACTCTAGTTTTGCCTGTTGTCTATGTCAGACAGCAGCATCTTGGAGCTGCAGCAGAAGTTCTGTACCCAAACAGTAGCTATGGATAAGGAAGTCCTGGACAAGCCAAAGCAGGGCCCTGACATTACAGGGACAACACACAGAGGAGCAAGACAGCATGCTCAGCTCTTTTTCTTAGGAGAAAGCCAATGTTATTGCTTGGGTGAAACTGCCCTTATGAAGTAGGGGGTCAGATTTTCAAGCCTTTCTTTACCCGGACTGTTTTGGCAAGCCTGTGGTCTCCTCAGTGTTTCTTCTATCTGCCTCCCTCCACAACCTCTTCATGAATTTCTACAAGCATCTGAAACACTACTCCAAGCTCCAAAGCAATGCTTAGAGAGAATTAGCCTTCAGCTTTTCTGCAGAGCATGGCTGCACAAACAGACAGCAACATGAACATTTGAGTCAGGAGGGGCCTGAATTCTTTGCAATCATTTCTCTCTTTGCTTTTGAGATGGGTGGGATCAGGGAGGTGTCTGCTTACATGTCCAAATCATAGGATTAAAAGCTCTACCTCCCAGGAACATATGATCAAATCCCACAGGACACCAAAGACTTACTGGGAGGTAAGGAAATTAGAAAGGCTTTAGAAACTAGACTCCAGCCTACTTTATGTGGACATGATGGATTAAACCCAAATTTTCTTACAAGCACCAGCCTGGCCTGATTGTACTTGGCCTAATGTTTCCTCTTCTGAGAGTCATCCTGTCTCAGGGGAGCAGTTGCACTTCAGAGAGGAATAATTCCCACAGATACAAAATCCACTGTAATCACTCATATATACAGAACTGTAAATTTATGTAAAGAACTGCAATAGCAGGCCCTTACCTAGGGGATTTTGGTGTCACAGTTAGGGTAAGATAAAAAGTATCAACAAGAGGGAACATGTACAGTGAGGTGTGTCTGTAAAGAGCTTTTTGCATTATAAAATGGGTAAGCATTATTTATGATGTGAGCAGGATGCAATTTAAATAGTTACAATCAGATCCTCTGAAGTACTTGATCTACCTTTGAAGATGTGGGTCTTAATGATTATTCAGGGTGAAACGTGTCCAGTGCTGCAAGCTGTTGGTTTTTTATGGTCTTTTCAGTATCCTTTTAGCTAATGAAAAAAAAAAAATAAAGACCCAGACTTCCTAAGATCCTAGAGTTACCATCTGAACTGGCAGAAGCACAAAGAGGAGATTGAAGCTGCCTGGATGCTGAAGCTTAATTAGGGGTGAATAAATCAGCCTTGCCTGAAAAGTCAAGAAAATAGCATACTCAATGGTGCTTTGGATGGTTTTGTTCTTAGTGAATGAGAGCCAGTAATAGGATAAATAAGGAGAAGACAAAGAGGGCCATTAAAACAATGTAGCAGAAGTTATCTCATAATGGCACTAAGGATAGAAAAGCACAGCTTTTTATTTTTCTTTTGCAAGTATCTCTGAGAGTCTTCATGTGACAAATGCACACATCTATGTCACCTACACAGGTAATGCTCTCACACCACCATCTGTATCTAACTGTTACCATGATGGATGGACATCAGGTCCTACTGTATCATTGATCCCCCAAAGCCCTTAAGCAATCTGATATTGATAATGTTGGAAGGCTAATCACTTAATAACAGGACTCCCTGCAAACAAGACACCTTTACCACACGCCGTGGGAGGAGAAGATGCTTTGCATACATCATCCTGTCAGCTGAGTTTATTATTCTTGCATTCAAGATAAACTGCAGCAGCCAAATGCTGGCCTGTATAAATTCCAGCCTCAGGAGTCCAGCAGGCACTGGGCTCCTTGTTAAACACACACACACATGCATAAATCCAACTGGGTAAATAATACGACATCTTCCTATTCCCAGCAGATCTTTCAAGAGCTGATGTTTTCTTTGTTACCTGGGGTGGTCCTCAGACCAGCTGTATAAACCAGGGATAAGGAGTGAGCACATGGGCTATGCAGGGACAACAGGCAGGAGAGACTTCTGGCAACATGCAGACCTTGCTGCTTTGTGCTAATAAAGCTTTGTTGTATGGCATTTAAACAGACACCAGATAAACAAGCTCTGGGCTTCAGAGTCTTTATCTCTTCTGTTTACCTCTCCTCAGGATTCACCACTATATCTGTTAGGCAAAGAACATAGGCATCTAAGAGGCACAGAAAGGATATAAAACCTTCAGAGTTCAAGCCAAAGTCTTCTTAATGGGTTTGCTGAAGAAAATAATTCTTTCCTGCAAAACATCTACTGGGATGGTGAGCTGGCACAACTGTAGGTCTGGCTAGGAGGGTTCACTCCCACATTTCTTGCAGAGAGGATCCTAGGAATGAGCACAAGTAAATCCTTTCAGTCCTCTCTTTGAATCTATTTAGCCTCTAAGTGGTTCTGGTCAGATTGTGCAAATATGGTTGCTGACTTGGCTTTGTAATTAGTTAAAAAAACTCCTCAGCAGTGAAAAAGAAAGAAACCTTTCCTCAAAAGTTTCTTGTTATTGGAGAAAATAGCAAACAAAAGAAAAAAATCTGGCAGGATTACACTGGCTTCAGCAACATCCACTTAGCCAGAACTTGAGCTGGAAGTGACATCCTCTAGTACTGACTGAGGTAGGTTCTGAGGCTGAATTAACAGCAGGTCCAACACCACAGTCCAAGAAGAGTTGGGCTGCCCAGTTCACCCCAAAGAGTTTAAGAGCAAGATTTGTTTCCTTTACAGGCACCAGTGTAGGGATAATGTATGAAGCCATACAGTAGGTCCTGCTATGACTTTAAAGGAAGAAAATACTTTTCTTCCTCAGGCTCCAGGTTAAAGGAGACTGAGGAAGCTCTCTCCTCATAGTTCCTTCTGGCAGTCCCTGGGCATATGACACTGTAGCACATGAGAGATGACCAGTGCACTGCTTTGTCTCTTCCACATCTTCTCTGAGCCCATTCTTGCTGCCACACAGAGGAAAAGACTTCTATTCCTCTTTCTCACAAGGGCCAAGCCTAATGTCTCTGCTAAGACACTGAATGCACAATCTTACCAATTCATCCTAAGAGATGAATTGAAGAGCTTTTACCACTGTGAAAAAATGAAAACAAATCAGTTGCAATAATACCAAGCTGTGGGAACTGCAGGGTGAGGTGATGTTTCCTCTCCCCAAAGCCATAAGCCACAGCATCTGACTCCAGAGCTCAGCCCTGGAGAAGACTTTTGTCAGAGCAGACTCTCCCAAGTTTGCAGGCTCAGAGCTCTCAGGAAGGAAAGTCTATTTTCTGTCTCTTTGACAGGGTGACCATAAATAAAAGATCTTGGTGAAAGAGGCTGAGTTACCCAAAGGGAAGTAAAGTGAAACTGAAACTGCAAGTTCTCCCAATTAAAGTGAGAGCAGCATGGAGATGATGTGCCAGACTTTGAAGGACTTGAATGGGACAAGAGAGGTGTCCCATGACAAGAAAATACAGAGCATCTAAGCAATATGGTGGAAGAAGGGCTTAAAAGCTTCTTTGTTCCTTTAGGTTAGTCCATTCTCTACATTCCTTTCCCCCCTGCTCTGCCTTTCCCACTCTAAGGCAACACCTTTTACTTCTGAACAGCTGAGTTTGGCCCCAGGTACCCAGTGAAAGCAAATTGCACAGGTTTATGCACTGCTTACTTTACTCAAGCTCTTTTCTGCAGTATTAGAAAGAAGCCTGAAGGGAAATAAGACTCCTTCCAGAGTCCAGCAACAGGAGGGAAATGAGGAAATGTCTCTGCTAAGGACTAACAGCAAGATGCTGTGTTCAGGAGATACCTTGGAAACTTCTCCATGGCTTTGCACATCTGTCATTCTGCTCCTGGCCAGAGAACACAGCCATGGAAAATGCTTCCTTAACCAAACCCTAAACGGGCTGGAAAATTAAGCTAATGCTGGTTTGATTTTCCACAAGAACCTAGAAAATCTGATCCCAAGCCCCATAACATGTTCAAGCCTATGCTATTTTTTAATACCACTTTTGGCAGCACATCAGGTAAATGGCAGACTCCATGCACTGTCTTATTCTGCTCATAACGTCCAAGCCATGGAGGTCACGGGCATACAGCCTGTCTCAGTTTTTCAGCTGCATGCTGATTCCACCATTTTCACTGCAGAAATGTACATTTTCATTTTTGCCTGCATGTATCAGCAGCTGTGTGACTAGACCTCTTGGTGCTCATAGCTAACCTCCTGTATACAAACAGACAAATTTCTATACTTCAAGGAAAATGCAAGGGCACCTCTCATAACCTAGTCCTCAGCATTTCACCCTCACCTACAAATGTGTGGTCTCATGCTGAAAAGGTTGTGTACATGGCCATGACATACTGAACAAAACCCAGCAGCAGGCCACTACCTCGAGGCAATGCCAGGTGTATGCAGCTGGTTGCCTCTCTCTTCAGTTCCTGATTCCTCAGGAAGTAAATAATTTCTTGTATTTCTGTGGCCTCTGTGCAAGGACTGCAGAGGAAGAGTTGACCATGTTTGTGGGACCCTGCTAGCTTATCTTAGTCCTGATGAGATCTTGTGTGAGCAGAGGGACAATTTATCTTCCTCTTTGTTATGTACGCACACTGCAACAGCAAGATCTGGGTTCCATTCCTGGGCTGAAATCTTGTATCAAGAACTGCAAACTGAGTGAGTAATGCCATGATTGGCATTTTAAACACCCCTTGCTGAGTTTTTATGACTGAGAAAAGTAGTGAAAGGGAGGAGGAGCTACAGTAAGTTTCACTTTTTGGCCTTCATGTTACTCCATTCTTCTCCATAGCCTTTTGCTTCCCTGATTCCACAGGTTCTGCTGGGAGCTGTCTCTTACTTGGGCCAACAGACCTCATGTATATCTATCTGAAACCAAGAAGAAACCTGGTCCAGCCATAGAATCATAGAATGATTTGGATTGGAAGGGACCTCTGGAGCTCATCTAGTCCAACCCCCCTGCAGTGGGCAGGGACATCCCCAACTAGAGCAGCTTGCCCAGAGCCCTGGCAAGCCTCACCTGCAATGCCTCCAGGGATGGGAACTCAACCACCTCCCTGGGCAACCTGTTCCAGTGTTCCACCACCCTTGTGGTGAGGAACTTCTTTCTAATGTCCTGGAGGGCATCTTTCCAGCACAATGCTGGGCAAGGTCTAGGAGCAACGGAATGCACCGAACAGACATGACTTCAGATTGGTTTATTGCTTTCAACCCATTGCACAGAGGCTGGAAGCAGGATAAAACCTAGACCTAGAAGGAGAAGAGTTTTGTGGTGGTGGACTCACTGCCCAGGAACTTCCCCAGCTGTGCCAGAAGCTGTGAAGCATGTTCATGTACTAATGAAGTTTTCCTGTCTGGGCTTTGGCATTTAGTGAGAGGCAAGTCTTGACTCCAGAGAAATATTTTACCCATCTCTGCAGAGCCCCTGGTTATGGCAGTGAGTGGGCACATTTTCTCTCAGCACCATCCAAATATCCTTGCTGTGTTCAAAGCACTGCAACTACCCCACTCCCCCACTCTTGCTTACAAAGGAAGGTGGTTTGTTTGCTGCCTGCCACCCACCACACATCCATCTGCTTTTCCCAGGGTGGCATTTGTTGGCTTTGCCTCTCTGTGTGTAATGTCTCACAGTGAGTCACTGTCCCAGGGAGGCTGTGGTTTGTACCCTGACCTCAGGAGCTCCAGGATCCACTCTGGGTGGGATCAAGATGCAAGGAGTAGGGAAAAGATCCCTTACCTTCTTCTCTACACAGAGGACTTCCTTCAGGTGGGACATGTCACCTATCAGCACACTTGTGCAAGCCAAGCAATCCAGTGGTTAATGCATCCAAAGACAGACAACAGGAACTTAAAGTGCTTTGCCACCTCTATGAGTGAAGCCTTCTTGACTTTCATCCCATGTGCAGGGTGAAGGTTTCAGGCAGCAAACATCAGGGTAAATTTGTTTTGCTTCTCTAGTATTGTCCCAGACATGATGAGAACCACATCTGCTAAATGTGTGGCCTTAGTTGTTTATTTGGAGGAGTGAGTCCTTTTTATTTGACCGTATTTCCTTTTTTAAAACCATTTAAAAAATGAGCTTATTCTTATGAGTAATAAATATGTGATAACACTTTCAAAAGACATCAGTCTGGGATCTCTGCCTTTTCTAATAGGTATTTTCTATAACCTTTATGTATTCAACCTAATAGATATAATTTAATACAATGAAATATGTATTCATGATGTGTATTCAAAATGACATTCATCTTTATTCCTGTCTTAATATTAAACCCTACATTTCTATCTGTTTTCCAAAGTGAGTTAGTCAGTAAATAATAGATGGCTGAAGGCATAAAATATTATTTTTAGAACACTTAAACATTATTTTCATTTGTATTAGGGCAGGAGAAAAGCACCCACAGCTGTAATGTGCCAGTTTCCAGACAAAAATTCCCCACAATGTTGGGGAGGAGAAAGTCAGACCAAAGCTTCACCAAAAGCACAAAGCCTTCTCACAGGGTGAAGAGTGGCTCTAACAGTAGCACTTTGTGCTCAGCTTCACCTCTCTCAACCAGTTCCTTCACTTGCTTGTGATTTGTTTGCTTTTTTTCAGAGCTTCATGATGGAATAAGGTTCATGCAACTGTGGTGCTCAGCAAGCCCACACAGTGCCATCTTTCAAACCCATCAGCAACACAACAGGAACTTTAAGAGATCTTGACTTTCTGCCTGCTTTGTAGAAACTGGCATCTAGTTAAGGGAGAGAGAATTTACAAAAAAAAGAATTTTTTCACATCTTTCTCAGAGTAAAGGTTCTAAGAGTTGCTTGGACATATTGTTAAATATCAAATAGTCAACAATAGACAAAGCCACAGGAGAGAGACTAATACATTCTGATGCTTGCGTAATTACATGACCTTGGTGTTATCACTTTCAATGTCTGCCTTCAAGTTGCAGAGCCCTGTGGAATCATCCTTTTCATGGCTAACACACATCTCAAAACACTGAAGGTGGAAGAGTTGCCAAAAGGCCACATGCAGGTCCTGCACTGATGCAGAGAACACCTGTGTTCAGCTCCTGACTTCATCACAGACTCTTAGCATCACCTCAGTGCAGAGACATTTCTTTTCCTGCCTCTGCTCCTCAACACTTGTATATGAGATAAGAAATCTGCTTCTCACCCACCCCATGAGAGACTTATCAGGATAAACTGATTTTTCTTGGCAGTTTTCAGAGCAGGAAAGAGGAAGTAAGTGCTGCTGGTGAGGCTACAGAGCTGAGTGGGAGCCAGACTGCAAAAGAGATGCTGAAGAGAGAGTGAGTCTCTGGAGCATCTGTCTCCTGCCCTGGGAGGGAGGCAATGAGCAGAGTTCAAAGTCAGGGAGGCCATGAGATAGGAGGAGATAGGCCAGTAAGGAAAGGCAGGAGACACTGAGGCTTCAAAGGTACTTTGGTGCTTTGTTTTCACTTGGCCAGCCAGCAACCAACAGCTACCATGGTGAGCTGTGCTCCCCAAGCTGCAAAGTAAACACATGTGAGAGAACAACAGGGATGTGTTTATTGTACGTAGCCAACTACAGTAGACTTCAGAAGAAAAAAATACCCAGTGGAAAAACACATGGGCCTAAGTAAAATTTTAACCATCAGGGGCTGCCTAGCCAGCAACATGTGTATCCTTCACAGGCTCTCCTGCTTGCGGAGAGCTTTGAAGCTCCATGGGAAAACTGCAGCTCTTTTTGATTAGTGGCTTCTCCATCCCAATAGGTCTGCTTCAGATTATGAACTCGTTCAGTGCAGAAAGGTAAAAGGGAGCATGGACAGGCCAGGATGTAAAGAGAGCCTATGACATCTTCTGCACAACCTCCCCCGAACCTTAGCAGTGCAGACAGCCTGTGGTGCAGGGAAATCCCACCATGCCTCCTGCATAACTTCCCTCAAACCCTCAGCAGGTTCCTGTGCACTAGATGCTCTTGTTGAAAAAAGTTTAGGCCAAAGCAAGGATCAGCAGAGGGTATGTCCATCCTTCCAGCCCAAAAGGACCTAGAGAAAGGGGAAGGCTAGCAGGTCAGACTGTGATAGGATAAGGGGGAATGCTTATAAGCTGAAGGAGGGGGAATTTAGATTGGAGATTATGAGGAAGTTCTTTACCCGGGGAGTGGTTAGGCACTGGCACAGGTTGCCCAGAGAGGTTGTGGATGCTCCATCCCTGGCAGGGTTCAAGGCCAGGCTGGATGCAGCCCTGGGTGACCTGGTCTAGTGATTGACATCCCTGCTCAGTGTGGGGAGGTTGGAACTAGATGATCTTGAGGGTCCCTTCCAACCTGCCCATTCTGTGATTCTATGCTTCATGGCATCACGCAGCCTGAAGGAGCTACCACATAATTTCTGAAGTCTCCTGTAGGCTGGGCAGCAGTGCAAGGCCCTGGCACTCACCTTGGACTTCAGGCAGGAGTAGCAGAGTGAAGGCAACAGCTACAGCCTGCAGTGACTGGTATTACTGAAATGAATGGAATTACACCCATTCGAGCTGGACTGAGGCCCTGGTTGAACAAAACACTTAAGCACGTGCTTAAATTTAAGCACATGAACAAACAATTTCAGGGCAAATACTTATATGCTCGAGTGCTTTGCCAGGTAGATGCTGTTCTCAGCAGCACACACCTAGAGGGAGGTGGTGCCATTTTTTTTTACATGGTCACTTTTCTGACTATATCCAAGTGAGAAAGGAAACTTTCCACTGGCTGTGGGCCAGCAGGCACTTCAGGTATGTGTCAGGTCTTTTTTTTAAAAAAAAAAGGGTTTTAATCTTATCTGTTTCATTATCACCCTGACATTTGCTTTGGCTTTGAGTTTAATTACCTCTTGAATTGAACAAAGGTTCAGATAGGTCTGAGATAATAAGAAGTCAGTAAAGCTGATGTATATAGGAAATAGGGCCTCCCAGAAGGTGTTAGCCCATGCAAGCTGACCCTCAGTTATGAGAAAGAAAAGCTGATAAGGGAGAAAGCTATTAATCAATCATCCAGGAAACCTGGGGATGTGTAAAGAGGTGTCTGATGTTTGCATCTTACCTGCCACCTGGGCTGGTACAAATAGAGCAGACCCCAGTTAGATAAATACCTGTGCATCAGAGCACAACCAAGCAAACAAAGGGAAACCCCGGAGGAAAAAAAAAAAGAAGGAAAGAAAAAAAGAGATGGAATAAAGAAAGGAAATAAATATATTACCATGAAAGCCAATATTCAGAGTAGAAAACTGCACAATAGAAAGGATATATTACCAGTTACCAGAAGCAAAGACCCCCATGATGCTCCAGGTGCTTTGTGCACAAAGTAATTAAGTCTCAGTCTCAAGACACTTCAACTAGACAAAGATGGGGAGGGGGCAGTAGGCACAGACACTTGCCTAACATCACGTGTGAGCAGCAAGGGCTAAGAATATGATTAAGAGCTTGTGAGTTCTGGATGCCACATGAATAAGAGAGGGACCAGGCTTGCAGCCACACAAAGTGTGTCTGCCACACAAAGTGTGTCTGCACCATTGGCCTCTTATGGAGATCTTAGTCTTCTAGGACAGTTTTATTCCATATTTTGGAGGCTCCTCAACAAAGCAGGTCTCAAACCCCAGTTTTTCAGGAGCTTTTCCTTCTCAGCCTGTTTGTGGAGCTAGTTCCTGCTGGCTAAACAGAAGGGATAGGTGACTGGGAACTACAACAGCAGAAGGTTGCATAGTTCAATGTGTGGTGCTGGACCCATACTTTTTCAATAAGCTCTTTGCTAAAGCTAATAAAGAGACAAGTAGAATCCTCAGCATATCAGGGTCTGAACTGTTACTCCGAGGTGCTATCCATGTGCAATGCTCCCACTAGGATCTAAGCACAAAACAAGGTTATGATGCCCATTCAAAATTCACAGCTAAATGAGAAAATGGAGTTTTGAGACTGCACTTTGGAAAAATCCTGCTGGCATTTTTGTTTTGACTTTATCAAACAAATGAAGCAGAAACATGATCTTGTCAAAATAAAACATTAATTTCAGTTTGATTTCATCATCTTGACCCATGTCATAGCATGCTTCAGAGTCAAAACAATAAGACTATTATGCCATGACCCATCATAATATTATGGCATGGCAACTTAATAGACAAAACTTTAAGACTTTTATGCTGTGTGATAAAAGTCAAACCAAATGTTTCAATAAGCTGGAAGGAGTTGTAACTTCTTTGAAAACACTGTGAGAACTGACACCTTCCTACAGACCATATCCAGTATATCAAAGCACTCTTTTCCCATGAAGGGGCACTCGATGGCCAACAATAACCAGGTCTGACTGGCACACATCTCCAGCAGCTCCACAGGGAATAAAAGTGGTGGAGCCATGATTCTTGCTGGTCTCAGCCTCCTCCCAGCACATGCATTCCCCAGAGACACATCATTTGCTTAGCCCTTGCCTTTCACACTCAAGATGATGATGGATCTCAGAAGAGCTGCACGGGTCAGTAAACCTTGGGCAGGGCTTTACTCACCTGCTCTGCTGTGACAATCCAAGTTCTTTATATTCTCTTTAGAGGAAATTTGTCAGAGGCCAGAGCTACTCATAAAAGCTTCTCCCCAAATTCTGTCAGCTCATCTTGGCTGAGAAAGGAGAGCATCACTACAGGGCCACAAGCAGAAGTGAACAGAGAACAGCAGAACCTGCTGATTCAAGCCCCTGCTAATACCTGTTCCTTTCCCACACAGCTGTGGAGTTTGTGCCTACTGGCAGCATACTCTATGCTATTGCCTGGAGAGCATGACCATCTCCATGCCCCACTTCTGTGCAAAGATCTGTGCAGACAGGTAAAAAGCACATGGTTTAAAACAATTTGCAGTGTCATGACTTTAACCATCATGAAGTCTTCAAGAGCACAAAAGTTGAAGTCCCTGTTGCCTGTGGACTTGTTACATGACAGAGGTGTTCTACAGGAAGTGGGCAATCCAAACAGGTGAATGAAATGCAGAAAGCATGAGGATGGATGTTCATCTGTAAGAATAATATTATGTGTTGAATAAAGTTCTTGGCAGACAGTGTGACTCTGAATTACCAGAAACAATGGTTTATTCCCTCTGGAGAATGTAGTAAAGTATGAGTTTTAAAGAAGGACTGGAATAATTTTCTTCCAGATATATCCCATTTCACCTTGCAACTCAGATAGGAGAAACTGCAATTATCAGAGGTGGCTTGAGCATGAACAGAGATGATGCCTGGATTTAGAGAAGGTGTTATGTGATTGTGAGTCTTTGAGCAACTCTGCCTTACCAACTTTGTAAGAGTATTTATATTTCTTGGAATGGATTAGGAGTCCCCTTTCTGAGACAATATATGGAAAACAGGAACACACCACAAAGAGGAGATAGATTTAAGAGAGTTCTATGCTGGTGAGGAAATAGGATTGTTTCCAGCACAGATATTGACTCTTCTACATGGAAATGGAGAGTGTGAGAATCCAGCACAAGGGAGGCAACAAGCAGAATCTGCTTTTAAGAAGGAATTTCTTAAACAAGGGGAGTCAAAACACTGGAAGAGACAGGAAGGCTTGCTGGAAGATCTTTGCTACCTGCCAAGGACCTTGAATGAAGTTCAAAAACTTCCAAGACAACCAAGGTCCCGAGGGCAACAGAAAAAAATCACTTCTGAGTGATTGTCAGTTTACCTGGATCTGTTGGCCACTTTTATTCCTTTGGAGTATTAGTTTGTCTGTAGAGGTTGTGCTCCTTGCCTTAGTGGAAGGATGTCCTGAACCAAAGACAGCAGGACTGCCCTGTCTACACTCTGAAGACTACAGCCTGCCAAATCTTATCTCTTGGGCTGTAGCCTATTCCTTGTCACCTTATTTGCTGGTGGCAAATCAGGAAGAGGGTGTAGTTTGGCTAAATTCCTCCAGCAGCAGTATCCCTTTGCCAGATGTCATTTGCTGGAGCATGACATTAGGGCTGGTGGTGGTGGAGGGCAGTCCTCCTTCATAATAGGAAGGGATCCTGGGAAAGATGTATGGAAATGAACTGATCTGCCTTGCAGGTCAGAAAGGGATTGGATGCCTTTTTATTATCCTTTGCTATTTTCTATGGTTGTCAAAAGTTATTAGGTACATCAAATCAGGCTGAAGACTCATTTATCACAGTAATAATTTTCTGCCTCACAGGAAATATTTAGGGAAAGTGTATTAGACATAGACCAGAAAAGAGACATCTTTCCTTTTAAATATTCTTCCTGCTTCAGCAAACAGCACCAAATGGGTTTCCTCAGTTGGGTAATGCAGCAAGTGCCTTATGGTGTTGTCTGGTTTAAGTTATGACCCTAAACTGACCAACAAGGTATTCCATGCCATATACAACTTCTTCAGTATAAAACTGAGGGCCAGTCTCTGAGACTCCCACACCAAGCTTGGGTCTAGGGGTCTCTTACAATAAAGCCTAGGACTCAAGCAAGGCAGGTGAATGATTAAGCTATTTAGCACCTAATTAACAGCAAGTACAGAAAAGGACAAGTTTGGACGTCCACCCTACCTGAAGGTTGAGCACCTGAGCTGTCTGGGATGGTGGACTGCTAACTTTCCTTGTGAGGTCCAGAAGCCTGGCTCTGCTGCTGCAGGACTCTGTCCCTTCTTCCTTCAATCCAAGAATTCCTGAATCCAGTTTCAGGATCCAGCCCCTGAGTCTCATTCCCATCTGCTGGTGAACCCTTCTGCCACAGTATCAGGGCTGATGGTGATTAAGGTGGGTTTGGGTGTGTTATTAGTTTTGTATAAATTTCATTTTATTGTTATTATTTTCATTAAAGTAGTTACAGTTTTCATTTCCAATCCACAAGTCTCTCTCCCTCTCTGTTTATTCCTTTTTCCTTCCTGGAGGGGGGGAAAAAGAGGGTAATAGAGAACATCTATCACTGGGTTAGTTGTTGGCTCAGCCCTAAAGTTTGACAGGTGTCTACTCCAAGAGCCTCCTGATCTCCTCTGAGCCTTCTGCCCGTTGTGATTCTCTATAGTAAGCTCCATCTCAGCCTGAGAGGACTCTTGCAGCATCCCAGGAGAGCGCTGAAGGCTGCAGAGTTCTGTCCTACAGAAACTTGTGGGACTCTGCCAAGTCCTGTGGTGCCATCACAGTGCCACCTCCTTGTGGGGCAAGCATCCTTCCTTCCTGCCTTCATTCCCCTTGCACTGCTGCAGGTAGGATTGCTGAGGTGGAGGGACACCTCACCTGTTCATTTCCTCTCTCCAGCTCTGAGAGACCAATCATTCATCACCATCTGACCTCAATATTTGAGATATGATTTCCATTAGAAGTACTATTTTCCAGAACTTTGGGGGTTTTGTTTGTTTGCTGTGCTTTGTTTCTGATGCCTCATGTGCTCTGCACAATAAAATTAAATAATAACAATAAAAAAAAAAAAAAGAATGAGACAATGCACACAAACCCTTGTCTTTTTCATCCCAGTGGTACCAGATGTTGTCCTACAGTGGCCTCCTGGCTAATGATTCTTGGCATGACTGATGTCCCACACTCCAGCCTATTTAAGGCATGGCTCAGTTGTTGGGTCTCAAGGCACAGGGCTGATATGTCTCTTAATTTCCATTCTGGAGGAGCAGCCTCTGGCAGCACTGTCAAGCACCCTGCAAAAAAAAAAAATCAAAATGAATAACTAAAATATTTTAAAGAGTATGAGCAATATAATGGAGAAAATTCTAAGAGCAGAAGGCAGTTTTACCATTACCTTTCTCCACCAGACTGAGTTACTCTTAAAAAGCTCTCCGTTACTGAAAGGTTGTAGAGGCGTGCCACAGGTGGGCCATAGAAAATGGCTCAGTTTCAGTCCTTCAGGAGGGATCCACAACTAACTTTTGCCCAAGCAGGTAGGTAGGAGATATTTCTTGTGGTTTTAGAGAATGCTGAGAAGAGAAGACTTCGGGGGCACCTAATAATGACCTTCCAGTACCTAAAGGGAACTTACAAGAAGGCTGGAGAGGGCCTGTTTGCAAAGGCCTGGAATGAAAGGACAAGGGGCAATGGTTTTAAATTAGAGAAGACTAGATTTAGACTTGATATTAGGAAAAAGTTCCTTACCACGAGGGTGGTGAAACACTGGAACAGGTTGCCCAGGGAGGTGGTTGAGTTCCCATCCCTGGAGGCATTGCAGGTGAGGCTTGCCAGGGCTCTGGGCAAGCTGATCTAGTTGGGGATGTCCCTGCCCACTGCAGGGGGGTTGGACTAGATGAGCTCCAGAGGTCCCTTCCAACCCGGATGATTCTGTGATTCTGTGTGAATTAGGCACTTCACAATGGTATTGTTGAACCCTGAGCAGAAATAGGAGGGATGGTATCAGGTTGCTCTTCAAGCTGATCTTCCTTGGTTTAATAAGTCACATGCAGCTGTTCTTGATTGTATGAACTTCAGATCAACTGCTGGTGGTAAGGGTATCCTTCTCCCCTGGTTACTTACCCTCTTTGAACAACACCAACTGTTAGCTGTGGCGTAGCCATAATCTTCACATTCCCACTGTAGAATTCAGGTAGAAATTCAGGCCAGAAACTATGCATATAATCTTTTTTATTTCCTTCCATTTGTTGGTTGTTTTTTTTACTTTTCTGCATGTTGTTTGGCCTAGTTGCTGCTTAGATTTCAGGTTGAGTAATGCTGCTCCAGACCATGCATGACCCTTGGGAGATATTCCCATTTATTGCCCTATTGTCCCAGTGATGAAGGAAGTGGGTTTTACTCAAGAATGCACTTAAAAGTATCCTGGTGGTTGGAACAAGCTGCATATCTAGCTGTACTAAAATAAAACTTAGAATATTTTTGCTTCTAGAAGTCCTTAGTTCAGGTTTTAAGGAACAGTTTATCTTTAAGGACCTTTTTGGGGAACTGAGACATGCTTTAAATGGCCACTGCAACATACAGCTTAAATTGTACTGCTGCTGCACAGCCTGGAAAAAGATTTACTCCCCTCCAAGTTTTCATCAGAGTCTTTTGGATGAATATTAAGAGTCTGCAGCTTCTACGCTTTCAACACGTTATTCCCTGGGAAAGTAGATGCAGGCATCTGTGCAATGAAGCCTGGCTGCAGAGCACTGGGAACACCAAAGAGTAAGCAACACACTTGTCTGGGTTATCAGAGACAGCCCATATCATAGTGGAACTGACCAATGTGTATGTGTGTATATATATACATATATGAATGTATTTGTGATGACTAGAAATGATAGTAAGCACACAGATATTAGGGTATTTTAGGCAACAAGGAGGTTGATTTGCTAAGACAGATAGTCTGTGTGCAGACAGGGCTTCCTCGACTCAGACACCTCCTGCCTTCCTGTCATTCAAACACCAAGAAATACAAGTCATAAACAAGTTCAGTTGCTATGGTTCATGCCTCTTTCTCCCTCTTTGACTCAGGTCCAATGCCTTCCCGCTTCCAGCTGCCCTGGCACTAGAAGCAGTCTGTCAAGGTCACCCTTCTGCTGCTGACTGGCCAGACAGTGTGAGTGCTTGCAGCCATCCTCCTCATTCTGGGCATGCTGACCATCCTGTGATGGGTCAGGCATCCACCAAGCCACAAAGATCTTAGCTCAACCGAGCTGGACTCTATCTGTCTGGATTCCTCCTGCATCTCTTGTTTCTGGTCTCCTTCCTCCTCTCTTCCTCCAGCTGAGCTATCCCCTAGTCTGCCTAGGAACAGCAGAAGGTGACATCACTGTCAGTCAAATATAAACCCAGGGCTGCACTCTGGAGACACTCTCCACTGCTTTCTCTTGGAAGCAGTGCTTTGCAACGTGCCACTCAGTCAAGCAGAGCTGAGGAGAAGACCAGAGCAAGAGCAGCTCTAGCAATACTGGTCACAGACACTACAAGGTGCTCTTTGCCTTGCCACATTTTGGTACCAAAAGTTGAATTCAGCTGTGGGAAACATGTCAGTGTTTATCCCACTTCACTTTGAAAAACTGACCTAAGAGAATATTGTCTCTGATTACAGACAATTAGGCATTGTTGCTTTGGTTTGGTTTTTCAAGCTGTCTTTCAGCTCTCACAGAAAGATTTGGAAGAGCCAGTTGTAGCTGGGGTTGTTCAGCCTGGAGAAGAGAAGACTTCGGGGGACCTACTAGTGACTTTCCAGTACCTAAAGGGAACTTACAAGAAGGCTGCAGAGGGCCTGTTTGCAAAGGCCTGCAGTGAAAGGACAAGGGGCAATGGTTTTAAATTGGAGAGGAGTAGATTTAAACTGGACATTAGGAAGAAGTTCCTTACCACAAGGGTGGTAGAACACTGGAACAGGTTGCCCAGGGAGGTGGTTGAGTTCCCATCCCTGGAGGCATTCAAGGTGAGGCTTGCCAGGGCTCTGGGCAAGCTGATCTAGATGGGGATGTCCCTGCCCACTGCAGGGGGGTTGGACTAGATGAACTCCAGAGGTCCCTTCCAACCCAAACCGTTCTATGATACTATGATCCCCAACTAGATCAGAAGTGGCTCAAATATGCTCTCACTGGCAAGCAGACAGTTTGGAGCAGACTGTGCCCATACAGACCCCAGAAAGCCATGGGGTATGAGCACGGATGTGGTGGGAAAGCCACAGGCTGTTCTGTATCTGGTTCCGTGCTCATGGGTCGCTTACAGCTCTGCGTTGCACTGAGCAGGAAGAAACATACCACCCTTTGCTTCTCACCACCTGGAGACATCGTAGTATGACTTGGGTTAGAAAGGACCTTTAAAGGTCATCTAGGCTGACCCCACTGCAGTGAGCAGGTACATAAGGTCAGTTTGCTCAGAGCCCTGTCTAACCTGATTTTGAATGTTTCCAGGGATGTCTCATCCATCACCTCTCTAGGCAACTTGTTCCAGTGCCTCACCCACCCTTATTGCAAAAAGTTTATTTCTTATATCTAGTCTAATCTCCCCTCTTTCAGTTTAAAATCATTACTCCTTGTCCTGTTGCAACAGGCTGAAGACTGTCCCCATCTTTCTCATAGGCTCCATTTAAGTACTGATAAGCTGCAATAAGGTCTCCCTGGAGCCTTCTCTTCTCCAGGCTGAACAACCCCAACTCAGCCTGTCTTCACAAGAGAGGTGTTCTAGCCCTCGAACGATTTTTGTGGCCCTATTCTGGACTTGCTCCAGCAGGTTAATATCCTTCTTGTGCTGAGGACTCCAGAGCTGTACAGAGTACTCCAGGTGGGATCTCACCAGAGCAGATTAGAGGAGCAGAGTCACTTCCCTTGACCTGCTAGCCATGTTGCAGCCCACCCTAGCCACCCCTACTGATGAAGCCACCCCTCTACCACCCCTCACCTAAAAGTGCCTGGCCATCCTGCACACCCATGGCTCCTCTACCTCACTGCAGCTCAAGCCCATGTGAAGAACAACTTTGCTGCATATAGCTCTGTGCACTGCCCGGGCTCAGGGCCCCCTGTGTGGCTGAGACATGCTGGCACCACTGCTATTCAGATCTCCTGTGGCCCCTGAGGAGAAGAGGGGAGGCAAAGGAAGAGGCGTTGGGTCCAGTGAGCTGCACCCCAGCCTGTGCATCAGGCTGCAAATCTTGCTCTTTCATGTCCATCCCAAATACAGCATCCTTCCCACTAAATTATAACTCAGCCAGGGAGGATGTGACCAATGTAAAAGAAATTTAAATTTACATATGACATTTATGCCTGAATTGCACTTCTGCTACAGAATTGGCTCAGCCACTCTCAGTGCAGAGGTGATTTTGGCTATGTATTTCCCAGTCTTCACTGGTTAGGTTATTAAAAAAAAAAAGAGAGAGATTTAAATTCCTATTTATTTAGAATTTAAAGTCCCTTTTTATTTAGAATTAAAAGTTCCTTTTCTTTTAGAAGACAGATAAAATGCTGCAGACTTTGTGTATCCATTCTCCTCCTCAAGTCAGAAGGCATTGTTCTGTCTGGTCTTTTATAGATCATACTCCTAAACCATCAAGTGAGGGGGAAAATGTCCCCAATGGCAATTATCCCTTGCATTGCCTTGAAGTGAGTGTGGGGCCAGACTTCAGGAAGTCTTCAGTGATCCTCCTGAGAGATTTTTTCCTTCCTCTGAGAACACTTTTTGACTGTAAGCAAGACATCAAGCCCTGCAGCCTTCTCCCAAAAACACTTCAGAAAACATGCTTAAAACTGACTTTTGGAAAGGGGAACTTTGCTTCCTCTGTGGACTTTCTTTTTTATAAATCACACCTTTCTTTACTTGCAAAAAATAGCTCTCCCACTAGCAAACCTGTTTGGCTTTGGGTTTGTTTTTTCAAACAGTTCAAAATAAGCAAAACAATGCATGTTTGTTTTTTTTTTAATGTAAGAAAAAAATATAACCCAAGGCTGAGGCTCTTTGCTAAGAACAATTTTAAAAAAGGATAGTTCTAAAGGCCTGAAAATAGATTTTTATAATTGGAAGTGCCTGCAAGGGCCTAAGTATAGCAGGCTTTATTACATCTCCACTACCAGGTACTTAGGTGCTTCTCAGAACCTGCCATTAGCCAGGTCTGTTGAACAGGGCACACAATTATTTTTTTCATGAAAAGGCTGGCACGAGTTCACACATAAGGAAGGTGCTGAGCCTTTGATCCTGAGCACCAGGCAGATCCTTGAAAATGTCACTGAGTGATTCATGTGCCCAAGAAAAAGGAAAGCTCCTGCTGAAGAAAAGCAGGTGTGAGGCTGCTTCTAGCTAGGCTTTGTGCCAGTGGAGCAGAGCTGTGAGGGTGCTGGGAGAAGAGTCCACCAGAATGGGATGTTCAGCTTCTGCTGCGGGGGAAAAGATCAGCTAGCCCAAACTTGCTCAGCCTCAGCACTGGCTTTCCCCTTCCATGCAATAAACAGGATGTTTCTCACTTGAGGTTTGTGGGCCTCATTTTGACAGGAGACAAAGTGACTCAAGACAGAAATAGTCCACATACAAAAGATGGAAAGAGGATGAAGAAAAGACCAATTCTTTGATTTGATTGTTTTAACGTGGCCAGTGTGTTTGAATAGGTGGCAGGACACCTGAATAGAAGGGATGACAGGGTGTTGCCATGAAGAAATACTGTGGCCAAATTTCAAAGTAGAGGTTTAAAGTTTAGGAACCTAAATCTGTCCAGGACCACCATTAGACTCTCTGTCAAAGCCTGGAGAGTCTCAGTGCTTGTGAAGCACTAAGCCACTGATTTAAAAGACTGGGAACTTCTACTCCGAGCTGGATATCCAATCCTGCTGGGGGGGCTCCACCAGAAATCCCAGCACCACTACCTGGGTTTGAGCATCCAGCTGTAGGCAGGCACAGCAGAGGTCAGAATAAAGCGGAGCACGGTCTTGCTTTGAAGAGACACTGCTTCTAAATCTGCCTCTTTGGGGTGGAGGCTGCCTGGAGTATAAATCAATGGCCACACTGCATATGTGTGTTGTAAATAAGCACTGGAGAGCATCCAAGGCAGCCAAGCTTCCTGGCTGAGGCGCCAAGAGTTGAACCTGGGCTCTCCAAAGCCTAAAGCATGAGATAAGATAGCTTGGGTTAAAAAGCTAACCATCTGTAGCTGGGGGCTGCAACAACCCATAGCTCCTGTGATTCAACCGTAGAGGGTTAGCAGCATTTTCTCCACTGGACTTGGGGTCAACTGTGTCTTTAAAAAGCTCCAGCCCAAATCAGTTAGAAAGATGATTGAAAATGAAACGTCTACCAAGTTCCCTGAACACCTTTGAGCCCTTGTTCGCAGTCAGCTCAGCAGCCACTGACAAACCCCCTAAAATTAGGCCCAGGACTGCAGAGATCTCCCTGTAGGTAGAGGAGGGGACATCATGGGCACTGAGCTTTCTGCAGAAGCTGGCTTTGGAGAACACCACCAGCCCTACTGCAGTGTTCATGACTCCCACAGACTCCCTCAACTCTTCTGTTTAGCAATGCTGCATCATGCTGGGAGCACAGGTTAGCTTACTCTTCAGGACAGCACAGTTGGAGAATAGTAAGAAGGAAAATGATGCAATGTTGTACAAATAAACAAAACAAAACAAAACAAATAATATCACAAATGTGACAACCAAAAGCCAAATGCTAAAGAAAGCAACTTATTTATAGATGGCTAGGCATGGAACAGCTGCCCTAGACCTCCACTTGGTACTTCCCACCACAAAAAGAGAGTATTTCTCCCCTTATGGTCTCACAACTGCTTAGCCTGCAGTGTAGTCACCACAAAACGTTGTCTCCAGGTAGGGGAGTTAAACATATTACTTCCCCTGGAAACTCTCATCTCCTGTTTTCCTGCCATGTTTTGCAAGGGCCATGCTCTGTGGCCTCTGCTTCTTTCTGGATGTGCATCCTCACTTCCTCATATCTGCAAGTCCTCCTGTGGCGCTGTCACTGGGAGCCCCAGGATCCATCACCAGGCATACTGACGAGGTGTTCAGCAAGGGAAGAGGGTGGGGAGGGCCAGCCCAAGGGCAGTTGAGGCCACATTTAGAGCTGGGATGCAGAACTGAAGGGCACTACCTCCACCAGCTGGGAAGGGCTTGAGGAGGAGCAAGTGCTGGCGCCGCTCGCCGGGCCCTGGCTGCGAGCGGATGAAGTCTGTGGCCACTGGATGCCTCTTAACATATTCCAGTGCCCTCAAGACAAGGTAAATTGGTGGTTGAGGCAAAACTCAGTTTTGTGTGCAGTTATACTGCACTCCCTGAATTCTTGGTCAACCAATTTTTGTTTGTTTGTGTTATATACTCATTTCCCTTCCCACTTTAAAGGCCATTTTATACTGGCAGAAGGTGCCATGCTGGCAGCTCTAGAGTACTCAAGAGTTAAGTTTAAGGCCTCAGACAAGCAGAGCAGTGGTAGTGGCTCTTTTTCCACCTAGCCCACCATGGCAGTGGCCCTGGGCTCTGCCTTCTCCAGCTAAGCCCAGAGGGAGCCCATCCAAGTGGTCATTTACCCTGAAGCCTCTCTGCCAACATCAACACCAGACAGAGACAGGGGCAGATTTCGTGTCACCATGGGTAGATGCCCAGCAGGCTCTAGCAAGGTAGGGAACTAAACCTTGACTGGACACAAATTGAGTGCAGGGCACAATATCAGTATCAAACTCCATTTGGCTTCAAATATGGACCAAGTGCCCCAGGTATTAGTGTCCTTCCTGCCCGAAAAGATGGTCCCACATCCCTGACTGTAGGCAGCAGTGAGATATCTGCCTTTTTATCTCTAATGCTCTGAAGCAAATTTTAATGTGCATTTCAAAAGCTTTCCTACTTCTTTGTATTTAACCTTTACTGCTCTATCTTCAGCCATTCACATTAGTTACATCCCGCAATTCACTCTCCTAAGCAAGAGGTAACCCCTGGGATTCACTGCCACAAGTAGCTGTGTACTGACATTCCTCTTCTCTACCTTACTTTTTTTATTTGTTTTTCACATTCCTTGAGTTTGCCCTTTTCCCTGTGTTCTGATTCAGCACAAAGCCTGCTAGACCTTCTTTGTACCTATTAATTAATCTTCTCTCTCAGGCTACATCCATCCATGACTTTGCACTCTGCCTAGGCACTAAGCAAACATGTTCAAGACCTGTGTGTGCACAGAGTTGAATGAAAGCTGCTTTAAAGGAGTTATCACCTTAAAAAACCCAAGCTCACATTACTGTAGGGTCAGTGCTTATCCTATGGCATCCGATCAGTTCAGAGTTCAGATGGTGTATCTGTAGCTGGCTGCAAAATACCTTGCAGGCATGCCCATAGCCCCAGGTCTGATCTAAAAGTAGTCTTTCACCTAACTCCTTCACACTTTCTTTTTCCCCTGAGAGCTTTTTGTCAGTAAGCTTAGACAACCCCTTAATGAATCATTTCATCAATTTAGCTACCAGTTTGCTGCCTCATTTGGAGATGTTCTGGCAGACTGACAAGGTCCAGCTTCCCCTTGTGAAGGCTGAGTTCTTTGGAACCCACCCTGTTGTAACCACTTAGATAATGAATAGTTCTGGTTTTAATTAATTGTCAGTTGATCTCATGCCCTTCATGCACAACACGCTCATCTAATTCCCACTCTTCCTATTCTGCTGATCCCTCACTGTTGCTTGAAAGCAGCAAAAAGATGCATTTTCACATTTTCAGTTGCCTTGTTCTCCAGCTGGCTGTCCACATAGGGACTCAGAGGTCTCTAGTCCAATCAAAAAATGACAGAGTGCTCAGTTTTTCAAAACCACCTAACATCCAAGAGGAGAGCACGAGGTCTTCTGGAAGCCTGGGAGAGCATGGGAGAGGGAAACACTACTTGTTGTAGCACCAGGGAAGGAAAGCACAAGCAGTCTTGGACCATGCCCAGCTATTGCCTGTGGCAGAATGGACACTTGCCACAGCAACGCTGATACTTCCTTGGGGTTAAACAAGGTTGTGAACTGTCCTTGGAGCATTGCTTTGCTAGGTGCTCTTGTCAAGAGCTCAGCCACTAATTTGCCCCAGAG
The DNA here is from genome assembly GCA_013396975.1 of Bucco capensis. Classification (NCBI taxonomy): domain Eukaryota; kingdom Metazoa; phylum Chordata; class Aves; order Piciformes; family Bucconidae; genus Bucco; species Bucco capensis. The sequence goes on along the minus strand of VWZO01005662.1, from coordinate 54,099 downwards.
TGGTTCAGATATTTCTGCCTAGCCCTTGGTAAAATATTTACTATGTGTTCTTATCACTTCCCTAGAAGGTTTGGTTGGAGTTGACAGATGCATTAACTCCTTCAGGATCTAACCCGGGATTTTTCTACATAGTCCTGGAATAAGTCCAACAGCATTAAGAGAAAACCCTTCCTTTCTCAATTTAGTCTGAAAGCTAGACTCAACTAGTGCCAAAATGACTGCATGGAGCTAGGCTCCTCTCCTCTGAGGATGAGTGTAGCCATTGGTTTGTGTGCAGGCAAAAAGCATCCCCTAATGAGTTCATTGTCACATCTCCAGGAGCAGGATAATCATTAACAATCTTAAGGAGAGTGAGTGAGAGCCAGGTTAGAAACTATGGATGCTTTCTAAGATGAAGGGTGTGAGGTGGTGGCACAGGGTGCCTGTGAAGGCCACTGGCCATGTTTAAGAGGAGGTGATGCACACACCTGTACAGGGCAGGTGAACCCAACCTGCAGAGCCTGGCAGAACTAGGTGGGCTCTCAATTTTCTTCTGCCCAAGGTTTGCTGTGGTGCTGCCACATGCCACTTTTAAAGATTTTCCGCCAGCTCCTTGCTTTCCATTATCCCTCCTAACAGATTCCCATTCCTCCCTTCCAAAGTCACATGTTTTGGTCTTCTCCATACCTCTTACTGGAGTCATATCTGTGTTTTGCCCATCTGTTCTTCTTCTTGATATCCTCATATGGCAAGATGCTTACAGTGCAGATGTGATTGGGTTACTTTTTAGTGCTCCCCCAGCTTCCTTACATCTCTGCTGTAATTTCAGCTTGACACTCCAAAGGGTTCAGCAAGGTGCTATCAATGCTGGATCTCATCCAGTCATGTGAACAAGCAAGCCTTCACTCAGGATTATCACCAAGAAATTCCTTCCTAGGATAAATGAATAGCTGCTGATGATGAACAGATATAGCCTGCCATTGTCTCGTGGTGTTTGGTAACTATCAGAAAGTTTTCTGTTTCATTTAAATAGAATTTCTTATGAAAAAGCCCTTGTGAGCCAAAGCATTAGACAAAGGCCACATTCAGCTCCTCCAAAATATACATGAAAATTGAATCAACGTCTTGCGTGTTATATACAGTACCTGTGAGGTGGAGCAGCTCCAGATGGGCCAAGACAGAACAATGTCATTGCCCACTCCCTTCAAAGTCATCACCTACATGATGGGACCTTTCCACACAACATTCACCAGAGGACAGATTAGCTGTGGCACAGGGCACAGGCTGAATCCACGAAGCCCTTGCCAAAGTCACAGACCAAATTGTGCAAACTCAATAGAGAAAAACTCAGAGCTGATGTCTGAAAGCTCCATTTTGTGCCCTAAATGGCACACTATTGTCTCTATCTCTGACTCAGAACCTCACTCACCTCTCCCTCTCTCAGCCAGAATGAAGCAGTGGTCCTTGACTTATCTGTACTTAATCTCATGTATGTGTCCATCCACAACAGACTTCCACACGCCTAGCTACAGTATGGATGATCATAACAAACCGAGCCAGTTATTTCCCTGCTTTAAAGGAGTTGTCACCTTAAAAAACCCAAGCTCAGGTTACTGTAGGGTCACTGCTATCCTATGGCATCCGATCAGTTCAGAGTTCAGATAGTATATCTGTATCTGGCTGCAAAATACCTTGCAGGCCAGTTATTCTCCTGAGTACATAAGGAAGCAGAATGGCAGGAGGGCAGGTGAACACCACATCTTCACTGTTTGAACTGAATCACGCTTTTCCTATGCCCACATCAGAGATGAGATCTTAGCCAGCACTCATGCAACCCCTCAGTGGTCAGGAGGGACAGTAGATGGGGTGGAGGCAGGAGAGAGAGAAGAACTCCTCTCTATGTTCTTTCTGGCTGTCTATGTCCAATGAGGACAGGTTGAGATAGTTGGGGTTGTTAAGTCTGGAGAAGAGAAGGCTTCAGGGAAACCTCATAGAGGCCTTCCAGTATCTAAAGGAGGCTTATAAAAAAGAGGGAGAGAAACTCGTTACCTGGTCAGAAAGCAAAGGAAAATGTTTACAAACTGAAGGAGGGGAGATTTAGATTGAATGCTAGGAAGAAATTCTTCACTCGGGGTGGTAAGGCACTGGAACAAGTTGCCTAGAGAAGTGTTCAAGGCCAGGTTGGATGTGGCCCTGGGCAACATGGTCTGGTGTGTGGCAACCTTGCCCATGGCAGAGGAGTTAGAATCTGATGATCTTTAAGGTCCCTTCCAAGCCAGGCTGTTCTATGACTCTCAGGTGGCAAGGAGTCATTTTTCCTTCACCTCCTTGTCCTCCTGCTCTAGCAGCCTAACTGAAGGGTGAGGTGGTGGTGATGGTCAGCTGTGGTAGGGTGATAAAGGGCAAGGAACAAGGGGTCAGGGCTGCCCCTCATTTCCTTCCAGGGTTCTTTGCCCCAAGGTCCTTTCTGCTCACCCAGGGCACCAGCTGCCGTGTGTTTGCTCACCCTTGTGTTCTTGTTTGTTTTTTATTACAAAATTTGACACACTGATCAGCCTGTTGTCAGGGTGCCAGCCATTGTATTTGGTGGTAGAAGGAGAGGATTATCATTAGCTCTGCATTCGTGTGCAGCTACCCCAAACAAGGATTAGCACATCGTTGTACCAGCACATAACCCAGGCACTGCTGCCTGCCCTAAGCAGCAGGCAGTCTGGCCTTGAGACAATATATCTCACAGGTGAGTAAACAAAGGGAGGAAGAGCCAGACAGGAAGGCAGGGACCAGGGAGAGGAGAGAGATACAAACATCTAAGCCCAGACAGAGCAATCTCAGCAGCCAGAGGTGGAAAACACAAACCAGAGTCATCTCCTTTGACCAGGGCTTAATCTAGGAGCACCCCACATCCCCATTTTATCTAGTAGCACTCCGATGTTCTTCACCATCCTAGGTTTTTCCAGGAGCTTTCTCAGGTCTCTATCATCCATTCACCAGAGCTTGGAGCAGGAGGATCCACCATCAGAAAGTGTCTTTTTCTTTTTTTCCAAGGAGGATTTGGGAGCCCAGCTTAGAGGAAAGCTCATTTTACCACAGTGCAAATAGTAGGCTGGAGATATCTGACCCTTGTAAAATAATCTCAGGGATCTACCATTCCTGCCATCACCTGCTAGGAAGGGCCCACTAATGAGGAATCTATTTGTAGGCAAAGATGTGGGTGTTTGGTAAATCCCACTGCAGTGTATCCATGGCCCTGTCACCCACCAGTGTCCCACTAGGTGCCTTGTTCTGACAAGGCAGCACTTGAAAACCAGAAGAAATCCAAAACATTACTTAGCAAAGCAGATATTTTCTGCAAGCACTTTTTTATTCATACTAGAAAGTCATTTTTCATTGAAGATTTGGTTTTGAGGGATTTGGTTTGGTTTAGTTTTTTTAATGTGCAGGTAAAATTTAATTGTGAAAATAGATGTTGCCAACTACAATGCTACATAGCAGTGAAATCTGCTTTCAGGATTAAGCTACTTGCAAGCAGGGGCATGGGACAGACAAGGAACATTTTTTCCTTCCCTCTGTGCTATGTTTTTTTTCCACAGTTGGACAAGGGAGCTGTAGAACAATTTGAATTTACTTTCTTCTGGAATATCAAAGACTTCCCAATCTTTGAAGACTGAGTCTCTTGCCTTGATAAGTGTATTTGGAGGACTGGCTGACCACAGTATACTTCCTAGAGGAATTATCCATGAAGGCTGAGGTGTCTTTGCAGAGCTTTTCTGGAGATCCAGCAACAGAACAGGAAAATAGTATTTTCCCAAGTACAAACCACATTAGCTGTGGTGGGATATGCTTCTGAAAAACCCATGAAAGTGAGAATGCAACTGTGGAAAACAGGAAGCTTGGGAGCATTCGGATTTGGGGACTGATAGGGAAGCCTTGCAGAGGAAAGGGAGAGGCTGGGGAAGGTCTGCTCTTTCTACATCTAACACTTGGGTTTGGTAAAGAGGGACTTGCTTTGGGAACATTTCTGTTTGTGGAGAGAAAATTATTTTTGCACACAGAACAGATAAGAATCCAAACAAACGAGGCTTATCCAAACCTTGAAGAAATGTTTGATATTCACCATCCTTTTGAGAGACTAAATTTAATCTCTGGCTTGTTTCATACAGATAAAGTTGGTGTTCGTGCTGTACCAGAAAATAAGCTTACCTCCCCATCTTTATCTTTTTTTTTTTTTCTCTTGGTCTCTGTTTGAAATGCTCTAGCTGAATATGTTTGAGTCAGGACATGTTTTCAAATGCAAACAGAAGACCAGACCCCAATTCCCAATGAAAGACTGTCCAAGTTATGTACTTGACACAAAGTTTTTCTGCTTAAAAACTCTCCTTGCTATGATCAATAAAACATCCTTGTGGTACTTTTGTGTGAAGGAGTCTTCCTCTAGCTCTTTGCTGGCTGAATGAAGACTACACACAGTTGAAGTTGTTTGGAAGAGTATGGACTTTCAAGTCCAAACTGTGACATAGAGCAGTATTTGGGTCATTGAGAGGGAACATAACACAAAACTCTCATTTTAAGTGAAAAGTGACTTTTAGGTAAAAGAATGAAATAAAAGTAACAAACTCTGGAAGCATCATTTGGCAAACAGTCACCTCTTCTGTTGCCTTTCAGGATCAACAGAGAAGAAAGATTACTTTCAGTCATTCCATGCCAGATAATTAAATGTCAAATATGTGCACACCAAAAGACATATATGCAATTTAATATTTATTTCAGCCTGGATACTGGGCTTACATCCTTAGATGATGTAAATCCACGTGGCTATGTCATTCACAAGAGGGCTTTGCTGTTGCTCAAGGTAATAGCCTATTTCTGCTCACTCTCTGTGAAAGTTTCATGATTCTCCTTTTGGAAGCACTCCCAGAAGTTAAACCTATTGGTAGTATATAGNCATATAGCAATCATAATTACTCAGAGCTGTGGTACTCCTTGGTCAGCCCCCTTTTTTTCAAGCTGGGAACAGAACAGAATGCTGCTGAGCCATACCTTCCTCCTTCCAGCATTAGGAGTACCCATTCCCAAGTGCCAGTCTCTCTTCCCAATCTGGAACCCCATTTCTGCTTGAAAACTTTACTTCTGCAATTGATTTTTTTCCCAGGTGGGTGCACTCTTGCAAACTGCCTCAGCATCAAGTCCTCTAGTTTAGGAACAGCTGTGTTAGATGCCATTGGGTTTATACTCCTTCCCAACACATACTTTTTCCAGTCCTTCCCATCTCAAGTTCACATCAGCACCAGAGCTGTCAGCTCCTTTTAGTATTTCTCCAAAATTTGTGGTTTGCTCACATATTTTGTCACGAGGTTTTACAGGCTAACCCACCAAGAATCACAAACCCATCACTTTTTCACACTTTGGAAGTGGAACAGCTGAGCTAAACTTCCCTGCCCCATTCTCCATCCTCTAATCTCTCTTATGCCTTTTTTATTGGTCTCCTCTATATCCCCCTTTTTACCTGTGCAATTTCCCCTGATAAGCAACATTAAGCCATTTATAAATATATTTAGGAAAATTCATATATTTATGCATTTCAAAAATGTAAAAGTGATCTAACCTCTCAAGAAAAGCCACACATACAACTTTTTTTGGCTCCATTTTCACTCAACTTTGTCTCAGTTGTAGTTAGTGGTTTGGCAATTCTTTATGTATTTTTGGATCAAACACTCAAGCCATGAGACACAAAGGGTCCTGGTATGAAATTCAGAAGAAGACCTCAAAGAGGGGTATTTATTTTTGTTAAAAATAGTTCAGGCCATCTCTATCTGTATTGAAATTGGCAAAAGAATGGGTATGATTTTCATTTTTGCAATGCTTCTTTTTAAACATTTGATAAAAATAGTCAATAACAAAAAAGCCAGTTTATTTTTACTGCAATGCCAATTTTTCTCTGCTATTCAAGTCCTGGACGACAAATATAGGCCATGAGGATAGCATGCTAAGAGGAAAAGCAGAAGAATTTTCCTTCTCATTTCCACTAAACTGAGCATGTAACCAAAAACCCGTTAACGCCTTCATCTGATATCTTCTGTCTTTTTCCTACCAATGCACCACCTCCAGTCCCATCTTTATGTATATTTCCACGCCCATCTCTGTAGTGGGAATTTTGATAATTACTCTGTGTTTGTCTCAGGTTTGAATAAGATTTTTGCATGCCCAGCAGCTGCCATCCCACTGAACAGCATAGCCCAACACATCATTTAAGAAGGGCACCTCTCAAATTCTTAATGTATTCCTAGATCACATTTTTCTTTACTTAATGTCCTGTTCCTGAAAACTTTGGCCCGGGGTAAGAAACCCATGAAGGATATAGCAGAGAAAGTGGCCTTTGTGGTGAATGGGAGGTGTCCACCATGTGCTCACCGTCAAGGCTTCCTCACCCATGAAGAAGGTGGAAGGCTAAACCTTCAGCGTGGAGGCATGAGCTACAAAAAAACACTTCGGCCCTACCAAAGAACCATGTGGCAGATTTACATTTCTTAAGGACAAAAGCTACTACCCAGAATGAGGTGGTGTTTTATAGGGCATCCATATCTGACCTGAGATCCGTCGTTCTGTCAGGAACATCTAAGGAAACTCAAGCTCCACAGTGAGCTGTGACCAGGAGCAGCAGCCCTTCAGAGGGCTGTCAAGGGTTATGCTATATAGGACCGTTCAAGATTGTGTGTGTTGCCGTACAAACACAGCAGAACAAAAGTTAATCCTTGCCCTGAAGGGTTTCGATGACAGAAGAAAAGTTTCTTTGCAAAAAAGCCTCACCCCAGACATTGAAGTGTACGGGAATGAGTCATCTGGTCAAATGTTGTAGTGGTACCTGAGAAAGAGGTGATTTCTTAGGAATGTGGCAGACCCCCTCCTGCCACAGATCAGCTACAGTGCTCAAACTGTACTGAAACAGGTCTTCCATTAAAAAAAATAATCCTAATGTGTTGTTTTTCCCATCAGACTGCTGTATGCAGCATCTCATGACCAGCACATTAACGCTTTACTGGTGGGTGTGGAGGACATCAGAAAATCACTGTGTGTATTTTTAGGCCACTTGAGTTCTGGCAGTACATACCCTGGGATTTCAGCTCAGTCAACTTCCAGCTATACCATCTTAAGCCATGCTGAAGGAAATGGATACACTCTTCTATTTGATACTCCACAATAAAGCCAGGGAGTTTCTCATAAATCACATTCTTGCTAGAGCAAACTGTGAGGTTGGGGAAGGGATAATGGTACAACTTTGATTTATTTTTCTTCACCCAGCTTACATTTCTGATATTCACAAAAGGATTTAGAAAGTGCAAAAAACTTTCCATATCTAATGCAGTCATCCAGAAACTGCACGAATGAAAACCATTGGTTCAGCAGAGAGGTCCTGCCTTTCTCCAGTGTGCAGAAGTTTATTTCTTTTTCCAAGGGAGCACATTCAAGAGTAGACCATGCACATTGCACAAAGGGAAGATCACATTTCCTTCCCAGATTCCTTTTGTTAATAATAATTATAAGCCAACACTTGGCCTTAGAGTCACATGTCTACTGGTGATAGATGGGCTCTGTCTCTAATCCTGGTCCTCCTCTCCCATTATTGTTTCATTGACTACTATTGACTTTATAGTGCAGCTGGAAGCCAGAAATGAATGGGAGGATTGGAATGGCAAAACTGGTGGGGCAGGTTTCCCTGGCCAATGTTGCAACAGGCAGAAAATAAATAAATAAATAAAATAATGCCATTTATCAACAGCCAAGATCCAGGTCCTTCTAGGGTCACTGTGCACATATGTCGCAGCTTGAAGCTCAAAGGCCTGGAAGACCTACTTGAGTCTTGGAAGTGCTATTACATTTCCATAGCCTCAGTCCACACCTGAGGTTAGCCTCCAGATTCACTAGCAAATGTCCACTTGAAACAAGCTTCACTTTAAATCTACCCTTTCTTTTTTCAAAACAGAGCTTCATATCGTATCCTCAGATGACACTTATTCAGCAGGACAGTGAAAGAAAATCTCCAGGAGGGACTTCCTGAAGTGAAGGAGTTACTGTCCTGTTCCATTCTGGACAGGAGAGTCAGAATGGGACAGAGAAAATTACCTCTTGCTATCACCATCTGAGGGACTAGATTCTCAAGCTATATGAATAGACCCTTCTTATCACATTCATTTGAATGCATGAGCTGAGATTCTGTCCCAAGGTCTTCCTCAGCTGTTTTAGTGACCCATCCTTAGCATGATTTACTACACTCCCATGACATGGAGGGATTAGATTCTGCAAGGAGAGGATGCAGAAATATAGTGTGTGTGTGCACCGTGAACATCACTGGCTTTACTCCACTATGGATAGCAAAGCTAGCCCACAGAAGACAAATATAAAGTCTCTTGCACTCAGACTTCAAAGAAGGCTCTGAACTATCCCTCTCTGCCTCCTTGAGATAGGCAGCAGCCACCCCAAACCATCTAATGGTTTACTCCAAGGATGGAGTGAGACTGAGGGCAAGGATTTTCCCCTTACTTAGTCTGGCTACCACTGAGTCTGGGTCACAGAATGAAAGGAGATGGAGACAAGAAACCAAGCCTTCTGGCTCAAAGTGGAGGGATCCAGCAATTACTCAGCCTCTTTCTCTATTGATGAAGTCCCATGTCTGGCACTGGGAAGGTAGATAGGAGTGGTCACCATTAATCAAAACTGAGCATGAATACCACATGTCCCAGAAGGGGTAGTAGCCCAGTGAAGAGTGTGATGAAACAATTTTTAACAAATGGCTCAGGAAATAACTCTGATTTTAAATCAACAAGCCAGAACTGCTTCTAACACAGTGTGGCTCTACTATGCTCTGGAATTCACATCCCCATAAAGGAAAAATACAGTCACTTACCTGAAAATGAACTTACCTGAAGTTTCTTTTGACACGTGAGGTTCTCATAACAGTAACCAATGATCCCAGTAAATGCTTCAGAGTACTTCAATCAGAGTGGCATAAGGTGCTAGTCTTAATATACAGAAAGAGCTGCACACTCTATGCAGTAAATTCATATATGTTCTGATCTTGACAGAGAAGACCTGATCAGTGGCCAGATTAGTAGTTGCTTACATCCAAATAATCATGATTTGACTGTACTTGCTACATTTATGCAAATTAAATCCAAACTCCATACTGCATGTGGATGATACTCAGTACATAAGTTCCATGAACCTGAGGCTGCTTAGAAGAAGGAATTTCAAACAGAAAAAAAAATAAGTCAGGGACATGCTGAGGGTTGCTGTGAAATGAACTAAGAGCAATTCTTGAACTCAACAAGGAAATCAAATTGTGAAATGGATGAGGACACTGGCATTAAGAAAATGGGGTGGGAAGTCATATCCTAGGAGAAAAGAACTGGGATAACCGCGCAATAGGTACTGGATTGTGCATTCTTCTAGCAAGTCTCATTGGTGACTATAAATGGGGAAGTTCCTGATTCAACATCACGTGGAGCAGCAGAGACAGCAGCAAATTTGAGGAACCCTTGGAAAGGAGCCAAAGAAAAGCAAGGTTCAAATGACCTCTCCCTTTAGCCTCGTTGGTGGCAGAATGCAAGGATGAGCTAACTACTGGTTTGCTGAGGGAGAGGTGATGTTGAAGGTCTGGGTTTTGCAGGGCACTAGGTCACATGCCCTGTATAAACAGGATGACAGGCATATTGCTGGTGAGGAGGGAGAACTAATCTCCCGGGCCTGAGTCTAGCAGCAATCAAGGCATTACACAATGCAAGAACTGTGGGTTAAGGAACCACAAACAAGCTTGGCATGTTGCAAAATGATTTAATTGTGTGTCAAAGAATGTGGAGAGAAAACGTTTTCCATTTGCTTTTATGTAGCCATTAGGCATCTGGGTAGCAGGCAAAAGGAATTGGAAATTCTCATTAGTGAGAAGAAATGTGATATAATCAGCATTACTCAGATCTGCTGGTTTCAATTTGCATGATCGGAATGTTAAAATAACTGGTTATAACCTGCTTAGGAAAGATAAAGTCAGTGAAAATGGACTGTGTGAATCATGCCATAAAATCAGGCCATAGAACAGGAATTACTCCACAGCCTCCGTAAGAAATGCATGGAAAGAGAGACACTGTTGCAGGGGACTTCCATATGATGGAAGTTCCATATAGCCACTGGCAAATCATCCTGATTTGGGGAAAACTATAGGCTGTTTTCTAACATAAGGAGCAATCATGTGGTAACTCTTCTGGACTTTGTTCTACCAAAGATGAATTGATTACTGGGCTAAGAGCTGATTGTTGTCAAGGGAACAGTGAAGATGACCTGAATATATTCAATATGGGCTAATAGAAGGCTGTCCATAACAGTTACATGTGGTTTGGGACTTCAAAGAGCTAATTTCTCAAAGAAAATGAGGAGTTAACCTGACCGTGAAGAAAAACTGAGACAGGAAAAAATGTGAATAAAAGTAGGAATGTCCAGGAAAATTATATTAGATGGCAAATAGCTGCAAGCCTATAAAGAAGAACTAGCACAGCATTAGACAAAAGCTTTGTGGTAAAGTTAAGAGTAGTAATAAGGCATAATAATTTAAAAAAAAATCAGTAAATAGATGAGAAAATACTAGTTTTTTTAAACTTCAGTTTTAAAACTGAAGGTTTTGAATGGTAAGAGTACTTAAGGGAAAATCCATGGCCAGCAGGACCCAAGGCAACTAGAAGGACGTTTTCAAAAGGATATTAAGAACAAAGGAAACTGCAGTAATCACTCAGGATCATTGCTAGATGAAGACAGTAAAACCAGGAATATAAGATGAAAAGGCAGAGGTCATTCAGTAAATATTTCTGGTTTGGTGTTAAACATCTTTGGGTGTTAAATGTCTTGGAAGTTAACCATCTATTAAAGATAAAGTGTTTCTAAATGAGCAGAGACAAATAATCTGCATTCAGGAGCCATACAATTGTTAACTGAGGCCTGTTGGGATTAATTTTGAAAGTGTCTTGTGAAATGGGAGATTCCAGAAAATAGAAGGAACATTAGCACAATGCCAGTTCAAACATGGCAAGCTGGATGAGCAAGGTAACTGTAGATCACTTACCCAAACCCCAGTCCAAGCAAAATGGAAAAACTGACATGGGACTCAACTGATAAAGAATAGAAGGACAACAACAACAACAAAAAAGGCAAGAAAAAAGAAGCAATTAGTTCCCATAGCACGGCATTGTGGAAAATACGTCTCATTGAACAAATATAGTAGCACTTGATGAGTTTATAGGAATAGCCAGTGAAGTCACCAGTCAACTCCTAGGTGATAGTCCTTGGTGAAGTGTCTCCCTCAGCACTGCCTAACAGCCTGATTACACATTACCATAGCCAAACATCAGCAAAGTGCAGGAGACATGGCATGAAGAGCAAAGTGACTGATAGATTTAAAGCAGATGGCAACAGAGAGCTCTTGCTGAAGGAGGATATGTCACTGGTTAGGATGGTCGTAGGTTCTGTGTTAGTCAACATTTTCATCAATGAGCTAGAAACTTGGAATTACCACTGATAATCATTTGCTGATGAAACGAAGATTGGCAGATGTGTAAATGGTGTGGAAGGAATGGCAATCACACTGCTTGCCTTTATCACTTGATAAATTAGGTCTTTCAAACAGCACATGTTTATTGAAGCAAATTCTAATATATGCATCCAGGAACAGGGAATGTAAGTCCTTTTATACAGCCTGGGGATGACATTCTGGAAAGGGATGAATGTGCAAATGGTTAACAGGGAGAAGAGGACCACTCAATTTACCAAGTCTAGGGCTCCCTTGGGGCTAACATAATCCCTTGAGATATAAAAAAGCTCACAGAAGAAGGCAGATTTTCCTCAGCACTGCTGAAAAAAAGCCAAAGTGTTAAGTCAATTGTCCTTGCAGTTTTCAGAAGATGCTTGAACTTGATGGAGGGTTCTCATAAAAGACCCACAAAGAAGTCTCTATGGATGCAGAAGATCTCCCTATAGAGTGTGACTTAGAAAACAAAAAAAACCCCTTGGCTACAAAGGACTTCCTCAGCCTACTCAAACCAGGACCAACTTGAAAACGTTCAGGTTGCTCAAAGTCTTGCCTGCTCAAGTACTGGAAATCTCTGGTGGTCTCCAATGCTTTACCACTCTCGACGGTGAAGACTTTACGTCCAGTCAGAAAATGCCCTTGCTGCAACTTGTGGGCATTGCTTTTTATTATTCCTTAGAACAATGGAATAAGTCTTCCATGAGAAGTCTGTCTCTGCTACCCATTAGGCAGTGGAAAACAGCAAGCAGGTCCCCTTTAGCTTTCACTTCTCCAAGCTGAGCAATCCCAGTTCCCTCGATCTCTCTTCACACACCATTTATGTCCCCGCTGCCAGCTATTTCAGTGATCCTCTGCTGGTCTCTTGCCAGTTTACCAATGTCTTTCTTGCAGAGCTCTATTTGTTTTGCCTATCTAAAGTGAGAGAAGATTTAAAGACATGAGCCTTCAGTAAGCCAGAAAGAAAGGAAGATCAAGGTTCTACAACTGAAAGCTGAAGCCAGATAAATTGAATTACAGTGCAGGTACTAAATGCTAATAAGTAGCCAGTGCAGGCACTAGATTCTCTATCTCTTGATGTCTTCAAATCAAGGCCATATGCTTGTCTGGACATTATTCTTCAACCTAACAATCTTGCCTGGGCTCAAAGCAAGGCTAACAGGATGTGAAATTGTGAACTGATGATATGTAGACTCCAGGACCCAAATGCCTTCGAACTATGAATTGTTTACAGGATAGTGCATTCAAGATTCAAACCATGCTAAATTCACAAAAAAAAAACAACCAACCCCAAACTGGCTTGTGGGAGAAATAAGATAAGCAAAGAAGAACCCAAATATACTATATATTGGACAGGAGAAAGAGAGTGGTAATGGTGAAAGTCCTTGATTGAATTTTCACTGGTCGGACACTCACAGGGCTTCTGGGGTCTGTGTCTGAGGAGACTTTCTTGGCCTCCCAGAAAATCCTGCAGCTAAACAACATTTGGCCCTAAGGACTAGATGCCCAGAACATTCCAATTCCTTAAAAATACTGTCTTCTGTAATTCAGAATCATCATAACTTGAGGCCACAGTTTGTCTATCAAGGACATATAATAGGTGTAAATACAATGACATATAATAAGTGTAAGCACACAGAGGTATGCTCTTCACAGAGACTCTGAACACCATTAGTCTTTATTCAAAAGGTAGAGGTAGTATGTTCAGGCCTCAGAAGACAACTTCTTAAAAGGTGCACCCACAGGGCCTTAAAGGGAATCTGTGTCAGGTTAGACTGTAATCTCAGATTTAGGAGATTTACAGACTCAGTCAGTGGAAGGAAGAGTTGATATGATTTATATAAGCTTCTGTGACGTATTTGGCTTGGTATCACACAATATTTTTATTAAAGAAATATGTAATAAAGGGCACCCTTGAAACAATTAACACTCAACTAATAGGTAGGGTTTCAAGTATTATTCTAAATGGAGAGTTGTTTCTCTCCTATTTCCTCCAGAATTCCCCCAGACCCCTCTGCTATTTAACATTTTTATTGATGGCCTGGAAGAAGACATAACTCCATTAATAACAAAGTCTCATCCATGCTTAGAGAGATATAACTGCTAGGCATGACAAATTGCCCTCTAAAATATCATATACTTCTCCAAAGCTTAGAGGGAAGACAGAAAACCAGCTAGGTAGCTAGTTAGGCCAGATGGATCTCATACTTAGACATGGAGTTGACACTTATGGTGAGTTCCATAAAAAAAAGGGATGCTTTTACCAACATCTTTAGGGTAAAAGTGATTTGACAATTATCCACTAGACTGAAAAAAACTGTGAAGACAAAGCAATATCTTGTATCCGGAAAAGGAAGAGGCAAACTAAAGCCTCCTAAAACTAAAAGCAAGCCAAGTCCTTAGGACAGAGGTTTTATTAGAGTGTCCTTCTCTTAGATGGAAGGCCTTCCAGGGCTAAACGAGCTCCATCTGCCCGGGTTTGGAATCAGAGTTGTCCTTCTCCTAGGATGACTGCCAGAAGGCTAATGAGCTCATCCTACCCATCCAAGGATTATAGGAACATGGGTATCACTCCCCACACTTTACTGTGGGCAATGAGTTTAATGCTCCCTCTGCTGTCGGCACAGTTATCGCACCAGGGGCACAGCAGACCCCAAGTGATTTTCAGACTGTGCCTACTTGTGGTATGTTTAAGCTAAAACTAAATGATCCCCTTCTGACCTTAATAACCCAAGAGTCTCTCTATGCCATAGGTGCATGCTCTGCAGTTCTTAGCTTCAGAAAGGGTCTCCTGTTGCAGTTTTTATTGAAGGGATAACTGTGTAACTGCCTAGCTGTTTCTTGTCATCTGACCAGCAATGTCAACTGAAGATGGCTTTGAAGAGGGCATCTTTTTGTCTGGTGATAGTGACTAGAAGAAGAGATGTCCATATAAACACAAGAGTTGGACATTGCCCACAGCATGATTTTCTGATTGACATTTTTGAGACAGCACTGTACCTGTTTTGGTTTACAGATTGGTGTCTGGGAAAGGGGAACTGGAGGCTTCATCAAACTGTAGAGCAATAAGCACCCCTGCCAAAATGCAGGCATTAGGCATGGTAGGAGGAAGCTGGGTATTTTATATAGAAGTTTACAGCTCTGCTAATTGATTGTCTGGCCTTGTACCTCCTCCTCAACAAGGAGGTGACTTTAAGAGCTCTTCCAGTGACGAGCTCTCCCCTCACTTTAGGGATTTATTACAACTCTGCAGGAGAAAGGTTGAGCATTACTGAAATTTTACTTACCAAGTCTCTTACACTTGCAAGTGTAAGAGAATACAGAATGAGTCATAGCTTACTCCATTCTTGCTTTCTTGTACTTTTTGCTTGTGGCTTTTGGTCCTTTTTTTTTTGCATTAGTTAAAGGTCCTTTTCCAAAGGATTATTTTCAGGATGTGAAGAAGTGTCCCATAGTCATACTGTGTCTTATATCTGACTCTGCACAAAGTACATGTGTTCCTGCTGGAGAAGGCAGCGGATGTCTAGCTGTTGAAGAGTAGACCTGACAACCCAAAAAATGCTACTACAATGCAGAACTTTAGTGAGACACTCCTCATCCCTTCCCAGAACTGGCATTCCAGGCTGGAATCTGACTTTCCCTTGCCAGAACAGTTGCTAGTTACTAGCCCTTATCTCAGAGACACTCTGGTATGCTGCAGAATCAAATACATTGGAGAAATTCAATTAGCTAGAACAATAGCTTGGCATTGCTAGCTCGAACCCCTGTGTTGATAAGCATTGATTCAAACACAATATATTGAGAATCATTCAAGTAAACCAGTACCTTATGGTTTGCACACAACAGGACTAGCTACACACACCTTTTATTTCCCACTTCATGTTAAAACTCAGTCTTCCTTCTACAAGAAAAAGCGAATACATTCTTACTCTGTCATGGCCATTCTGTTAGGCTATTGAGCAGGAGAAATTCAGAATAGTTGGAAAATAACCATTATATCCCAAATTTGCACAAAAGCGTAAGCTCACTCTGCAAAGAGGTGACTTTGTTTGCCTCTCAATCTGGTTTTAATGTTCTCTTTCTCCTTCCTCTTATGCAAAGCTCTCCACCTCAGAAGGCAGGCAAGCAGCCAGTCCACCTTTTTGTCTCACTCCAAAATAAATGTTAGGTGCTAAAGAATGCACAAAAGAGAGCTGTGAAAGGATTTGTAAAAAGGGTTGCCCATTTGACTTTTTCCCCTAATTTTTGAGAGGTCCTGTGTGTTTTTCACAGTGCACTCTGCTTTGTTCCACTGAAGCTCCTAAACTGTGGCTCAGCCTGACCATCTGACAGGTCAGAGGACATCTGCCACACAGATAGTCCTGGTAGACTAAAAATGCCACACGCCTTTCCTCTGCTGCATTCCTTCTCTGACAAAAACAACACACTGTGAACAGATAAAAAGAGCACTGCATTGAAAGATTTATCCAAAATATTGGATAGATCTGAAACATTGCTTGTTAGATCCATATCCAGGATGATGCAGATCTGGCATAGCTCCACCCATGACCGGATTCACAGCTGGAAAATATCACTTGACCTACAGTAGAGTTAAATGGTTTACAGCAGTTGGAGATACAAGGCTGCAGTGTACAAAATGGTGTGTGTACACTTTGGATGCTCTGCTTGACCTGTGCAATCCAGGGAGTCTGTGCTTGCTGGTGGTTATTCATTAGCCACTCTTCCTTTCTCTGAACTGGTGTGTGTCAGTGTTTTGTGTCCCAGATTTACGCCGTATAAGAAGACCTAATCATTGGGCTTGAGTGGTGATTGTTACTACTCTTGCAGAGATGCTGTTCAAATAGCTTGCACTAGTAACACCAGACTCTTAGCTGAGCAGACATCATCCCAGTGACAGCTAGGAGAAGATATGGAGTCCCAGTAACACATCTTGTTTTCCAATATGCTCCATAGAGGTGCCAGCGATGCAGCCCAGGGCGAGAGTTGTGTGTTCCACACAGCTCTTCAGAGCTCAGAGAGGCTCTTGCAAAGCTGATGTTACTGTTGCATCTGTAGATGGTCAGTGCCTGGATGGCTCAGATCCAGGTTCCTTTACAAATAAAGCTTGTAGAGACACTGAAACTCCAGCTGTTGTGCCTAAATTCCACTGTCTGATGTAGGGAAAGACAGATTGCTCATTAAAGGGCAAGTGTGAGTGAAGGGCCACAGAGATCTGTTCTCCTCAATCCATCAAACATTTCCATGTGCTCCATTCCAAAATATTGATATGCTGAGCCTTGGAAGCTTTATATTTAGCAAGGAACATAAATCACAGATGTAGGGGGCAGCTTCTGTAATGATTCCTGCCTTATCAACTACACCACTAATAGCTCAGAGGTGCTTGTAAATTGAACTGTGAACACCACAGTGCAAGGAGGAGAAAAGCTCCGTTTACCTCTGGGGTAAGCTGGGAAGCTGCTCCTGGTGACAGGTCCTCTGGGCCCTGTCAGGAGCCTCCTTGGAAAGGCTCCTAGGGGGCTGTGAGGTGTCAGTGAAAAAAATGGGACCCTGCCAATTCACAAACCTAAGGGTGACACTGCTGCATGGATTTGCCCTTAGGATCTGGTCATAGGCTACCTGTTACTGCTGCATCCAAAGAAGAGCCATCACGCAGCACAGTAGGCAGAAGGTGGTGGAGGGGGCTCCTGGCATTATTTCACCTTCACTGGTATCCCAGCAGAGGAAGGAGAAAGAGAACATTAAAACCAGATTGAGAGGCAAACAAAGTCACCTCTTTGCAGAGTGAGCTTACGCTTTTGTGCAAATTTGGGATATAATGGTTATTTTCCAACTATTCTGAATTTCTCCTGCTCAATAGCCTATACAGGAGTGCTAAGACACTCCAGGGGTGCACAGAGGTTTGCCACATCCTTTTAAAGACCACAACACATATCCTAAGGCAGAATGCGATAAAGAAGTCAGAGGGCTGGTCTCTTCCTTTTTCTTTCCTCTTTGTTTTGTTTGTTTTCTTAGCTAAGAAGCCTCATACAGAGCCTATTCTTTTCATTAGAAAGTGTCTGGTAAATCCAGCACTTTGGATAAATCACCTGAGATCTCAGGAACTCTCAAGTGGACTGCATCAGCCTTCCCCTGGCTGGGAAGGTAATCAGCCTCCCCAGCACATTCAAAAGTGATACACTGGTGTGCTAATACAAGGAAGATTTGAGGCCTCCCTCTTTGTTATTCATTGTTATATGCCCCTGAATAACTCAGTGTTTAGTTTAATAATAATGCTTTGTATTCCTGTAGTTCCATCTATCTAAGGACCAAGAACCGGTTTACCAACATCAAAGCATCTTCCTTTTGCACTGAATTTTGACATCAACTAATTTTCTTAAAATCAACATTCTGACAGATTTTCCCTTGAGCAGCTTGTCCTGGCCTTTAAAATTTCTTTGAATCAGAATCTGAGAATGGCTTTCCTCTTGATTTCATGACAAAACTTGCCGAAAGGGAGAAAGTGCACATCCAAAACCACAACAGCATTACACACGAGGTCCTGCCAAATGCAAGGAGTGAACAGCCTGAAGGAGATAACCAAATACTTGCTTATCCACAGGGCTTCTTCACTAGCAGCCAGATTATAATTTTAGCAATAGGAGGTTCCCAGTTTTGGACAGATGGGATCTATGAGCTGGCATGTCACTCCCAGAGCTTCATTGTGACCCCATGCAGAGAAGCATTCGCATCACTGAAGCAAACACAACCGTACCCAGCCTGAGGATCTGCCTGCTAGGCTGGCTTCACAGAAGCTGCACTGTGGGGATACAATGCCTTGATGGTTTTGCATTCAGCTATCTCAGATTTAAGTAAAGCCTCAGTCCTCTTGAAGTCCTTTGGGAAAACTGCCTTGCCTTAATTTCCCAAGTCTCTAGAATTTTTCTGATTTCTCCCTCTTGCCTAAGCATTGTTTCACTCTGTTGTCCAACCCAGGCCATCAGTGGAGCTTTTTCTAGGTATTTATGCATGGATGTTATTTTGCAAGTGATTGCAATAAATCCCCCTGGACCTGAGAAAACTTGCTTTCCATTGTGCAATGGGATTTTACTCCATTTACTTTCTGTGAACTCTGTTAAGATTATGCAGGGCTCTGTTTGTGCTCCTGTGTCTATTTTAAAATGACACACCTTGGGGACTTCTGTCATTCAGAATTTTACAAATACTTCACCCTTTTTTATGACATGTTGACTGTCGAAGCTAACAACAACACTTTGTCATGGTTTTCTCATTCTCTGTTGCCTCTGGCAGAGCTTATTTAACTCTTTCTGTGGTAATTAATCTCTACTTTGCAGACTTTCCTTACCACAGATCTAAAAATACATCTACCACACGTCTATGATCATATAAAACTTTTCAGGTCTAATCCTTCTTCATCGCAGCCACATTTTCTCTCCTGATGTTTTTCCTGGATACTATATTGTCAGCCCATTAGGCAGAGTTTCTTATCTGTATTATTGCTGTGAAAGGAACCTTAGGAGTTTGGACCCCATGATGCTGAGACCTGCATAAAACCACCCTGATGCAGTAGTTCCTGATCCAAGACCACTAACAAATCTTTTTTGGCTCATGTTATATTTTAGTGCCTTGACATTACTTAAAAAAATTCATTTTGTCAACCAGACCAAAAGCTTCCACTAGAGGCATCTCTCTGGGTACCTCCTGTTTCTGTATGTATTAGAGAGCAGAGTTTCCTACTCCTGAATGTCTTGGGGTTGTCAGAAGAACAATCTGTCATTCACAGCCTAACAAAAGGAAGTACTTGCTCCTCCTACTCTGTTTTAAATGATATTCTGTGTTTACAAGCATTTCCTGGGACAATCACATAATGGGGAAAATTATCCTCGGTCTATTGAAATTTCCTTCCTGGGAATCAATTCGCCTGGCACCCACAAATGTCTGAAAAATACAACTCAGGCACCCAAACCCACAAATCTGGGCAGAAATGCCAAGATTTCAAAAATAATTTGTAAAGGAGGAATGTTTTTCATTCTGATGCTTCTATCAAGCATTCAGGTACATCAGGTTCAAAGTATTAAACTTTCTTCTACACCTTCAAGCACCAGGAACACCAGGCAATCTCGTGATTTAGTAAAACTGTTGCCTGATAATGCACCTGTTGCTTTTTGATGATATTAAAGTTGCTGCTGGTGGGATGGAAGAGGGTGCTGTCAACCTCAGGTAAGATGCATTTGACAGAGCTTATAATAGCCCAGACACTCTAGACAAAATCTCTCTTGAGGGTTCGGGGAAAGGAAGGAGAACAAGTCAGTTCAGCCCCAAAACATGTAGTAAAGCTGAAGGATTTCTTTAAATACAAGCCCACAGTAACTTAGCTCTAACTCCAGTCATATTATCTCCTCAAGACATCTGTAGCTCATTTGAAGTACTCTGAGCCAAAGGGAATGATGGTCACTGGGCACAATCACCAGTGCTCCTGCATGTTGTTTAAAGGCCAGAGCTGACCCCATAGCTTCATGAAGGACCTCACCAGAGTGCATAGAGGAGCCCACAGGCAAGGCACAGCAGGAAACCTTTGGAGGGTGGAAGAAAGGATGAAACTAGGGCAGCTAGCTCCAGCCCCTTAGAGGCTGCTTGTCCCACTCTGACTCCCTGCTCTGAATTTTGCACGTTGCAGCACTCGGCTCCCAGGTTGAAGGCCTTTCTTGGCATCAGATGCCCAGAGGCACTGCATGGCATATTAAGCATCATGTAGGCATGTGATCCTAAGTTGCTGGCAGCATCCCAGCAGAGTAATATTCCCATTGCATTCCTTGGATATCTCCCAGCTGCTAGCTTGAGAAAGTCACCAACCTTAGTATGTTTCATTGTTCTGGCAGGGTGTTGCAGTCCAGAGGGTGTCTCATGATCTCCACTGACCACTGCGTGGGCACTTGTGCAGGTCATCTCAGAAACAGCCAAGATCAATAGATCTCTGTGGCATGCACTGGTCCTTAGCACCCACCACCAGGAACCAGCACTGTGATGTGGCTGGACAAGTATTTCCAGCCACAGCATGTCATCACCACTCCCACTAACACCTACTCCTGGGAGTGAGGAGAGGGGCAGTGGGCAGTCTAACACAGAGCTTTAGTATGAGCAGAGTTTGGAGAGTGAATCTCTTGGGGAATTAGAGCCACAGGAGCATTCTAGTAGGAGCTGACTGACAGGCAAATCATCCTCTCCTCGGGGCAAGTAGTCTTTATTCCTCATGCTACCTGCAGTCCTTTACTTCCAAAAGCACGAGGTGCCTGGGTACCATGGCCAGTGGTAACTGAGACCTGATTTCTCCTCTTTGGTTCCCCTGCCAGCAGGGCTAGCCTGGCAATCCAGACACATCAGCCAGAATTCTTTTTAGGGTCTCTTTGCCTTGGATTCAAAGCCACAAACACTCTTTGTAGCTCACAGCACTTCCACACAACTGCCCACATGCTTTTCCTCCCTGGGAATCCAGACTGCTGATGCATCCAAGATCCTTCCCCAGATGTCTTGCCAGCATCCACACCCTTATGCCAAAGCACTTATTCAAATAGGAAATAATCATGCATGAGTCCTGAGATGCTGCTGAGGCACAGGTCTACCACTCTGCAGACAGGATCTGAGGGTTTCTCTTGAACTCAGCTTCACAGGAATGAAACACTAGAGTACTGCTTCACTTGTCTTTCCTCCTTCCTCTCTTTGGCTCTGAAAACAATGGGGCTGATATGCTGATCAGAGCAAATAGGCCAGAGCAGCCTCATACTCTAGTGATATCTCTGAGGATGGAAGAAAGAGATCAGAACCAGCTGACAGACAGGGAACTGCTAAACTTAGAGGATGGGCTGAGAAAGAACAGAAGAGGGTTCTATTTACTTGAAGGATGGACAAGAGGAGATGAAGGCAGCAGCAGTGAGAAGACCCAAAGAGGTTCAGTAACAATTAGGATGACACCATGCGTTGTCATAAAGATAATGTTACCCTCAAACAGCAGCAAGGCTTCTGCTATGAAATACCACTGAGGAGAGATGTCAGCTAGAAATTCATACAGCCAGTATATGAGTCTGATGGGGAAGGGAAGGAAGTTGCTTTACAGACAACACAAAATTTACAGACATATGCATCAAGTTCATTTCATAGACAGTTGTTTGGATGGCAGGATGAAGGACACTTGAAGAAGGGACTGAGGAAAACACCAGCCAGTAGAGGAGGAAGAATAGGTTTGCCTGAGGACAAGTGAATACAGAGGAGTTGACCAGCTGCTCATACAAGAAGAGAAGCAATAGCAACAGAAAGAGGTAAACCCCCCTGGTGCTGCGGGAACAAGAACCAAGACAAGAACCTGCTGACTTAGGTTGGGAAGAAGCTCTTTTAGCTCTTCATCATTTCCTATTATCTAGCAATTTTATTTGTACTGATTTGGGTTAGGAAATCAGGAAATGCTTCCTTTTTTCAAGCATTATTGCATTTTTATGAGTTATTAATGAAATGACTGTAGGCTCCTATATGTCTGATGCTGTTAAACTCTTCATAGGCTTGGAGAAGCAGGACAAGGTTCAGTGAATTCAGAATACAGGAAGTAGCAGAGATTGTTCCTTTTCCTCTTTTTTAATGCAGAGTAAATAAATGTTACAATTACAACAGGAATGGAAAATATCCAGGACACCTGCAGAAAGCATGTCCAGTTTAATTTTACCAAACTGGTAGACACAAAATGAAACTCAACTATGTTGATGAGATATATTGCAAATTAATTTTCCAACTTAAATGAAATTACTGATATATCATGTCAAAAAGGCTCTGTGCTGCCTTTGAAAATACTCACAATGAGAGAGAATAGCATCTTCCATTTCCTGAAGTACACAGATTGGAAAAGTCAGTATAAACTTCAGAGTCTGTTTCTTCCATGCAGTGAAACAGAGAGAGTGAGACAGAAAGAACAAAACAGCAAGTAGCCAACAAGCCTATCTGCAGGCACAAGGAGGATTAAGATCAGTTATTTAATACAGAGGAGGGTATCTTGGTTAAGGACATTCATTATGAAGACAGTTATTTGTTGTGTGACTTAAGTAACAGTATAAATCACATAACCTGTGAGATAGGGAGGAGACATGGTGAAAATGTTCAGCTGGTGGAAATGACAATGTCTTTCCAGCACTGGAATTCTACCCTGCCTCCACTGAGGTTTGCATGCAAACAACTCCAGTAAACAAACACACGTCCAGTGAAGCCTGCCAGTCAAAAGTTGGAGTCTACAGACTTCACGTTGCTTCTACAATCTGCATCCACAGCCTTGAGCCTATGGCACCATACAGCACTTAATTTCATGAGCACATACTCTTTTTCCACATGGCTTCTGCTGCTTTAATTGTATGTGTGGTTATTCAGCTCAGCTGTTTGCCCTCCCTACCCACTGCATGGCCTGTAGGCCTGTTTTCCACAGCAGCCCTGTAAACATCATTACTGAATTTCCTTGCGGTCTTACCCTCAAGTCAGAGAGCTTCAAAAAAATTGAAGCATGTTTCTTCATAGCATGCATGGGAGAGGGGATGGTGCTGCCCCATAATGAGAGAGATCAAAGTTGCCAGAAGTTTCTCACTAATTGTGAGTGCCAAAATGAAGGCACTCAGAGCTTAACTTCCCAAAGCTGTTGGCACGCTAACAGCATTTTAGACATTCGGTGTGCAGCTCCAACTGATTTCCCCTCCAGGTGTGTGTGCTCAGCACTGCCACAAATACTGTCTACAGGAAAAAAACAGCACACAGTGAGTGACAAACAGAGAAAGTCTGAGTGGACTCTACTGCTACCCAGAGAGGGAGAAGAGCATCTGTTTCTCCAGCATAACATCCCTCTGCCTCACCTATCAGACACTCCTTGCTGCTTCTGCTGTGACAGCCACACCAAGGACATCAGTGGCACTTAGGGCAGTTGACCCAGTGCAGTTTCCTTCTCTACAGCCCAATTCCTTCTCAGATCAGTCAGCCCTGTGTGCTGAAGGAGGCAGAGGTCATACCAAAATACAGTATGTGCTCATGTAACCAGAGAGCAGCAGAATGTCTCTTGAGCACAAGGCAGAGATGTTCCTCTCACTTGGCATCCCCTAACCAAATGATCAACTCTGCAACTTTAACGTAGGGCACTGAAACAAAAACCCCAAATCTTTTAAATAAAAAATGGGCAAAATATTTTGCCATACAGATTTGTATTGATCTCTCATTTTGACTGCCATGGGAGAGTTAGCAGTTTCCATCAAGTAATAAATGTCTCTCTGCAGATATGCTGTGTTAAACAAGCTGCCCTTTTTTTCATATACCAGCCACTGGTTAAAGGAAAGGAGCAAAGGGAATAGGACACCCAAACCCATTTTGTCTGGGAGTTTCACAGCTATTTGCAGACAACAGACAAATAGGAAGGCTGAGGTTTTATGGGTTCAGTTCCAGGCTGCAAGTAGTCATCAGGACAAGTAGTTGCACACCATTCTACTGTTACTTCTCCCCTCAATTCTTTGCTTCTCTAGACAAAAGAGAAGATAAAAAGTATTAATAAAAACCAAGTCCCCACTTCCATATAAATCCATAAATGTTAAGAAATAGGAGCAGGCCAGTACCTCTTCTAGAGAGATCACATTACATATTTTTTTCCATGTGATTCTGGCCCTTGAATCTTGGTCACAGTATCAAAAATATCTGAAGAACTGTCAGTTGTGTGTAAGTTTAAAGGGTAGCCAATACTCTTGGTGTGAGTTTGATGCCCATTTGCTAAGCAGCTATTTCAAAGTGATCGAGGCCTTTCCTGCACTCTCTAGGCAGCATCCGTTTCAGAATGCCTTGGAGACGTTACCTCATTAATTTTAATGAGAAGCCCAGACGTGCATCTGACACAACCATAAATTGTTCTTTCTGTGTGTGCATGTATGTGTGTGTTTAAAAGAGCTCCCTGTATTACCCTGTGAAGGACCTGACTGTGTTACATGCTGACACCCACTGCTTAGGCACACGTCATCCTCGCTCTACCACACAGTTCCCTTTTCATGTTTTGGCCACCCTTTGCAAACTACCTTCGTGCTTTTGCCTGCCATACCCTACATGCATAGACCCTCTTCCGTCTCCCAGAGAGGAGAGAGAGGTCCTCTCAGCCCAGACACAATTCTAGATTGAGGCCATTCAATCTCTTTCAAAATATTCTTGTTCAGACACAGTCGCAACAGCTCCATATTTATGTCAGTCTCACCCTGTGCCCCACACTCTCCTGTTTAAGCCCTGCAGCCTCCAAGGAGCCCCCTCAAACCCTCTTAAAGGGGAGAAGCTTAAGGTTGGCCCCATGCTTCAGGGCTGAGGACAGGTGATGACCCTGTCAGGTCCAGGAAGGGGACAAGGAAGGTGAAATATGACAGCTCCTTTTCCTGTTTTCCCCGTCTCACCACCCACCTTATTCTGCGGTTGACCTTAGAGACACGAGCCACTGATGGAAATCATTGTTGAAGGAAAACCCCTCACTCAGAATATCTGTGGTGGCAGGGATCTGGCTTTGTACCTCATATTAAGGAGCATTGTGGAATATTGGTGTCCTCAATGCAGCCCATTCACCAGTGACCACAAGCTCAAATCCCAAGTGTCTGCTGTGGGTAGGGAATGCTGGCTACATAAGTGGCATTGCCATACAGTACAACAGCTGTTTGTCCCTGCAGTGATGCCATTTTGTCTTACACAAGAAACAGATTGAACAGTAAAAGGTGGCCACTCATGGTACCTGTGCTCCTAAAATGCATTCCCCCCACATGCCTACATTTCAAAGTTGACCCATTTCCCCTTCCAGAAAGATCTTTGCTTCCTCTCTTTGCACTATAATCTTACTTCATGAGATGCTTGCTGCTTCTGGAGAGTAGCCCTGCCTGCATTTCTCATTGAGGTTCTCTGTCATTCGCTTTCCTCAGTAACCTGCTAGGCATTAGTCCATCACATTCAACTATGTGTCATTTTCAACCCATCATGAGTTTTTGACACTATCCTGATTATCTCATACTGGGAAAAACATCTCTGGTTTGGTCTTACAAGTTTCCCTTTGCCCAGCTAGTGTCTATTCACTCAATATCCAAAATTAAGACAAACTTTACCATCTCTCTCTTTGTAGGACAAATCTTGTACACAGTTGTTCGGTCACTTGGATATTCCTATCGGTGAGCATATTTGTGTTGGGTTTAATCCATCTCAAAGCATTAAAGGCCACTCATCAGCTATTTAAAAAGAGTTGTTGCATCTGTTCAATGAACAAGTTACAGGACTGCAGTTGCAAACTTTGAATCAACATTGATATTTGTGTGTCTTAGGCTTCCTCCATTCTGTGTCCTGACTAGCATCTGCCCTTATGTAATCATCCCGTGTAGATTGCCAACAAGGACTTTTTGTGTCCTATGTGAGCACTTATGAATGTATTGCCATTTTGCCTTAAATACAAAAATAGAAATTCTCCTCTGGTACTAACAGTATTGCAGAATTTGAGGGTGTCCCTCTCACTCCAATATCACAGAGTAGCCTTCTCTCCAGCCTGGCTGGGTACATGTAAATGGAAACCTGAAGAACCACAGTTTTTTTCTCATCATCATCAAACCTATCAGTTCTAAGACTTTGTCCCCTCAGCCATATGTGCATAAAAGCACTTTGGTTTTGTATGTCTTTGCCATTTTCCAAAAGCAGCATACTTTTGTTAAATGGGATGCTTTCATTGGAAGTGTGTTACTGAATCTCCTTTGTCAGACTCATTGTTTTCTGTTGCAATTGCTTCCATGTTTATTGCAAACGAATCTGTTCCCTACTCTCTGTTTACCCTGGCACTGTTTCTTGTGTCCTGGTATGCATCTTTAAGAAGATTCACTAGCACTGTCTCACTGTTTGTTAACACTTCCAAGTGCTGGTTTCACTAGATTCCCAATTCTGTAGTGCTACTTGTCAGCTCAAGCCCAGCTCTAGCAGCAACGTCCTGTTGTGGTCAGTTACCATGAATCACTCACTCTCAGATCAGCTGCCAAGCAGTCACTAATGAGCAAGTTTTAGTTTTAGCCAGCAAGCTGATAAAAAGGGTTGACAGCATCTCCTGATAGGACATTGCTTGTACAGTTGCCTCTGGGATGTTTCTGAAGGACTGGAGAGGAAGGGGCTGCTGGCTTCTCATGCCTCAAAGATAAAGTCTTCCTTCTGTTTCTTTGAAATATCATTTTCTTCTAGACAAGCTTAGACTCAATATAAACCAATTCTTCTTGACTCTTCACTGGGCTCTTTTTAAACCTACGGACTAAATCTAGGTTTAATAAAACTGTTTCTTTCTGACACCATTCAAGAGAGATGCTGCTGCCAGGGGTCCTGGAGCATAAGGCCAGCCATTCTCACCTGCAGCATGGTGTGTGGCAACATGCAAAGAGTAAACACTATGTCTCTTTCAGACTAGTTGGAGCTAGGAAAGGAGTGGAAAAGAATTTTCCCTAAAAATTATTCTTTCTTGGTTCTTGTTTTTCTTATTTTCCTCCATCCATCAGCTCTCAATCCCCTTTCTTTCTTCTCACACTCTTCCAATGTGGTCTCTTTTCTTTCCACCCACAGCCTTGCAATTTTTTTTGTCTTTGGCTGACTGTGCAAAATTACCTCCCATCCAGAAAACAGCAATTCTCCACGCTTGGTGAGCCACTAACAGGACTCTGTCAACAAAGCACCCATATGAGTGGCACGGTCTTTGCAAGGCCAGCGTTTTGCATCAGATGGAGGGAGCAATGTTCTACAGAATATGGACTTCTGAGGCCTTCTGTTTGAGTTTCCATCCCTCAGATGCAAGTGAATCTGAGCTTAAATGGGGCATGTTCCCTAGTTCCTGCTTCTAAAAGTAGAACCCATTTAACTGGGCAGATTGCCCAGCTGGAACAAGTTATTTACAGCTATACCTGAAGCTCTGATAAGATAACGGATGTGTTGTAAATACCTATCATATTATGTTGCCTTTGGTTAGTATTTAGGATCACAGTGAAAAAAAAAGGATATCCAGGTTGCTTCCTGAAGTGAGCTTGGAACCTTGTAGGATTTTAACAATTTATTTATTTTACTGGAAATTTCCTAGGGGCCTGGTAAAAATAATCCCATTGTTTGGTAAAATGCAAGCTTTGCAGCTTGATTTCAAGGCAAGGAGAGAGTGGGCCATTTTTCCACTTCATTCATTGAATAGGTGTACATTTCATTAAGTAAAGATGGAATCTGATATTTACTGGAATTGTAAAGGATCTGGGGAAGGACTGAAGTGGCAGAGTTTAGAATAAGGAAGTGAGCAGAAAACACGTGTGTATCGTAAGGTAAAGAGAGGACTTGTTCTTCCTTCTTCCCTCTGCCCTCTCCCCATTCCAAAATTTAGTCTTCCTTCAGAGCAGAGAGGAGAAAGGCTCTATCTAATTGCTCTGAAGCTCTCCCAAATTCTGCTGTTGATGATGGATGTAAGAAGAAAGTGAAGAAAAAGGATATTGAAAGAGGGTTTGTCTAGCCCAGGTACCTGCTGTAGGCAAAAACTGGATGATGGAGATTTGATAATGGAGGCTGGTCAGGAAAGGACAAGATTGGCATGGATCATCTCTACTCTGTTATTAGAGCACAGGCAAGATTTTTGCAAGGGGATTGAGTTAGGGTGGCTCTTGGAGGAGCAACAGGGGAAACACACAGAATCCCAGAATGGTTAAAGTTGGAAGGCACCACCCGAGATTATTTTGTCCAAGCTCCCTGCTCTAGCATGGTCCCCTAGAGCATATTACTGAGGATTATGTCCAGATGGCTTATTAATATCTCCAGGGAAGGAGACTCCACAGCTTCTCTGGGCAACCTGTTTCAGTGCTTAGTCACCCTCACAGTAAGTCTGAATTTCTCCAGACATCCCTGATCTCCTGGGTCAGAGATTCCTGAGTGCTGGCCAGCAATCTCCAGCTCTTGTTTGGGAATGGGCAATTAACCCTATGTACTTCTCTGCAACACTGTCCCCACAATTTACCAAGAAATACTCTTAGAATAATGCTGCCCTGCCACTCCCATACAGGTTGTTGCCCTCAGAGACCACACACGAGCAGCAGCCAACACTGGACAGTCCATCACGTTGTTCCTCTTGGAGAGAAGTGAGATCCCATTAAACGTGAAAGCCATGTTCTGCTGTCTGCCCCAGTTTCCTGTCCACATGAGAGCTATAAGAGGCAGCCAGTGCTAACCTTTGGGACATCATGCAGAGCTCATCAGCATCTGTCCTGAGGTCATTAATAAGGCATCCATTTTATTTTTTTTTTTCAAATTTAATTAGGCAGATTTTTCTACTTAATTGCTGGAGTCATCCATCCTTTGGCTCTGTACATCACTGTGGTTCTATTCACACAAGCACCCCCAACCCAAGCAGCTGGAAAAAAGCATCCCCTGAATGATGCCTGAAGCACAGCAGAAGATGTGGTTCTCTCCTCCTGGGAAGCCCTAATCAAATTCATTTGTGTCTCTTAAATCCACTATTATCTCTGTGCATCCAGTAACTACTGGTTTACCCATTAGGTGAAACGACAGCAAAATACTAGGCTCTTTTGGCGCCAGAGCTAGAACCACAGCAGAGCTGGTGGAAATTCAGGAATATTTATAGGGGCAACAAAGTCAGCAGTTGGGTCATTACTCCAGGATTCAGAAGACAATCAGCTCCCTTCCAGGTTCAGCCATTGTGCCTTCTTTTTCACTCTCACCTTTTGTCCACTCTCTCTGAGGCACAGACTCTGTCCCTCATTAGCAGCCCATACAGTGTCGAGCGTAACGGGGCCTTGACCCTGCGCAGCTCCAGGCCTTGCCTTCATAAATCAAGTATAAGAATGGGATTACAGCACTGTCACTCGACAGTAATAACATGTGCTCCAGGTCAGAGACACTGAGGGGCAATACTTGCTCATTAAGGAAGAGAAAAATATAGGGTTTTTTGCTTGACATTATCAGGGAAACATGTTCATTCATGTTTACAAAGTTATTGTAAGAGCTTCTTGCTGCACAGATATGCTCTGATGGCAAAAATGAAACTGTACATAGCTGCTCTAGGCTGACCTTCAAAACTGAACAAAGCCCCCAAGACAGAAGGAGGATTTGGGGCCCAGAGGAAAGCCCCAGGCAACACTAAGCTCTTCAGCTGACAGGAGCCTCGGTGCTAGGCCAACCTGCCAAGCAGTCACACATTCCTCAGCAGGGCCAGAGCTGCTGGAAACAAACTCCCAGCCCTGTTGCAAGCCTCTCAGCTCTCCTGCACCAGTGCAAGTGACTTTAGGCCCTGGATTCACAGGCCTTTTAGCCCCGGTGATGAATGTCTGACTTTTACCCATTCAGCTCAAAATATAGTTCAGGGCCAGTGGCAAACTGCAGCCTCTGCCAGCCTCAAAGGAATTCTGGCTAGTAATGGCCACCCCAGCAAGGACTCCAGGTGTCCCAGTTTCAGAAAGAAGAGACTTTCTTCTATAGGTTTGAAGCCTGGCTATTGCCTTCTTAAAGAAGAGATTTTTCATTCAAGCAAAGCAGGACTTCTAACCTACTCCTAAAGATAACCCAGCTCTATGCTTCTTGCTCTTTCATAGAAACTAATGTTCCTCTTTCACTTGCAGAGAAACTTTGAATTGCACCATTATGGGAGAGCCAAAAAAAGGAGAGAGGGCAGCCCATAACAGAGTTCTGCAAGTCAGGTTGAACTCAAGTATTATCCTCCTTGGGTACGGAATCACAGAATTATTAAGGCTGGAAGAGACCTCTAAGATCATCAAGTCCAACCATACCTGACATCCTGGTGATG
This sequence comes from Bucco capensis, assembly GCA_013396975.1. Lineage (NCBI taxonomy): Eukaryota > Metazoa > Chordata > Aves > Piciformes > Bucconidae > Bucco > Bucco capensis. The sequence continues at coordinate 23,731 of VWZO01005662.1, read as the reverse complement.
CATCTGAATGGTGACAAGTACAGGTCAGGTGTGAGTTCTGCAGAAAAGAAGTATGATACAGATAAATCAGCCTGGCATCATTGGAGAGCTGAAGGCTGAGCCCTTTGGCTTCTGAAATCTGGGACATATTTTCCCGTGTCTTGTTGGAATTTAGTGACTTAGATTAATCTGGAGTTTGAACTGGGGACACCTGGCCCTGCTGCAGAGAGGAAGGTTGATTCTTCCCTTCACTGCCCTACTTGAAAGAAGGATCAAAATTTCTCAGGGCTGCAGGCAGGACAAAGGCAAGGGCAAATGCAAAGTCTGAAGCTCCTGCTGAAAACATTACTGAGAGACTTAGGAAGACCTGAGTTTAGTTTGTCCAAATACACTGAATAGTCTGGGGCAGGTAATTCCACCTCTGGTTCCATGGTTGTAAAAGAGAAGAAAACTTTGCTCTACCTCAGAGTAAATCCCTTGGTTCTTGTCAAGCACTTAACTACTACAGCAGTGGGCTATATAAATTATAATTACACTGAGTGCCTGGTGCTGCTGCCCGGAACTAGCACTTCATTCTTTAGTGCACAAAATTTCTTTTTGCTGGGGAAATTAGCTGCTGCTGCAATCCTAATTAGGTTCCCTCTCTTGAATGACTCATTGCAGCATATAGAAATCAGTCTTATTTGTCTCTAAAGGAAGCTTGAAATCATGTTTTGGAATTCAAACCAGGTTATATTTGCCCATAACACACAGCCCTCAAAGTCTGGTTAGGAGAGGGTGGGGAGCTGGGGGTGTTAAACTTAGAAATGGATTTAATTAACCTTTGCTTTTTATTGCTTGCTTCCAGAGTTCAGCCAGGTTAGGAAAAGACCAAGGAATGGATCACCCAGTGTTTACACAGGACTTTTGAAGAATGGCCCAGACACCTATTTCCCCCTCCTTGTTTCTTTAAACATTGAGTTTAAAGTTGTGGCTTAATTTTGGAGCCAAGGAAGGAGAATGTTGACTCAGAGTGTGGTAACTAGGTAGTGGTAGGAGGCAATATGAACTTCTCTTTGCTACTTTTAACACCAGCATATACTTCTACCTCCTCAGCTTGCTGGATGCAGGAGTTGGCAGTAGAGTCTCAGCACGAGGGTAACAATTCATTTCCATGCTGTGTAACATTTTGTCATCTGTCTTTGTACTGTTCCCCTGTGAAGGATGTTTTTCACTGACTGTGTGAACTAGAAGTAAAACAAATTAGCATCTCATGAGTGTTTTGCTAAATCCCAAAGGTACCTTTCACTTATATGCAGATCCTCTGTACCCTGATCAGGTGTTCATTTTTCATAGAATCATAGAATGGTTAGGGTTGGAAGGGACCTCTGGAGCTCATCTAGTCCAACCCCCCTGCAGTGGGCAGGGACATCCCCAACTAGATCAGCTTGCCCAGAGCCCTGGCAAGCCTCGCCTTGAATGCCTCCAGGGATGGGAACTCAACCACCTCCCTGGGCAACCTGTTCCAGTGTTCCACCACCCTTGTGGTGAGGAACTTCTTCCTAATGTCCAGTTTAAATCTCCTCTCCAGTTTAAAACCATTGCCCCTTGTCCTTTCACTCCAGGCCTTTGCAAACAGGCCCTCTGCAGCCTTCTTGTAAGTTCCCTTTAAGTACTAGAAAGTCACTAGTAGGTCCCCCCGAAGTCTTCTCTTTTTGAAAGGCTTTATGAAGATGCAAGACTTGGATGCAGGACTCAAAGGTTTAATAAGTAAGTTCATTGACAATACAAAATTGGGAGGAGCTGTTGACACCCTCGAAGGCAGAGAGGCCCTGCAGAGAGATCTGAACAGATCACAGGGCTGTGCAATCATCAACCATATGAAGTTTAACAAAGGCAAGTGCCGTATTCTGCACCTGGAATGGGGCAATCCTGGATGTATGTACAGACTGGGGAGTGAGAGGCTGGAGTGCAGCCCCACAGAAAGGGATCTGGGGGTTGTGATCAGTAGCAAGTTGAATACAAGTCAACAGTGTGCCCTGGCAGCCAAAAGGGCCAACTGTGTCTTGGGGTGCATCAAGCACTGCATTATTCGTTGGTCAAGAAAGTGATTGTCCCACTCTACCCTGCAGTGGAGCAAACTCACCTCAAGTATCGTGCAGTTTTGGACAGCACAATATAAAAAGGATATAAAGCTACTAGAAATCATCCAAAGGAGGCTCACAAAGATGGTGAAGGGTCTAGAGTGGACGTCGTATGAAAAGCAGCTGAAGTCACTTGATTTGTTCAGCCTGAAGAAGAGGAGACTTGGAGGAGACCTCATCACAGTTTACAACTTCCTCACAAGGGGAAATGGAAGAGCAGGAGCTGATGTTTTCTCTCTGGTGACCTGCAACAAACCCTGCAGGAACAGCATGAAGCTGTGCCAGAGGAGGTTTAGGTTAGATATTAGGAAAAGTTTCTTAACCCAGAGGGTGGTGGAGCACTGGAACAGGCTCCCTAGGGAAGTAGTCATGGAACCAAGCCTGACAGAATGCAATAAGCATTTGGGTAACACCTTCAGGCACGTGATGCAATTTGGGGGTTGTCCTGTGTTTAGACAGGAGTTGAACTCAATGATCCTTGTAGGTCCCTTCTAACTCAGGAAATTCTACAATTCTGTAGTTCTATGATGATTCTAGTAAGTCAAACCCAAATCAGTTTTTCATTGAAAATAAAGTTGCTATGCACAATGTTGTAGACTGAAAAATTCTTTTTCAGGATTTGATGAGCCTATCCAAGGATATAGAATGAGAAGCCACACAAATATCTGTCACCAGACTGGCATAACCATGACAAGAATCTCCAACAGTGGCTCAGAAACTTAGGAGAGACACAAGAAAGTTTGGGAAATGATTAAGACAGCAAATCACGCTGTGAGTGGGGAGAAAAGAGACTCTGCACTTTTTCAGCCATTGATTTTATTTTTTTTCTCTCTGGTTACATAAAAGAGGGGTGGGGAAGAGAGGATGTACGAAGGAAAATAAAATACACAGCAGAAGAAACAAAGAGGGAATTAATACACTTTAAAAAGCAATGTTTCGAGTTCAATATGTGAGAGATTCCTTCTCTGAACACCTTGCATTAGATTTTTGGATGCTATAAACCAACTTACACGCATCAACTTTGGTAAAGTCACACTTCTACACGACACTTGGCAATCTTGTCCTATAAACTAGTGAAATGAAAGAAGAAAAAAAGAACAAGGAGGTGACTTTGAGATATGGAGAATACATAGGCCAAGGTTTTTACTCAAATGTTTGTAGCAACAACAGTTTCAGTCTTCAGAAACTCTTCAGCTTCCACCAGGCATTTCAACAACTACAAGAGATTATTTTAGACTGGGAACTCAGTAGGGTATAGGCACAAACACTGTTGTATAGAAAGAAATGCCCTGCAAACAGAAGAGAAATGGCTATAGCAAATGGTATGGAAAAGAACATAAAATACCAGAGCATCCACATGCTTTTCACATGCTGCCAGAATGTAATTCCCTCTAACAATCACCCAGAAGATACCCCATCATTTTGTAATGATTGCAAGCTGTGCATTGAGCTGGAAGTAAAAAACAGAGGGTCCTCCAGCAGGGTGGGTGTGATGTCTGCAGTCATGCCTTGCCTTTTATTCTTGTTTTCACAGAAAGAAAGAAAGGAAAAAAAAAGGTGGATGACCTTTATGACAAATCTAAGCCATGAAATGCTGATGCTGATTGACTCAAAGAAAGAATGAATGATTTTCTGGTAAAGTAAATCAATGAAACAGGGTGGAAAGATGACTTTATAGTTGCAGGACAACTCAGGAGACAGTGAACCAACATTTGCTCCTTCCACAGACACAGAAACAGGAATAGTTCATTTCTCTTTGTTGATCTGTAGTATAACGGGAGTCGAGATGGTCTCTCATTACGCTTTTGGACAGCATCTGAGAGACTGAAATCTCAGTCACGGCAAAGCACTTCTGGAATCCAAGTGAAGATGAAGATGTCATGGAAACTTGGATCCATACTATCCAAAACATTCCTCCAGCCTTGCAGTGGAAGGCAGTGGAGATACTGCATGACTGTAAGTGGCAGTATTTGCAAAACAGAAGGAGATGCAAGAAAGCTTGCTTCTTTCTAATTATGGTGGACAGCATAGTTCATTTAGCCTTAAACAGCCTCTGCAACAGGAACACACAAAGAGAAAAATTTCCATTTGGACTGAAATACTGACTCAGTTGTTGGAAGCCAAATTCTTCAGCAGATTAGACAGACTGATAAAGTTTTTCATATCTCCTTTGGCATGGAAAGCCCAGGGTTCAACACCTTTGATATATTTATTGGGCAGGTTTTGAAACATTTCACTGCACAGATGCTCCAAACCCTGTAAAAAGTGAAGTGTCTACTGATGATGTAATTGCCTAGGAGAGAGCTGTCACTGAGTATCAGGAATTATTTCAGTATGTGCTCACTGAAGTTGCAAGTGGGGAAAGGTTTCAATTAAGCATAATGAAGTTTCAATTGGGAAAAAACAGAAGAAAGAGAAAGAAAAAAAAATCTCCTAACTATTGCAAATGCTAACCTTAAAATGATACATTTAAAGTTCTATCTCTCATATGTGTTTTATCTGTAAGTTCATGACAAGATTTCACGACCTGTATGAAATCACTTCCCAAACACTGACAAGGCAGAGTATTTGTAGTATGCACTGCTATTCATGTAGGTTGCATTTTTGGGGGCCTATTCAGAGTATCCAAGTTCTACATAGGTGCTTCAAGTGGTGACTCGGGAGCTCTACTTCACCCCACATGTTGCATGACAGCAGATGTCTGCAGTGCATGCAGAGAGCAATGGAAATAAGAAAGCAAATGCTTGCACACTTAAGACAACTGTGCTAGGTCTTGCACATGGTTGTCTTGATTTGCCCAAGTCTCCCAAGGGTTATAAACAACTCGAGCAAGCAACAGTTCCCTCTGAAACTGGAAAAACATACTGTGAGCCTTGAATTGATGACCCAGGATATGATCTGGTTACAGCAGACATGCTGTTGAGAGCATATGCTCTACTTGTCAGCACATAACCTGATGATGTGGAACAAGCAGGAACAGCTCATGCAAACACAGCAAAAGCATCGTGTGCTGTGTCTCCTGAGACAGGGGAATCCTCCAGGAAAGAAATAAAACAAGCATCAGTGCACACAACAATTTAGAAGTCTTACTCCCTGTACGTGCATGTGCTTCTGGGATGAAAGAAGCAGAAAGCAGGTGAAGCGGATGAGGAAGGCATACATAGCTGTGTCTAGTTATTTCTTCATTCTTTTGGAGTCCAAGGTTCAGCTCAGCCTCTGACATCAATCAGCCCAGCCACACTGAAACCTAAGCTAAAAAGACAGATTTTTCTGCTGGTGCAAGTTGTTATTGGTCCATTGACAAAAGCAGGTCTCATCCTTGGGTGATGTGAAGCAGTCATCTCACTGAAGTCAGTAGACCAATAACCCAGCCTTGGTGAGAAGGAGGAGATGCACGGAGCCAAGGCAAGGAGCATTACTGGGCTGCCAGAGCCAGCAGTGGGACAGGCAAGGAGGAGGTGGCTTGGGAGGCCGAGTGGGCAGGAGGATGAGGCAGACACCGAGGGACTGGCAGTGGGGTGGATAACATGGGGCCAAGAGGAGGACAAGGGGCCAGGACCCAGCAGCAGGGCCAGTGGTGGAAAGGCATCCACTGTCCTCTAACACATTCATGATGTAACGACAACAGCTACACCACAGGGCTTTTCTTGTGCTACCATTGTGCTTCTTCAGATAATTCACTGGTGTGCTGAATTTAGAAAAACTGTCTTTAAAAAGAGCAAGAGAGACTGGGGGTTTCAGCAGAGGTAGTACCACCTAATGCTGAAATTGCCTAATACATCTTATTAAAAAGCTGGTTTCAGTTACTTATAACTTTGTCACACTAACCATCTGGCTTGCAATTCCCCATGCTGGGTGTCTGCCTCAAGCTGAATTTGTTTTTTTCATTTGTTTTTGCATTTCTGCTTAAGTGGTACAGCTGCTTCTGAGAACAAGGAGAAGAAAAATGCATTGTTTTCCTCCTGGTGAAACATTCTTACTGCTCTGTGGCTCCCATGCCTCAGAGCAGGCACCCAAGTACAGGGCTGCCCTCATATCAGGGGTGTGTTCCTGGCAGCCTCCCTACAATCTACCCCTGTTTGGCCACCTTATAAGCCTCAGAAAAGCCAACATTTGCATTTTGTCAGCAGAAGACGCAAGTTAAGCACTTGTTTTCCCTGAAGGTTTCCTGGATATCTCTCCAGGGTTTATGCCCAATCTCTTCCATCTTCTCTGTGCCACCATGCAGGAGATGTAGGTGCACATATGTTCCTGCATGGGGACATGAAGACTGAGTAGGATTGCTTCTGCCATCACATCTGCTGAGATACGTGGCTGTGAGAAGAATGTACCTACTCAGTGTTCCAAGGCAAAGGTAAGTAGAGACACAAACTTTAAGTAGTTGGAGGGTAGAAATGGAAAAGAACTAAAAAATGTGATGCACCAGCCAGAGCTGAGAGGAGACAGTGTATGAGTAAGAGAAGGAGAAAGATGAGGCAGGAATACTATGATGTGTAGGGGCACATCACTCAGGATAAAAGTGATGGACTAGGAGCATTAAAGTCATAGACAGTTCTCCTTTGGAGAGTCTGTGCCTGTACACCTCAATGTCCCTTAGCATCTCTGGCTACAACATAAAGCCTAGTGTTATTCTGTCCCTGCAGTCTGTGGGGCTAATGGGTTGCTACTCTCCTGTCATCTCAGGTGGCAGAGGGCTGGGAAGATCCAGCTCCCTGAGGGCTGTGAATGTCCAGCTCCATATCCCCTGGTGTGCTATGTCAGGGTCAGCCCATCTCCACACTGCACATTCTGTAAGGGATAAGTGAGAAAGCTCTGAAACTATTTTGTAGCTCCACCTGTAACCCTATGCAACAGCACACGAAGAACTATGTTAAAGGAACATTATGACTGCACAGCAGAGTGAGGAAATGCTGGTCCAGAGGCTTTCCATGCAGCATTAATTAAACTCCTTTGTGCCTGTGTGTTACAGTACAGCCTTTAATTACATGATCACTTAGTGTTTTGTTGAGTTTTTCCCACAGGACCCCTGCATCCTTTATTTCCAACTGGAGGGGTGTGTAAGAAATGAAGAAGGGGATTGGAAGTAGAGAGAAGTTGATCTAGTCATTAATGCAGCTGAAAGCTGCCTAGACCTGCTCCTACAACTGAGTCCTTGTGTGCTATTGGTAAGTCACTTAAATAAGCATTTTCTAAGTTGGCTATTACTTCCCATTCTGTTTGCCAAGCTACGGACACCTAAGGCCTAACTGGCAAAAGCACTGAGTGTTCTGCATTGCAAGTGAAGTTTCTGGGAGCTGTGCCTTGAACATCAAATTATGGAATATCCTGGTGCTAAAAGTTCAAGAAATTGTGATCAATCTTTGAAATTCCCAGCCTTACATCATCCAGTCTTCAGAAACGGATGTTTTGCCCCTAGAGGTAGTTCACAGCAGGCCATCATAGCTTTGCCAGTGGCTTCAGTGTCAAAACTTGCTAACAAGGATATTCTTGGGGCTACTTAGCTCACCTTTCTTCTGTTGCCTTGGCTCCATGCCCTGTCCAAAGAGGTTCTCAGCTCCTTTTATTTATTCACACACTATCCACATTATTAGAATTTCTTGTCCACACACCATTCTCCCTCCCTGCTCTCTCTCATCCCTGCCCCTCTCAACACTTTTTCATTTTGTTATTCTTTTCTCTCAGTAAGTGCCCAGCTCTCACATTCACAGAAAACAATTGGTTTTGTTAAGTATCTGCACAATAGTCTTTTGGAGGTTAAATTCTATGCAGATTTCAGTAACATGCCAATGTGTAAACGTATACATCACACACACACACACACACAATCCCCAAAAAGCAAACTGTGCAGCCATAAAGTGCTAACTCTAATATCTTTATCCTCATTCCACTTGGTAAAATGAAAGTGGTACTAGCTCCTTCCTCTTTTCATAAGGGCTTTGGTAAAGGGAAAACTGTCCATGTTTGTGAACTACTCATTCACAGTGAAAGTGTCACAGGAAAGCCCATGAGGAAATGTAATCAGTTTGTGTTCTAAGCAGAGCTTAAGTGGTGTTTAGTAAGTAAGGTCTGAGGTCAAGTGATGAGGGTAAGAAGAAATTCTGAGAAGTTAACCAGTGAGCACAGTGACAAACTATCCTATCTTGCAACAATCCTGTGACTGTGGCACAATGCAGAGGCATACAGAAGTTTGAATTAAGGCATGAAGAGCAATTGTGATTTTAGTATTTCTTACTTCTGAATATTTCATGTTTCAATCTCAGTGATTTTTTGATGTCATTATTAAGAGGTGATAAGGACACTGATAATATGAAAACAAATGCCCATCTAGCTGAAATACCATGCAGTTAACATGTTTAGAAAAGAATTTCCTGGATATCCATTTGGCCTCTGCCACAGTATAGAACTGGACTTCATAGGATAGATGCCACTACCTACTTTTGAAAGCCCCAGAGAAGGAGCCTGGGGAGATACCCATATTCTTGTGCATTTCACTGCCTAATTTTCCCCCACAATATTCAAGTAACATTTTCCCTTAACCCAGTCTCCTCCCCTTTACATACAAGCAGGCACCCTGTTAAAGATGCATTGTACTGACAGCTCAGAAATCAGTAAGTGTGAACAGTTATTAACATGCCTCTACAAACACAGCCAGCCAATACATAGCCAAATTCCATTGCACTCTTCAAAAACCCAAACAGGCTTGAATGATTTCTCTAGACCCTCAGTCCCTGCTATTGCTTTGCTTTGAAGACCATTCACATTATCACCATCTCCCTCATTTGGTTGGCCACTGATTTTTGATCCTGCTCTGGCAAGGGGGTTGGACTAGATGATCTTTCTAGGTCCCTTCCGACCCCTAACATTCTGTGATTCTGTGAGAGTAAGATCATAACTTCCCGGCCTTGTTTTATGTGCTTCTTGTGCCAGAAAGACCAAACTCCACTGGTTGTCCTTGTGGTCACACGGTATGCCAAGATCTTATCAAATCTGTGCCGTGCATTGGCTCACGTATCACCTTCCATTTGTTGAGCCCCACATCTGCCTTTAACCAACACACTTACAATTTCTTTCAATATCACATCTGCCAAGGTTTCCCCTCCTTTCTTATAGATTGTGTATTTTGGGTTGATAAATAGATGTTAGTTTTGCAGGTTTTCTTCAAGATGAAATGAGGAGGGTTTTTTGCTGGCTTTCTGCTCCTCCAAAGTCACATTGCATTTGTTCTCTGCCTAAACTTGCATTTGCAATTCAGCCCAGTTAAATAGCATTTGTTAATGCCATTAATGGGCTTTTAACTCCCCACAACCCGATTAATAGTGGAGATATTAAGTACACCCAGAAGTAATGTTTACAAAAGCATCCACGTGATTAGTAGCATGAGTCCTGTCAAATGTCTCCGCGTCAGCTTTGCCTTTGAAAGTGAACTTCACAGTCTGGCATGGACTCAGAGAACGGGAAGCATGCTCCATTTTTTTGAGGGGGAAGGGCTACAAGCTTATGCTTCTGTAGCAGGACATAGGGGTGAGCATCAAATCAAAGTTGATGTGTGAACATTGACATTTTTCCTTCCCTCTCTGACTGATAGCAACTTGGGGATTTTTTTCTCTTGTTCTGTGCCTTACACCCTGTTCAGCCTCTCTTTTCAGTTTGCTCTTGTGTTTTTAAGGAAGCAATGAGGACTCTCCATCACTTCAAGCTCTATCTCATTTATGCATGGATAAGCTCTCCACTACTACTTATTTTCACAACCTCTCTTTCTAAAACCTTTTCATCTACCCTTAGCAGCAAGAACTCTCACCAAATTCCTCTTATATTTACCCTTTCCCTGCAGCAGGTAATGACTGAGCATTTAAATTTGATTGCTTTTCCTAGAGCAATGGATATTAACATATCTAAATAAATACACCAATTTATGCAGGAGCCAGACAGGTATCCACACCAGACAATAGTGCTTGCTGTGTCCCTCTAATGCTGGCCTTTCTAATAAACCTCACAAATGCCTTATCTCAATTGAGCCACCCTCAGTTTGTTTTCATATCCCTGCATGGGCCAGCTCTAATCCTGAAGAAAGCACAAGGCTAGACACTTAGCTTTTTTCCTGGGCTTCTCCTTCAGGAAGAGATTGTTTACACCTCAGTACATCTGACTAATTTCCCAGAAGAGCAACTGTCTGCTTGGTGCTAATTCATCACAGCAGGAGCTGCACAGCTCCATATCATTCATTGCACAAAAGCACTGAAGCTCTAGGGTCTCACATCCTGCTCCAGATATGAGTTTTTCCCAAACATTCTTAAAAGGAACAAGGTCTACCTTACCAGCCAGTGTCCATAGAATTAAATTGCTGCAAATCTCCCTGTTGGCATTCCCCAACCTCAGGTCAGCACTGACCATCTTAAAGAACAAACATGACTTTTGATTCCATTCACCTGATGCCCAGCAGAACCTCACTCAACTGCGTCGCCTTCATGACCTGAGTTAGAAGTATGGATCTAGTGAGCCATCTGCTGTACTGACATACAGAGATGGGTCCAGTATCAGTTCCGAAGAACCAACTTGCCTTTCTCCAGACACCATGATAAGCCTGAGTGATGCTCGTCAGTGATTCAGCAGAGACTCAATAGCTTTTGGCTGTTGCTTTCTTGTTGTTTGCATGGCAGAAGAATGCCATTTATCATCATTTAAGGGCCTTACCCATGTTGGCTTGCTCTGAGGTTTTCTATCTGACACAAACTGGATTTTCAACGTTTGATCATGCTAGATGAGCATATGCTTTCAGCTCCTCATGCAGAAGGAGAGTGGTTCCTTGTCTATAGGCAAACAAATCATGTCCTACCTGAGCTGCTTCTCTCTCCCACTGACAGCTTTCAGTCACTAGACCACTTTCAATGACTACAGAAGTCAAATGAAAGGAGAGGAACCTCCAAAGTTTCTTCACGGAGCAGAGGAAAGATGGGATATGATTGGACGCTACACGAGTTCTCTGTGTTTCCTTCCTACATATAACTAGATACTACAGAAGTATACAATTTAGAAGTCCCAAGATTTAATCACTGGCTGTTCACACAGATGGCAAGGATTTTCTTTTTAGTATATAAATATTACGTATATATTTATTATATATTAAAGTGTTAGTATTAGTATTATATACTATTAAGAAATATATATTATATCGTCATTGTGGCTAGGCTTCACAAACGAAGATCCAGGGAGGGCTCCACCCACGCTCCTCATCAGCGCCTTTTCCAAGCGCGCTGATAAACAGAGGATAGCAGATAGCACCCTCGAGCCTGCGCTATGGATTTTTTTTAGGTGAGACACAGCATGCGCAGAGCTGGACCCACCCTTTAGTCCTAAGGTTCATCTGCCAGGGCCTAGCAAGCTTGGACGCTGGCAGCCAAGTCCTTAGGATGGAGGTTTAACCTCTTAGCTGGAAGGCCTTACAGGGCTAAAGGAACTCCATCTGCCCAGGTTTGGAATCAGAGTTGTCCTTCTCCTAGGATGACTGCCAGAAGGCTAATGAGCTCATCCTACCCATCCAAGGATTCTAGGAACATGGGTATCACTCCCCACACTTTCCCGTGGGCAATGAGTTTAATGCTCCCTCTGCTGTCGGCACAGTTATGGCACCAGGGGCCACAGGAGACCACAAGTGATTTTCAGACTGTGTCTGATATTATATATATTTTAGTTATTAAAAATAACTAAATCCCGGGGGGGGACAGGGGACGGACTGATTGCACTCAGATGAGGCCCCTCTGAGTGCAAAATGGTTATAAGTGCTATCTCAGGCATGGTTTTACAGTGACTTGGCACCTCCTGTGGCCCTGCAAGAGAGGCAGACCACTTCAGTGAATCCTGCTCAGCAAAAATTTACTGTGTTCAAAGAAGCTTGAGGGAGTGGTGATCTGGAATGGCACATAGTAGATTTAGACCTACAGCCATCCCATGTCAGTTGGCATGACAGGGAGGGGTAGAGTTATCCAGGAAGGTCTAAGTATCAGTCAGTATCTGGTAAATGTAAGACATGGACTGCTAAAAGAGGGAATGAAGAACCACAGAATGCATGCAAGGGGTAACCCTGCTGGACTGCACGCTGCTTCCCTATGGGTGCCTGCCAAGCACAGCCTTGCCTGGTTTCAGACACCCTGCTGTGGGTCTGTTTCCAATAAAACAAAAGAGGAAAGGGCTTTATTTAAAAAAAAACAAACCCACAAAGAAATTGAATAAATGCTATTTAAATCCTCTGTCTCCTTTTCATGAACTTAACACAGAACACAGGTCCATCTCAAAGTCGCAGCACATCACAGAGGACCTCTGAGACCACCTCTGTGGGAGACCTGTTTCAGATGTGGCTCCATCCACAAACCCTTCTGAAGCAGTCCATACAAAAGCAAAGGCAAACCAATAGCTTCAGTCACCCAGAAAGCAGCTGACTTTACTGGGGAAAAAAAGTCCATATTTCTCTTGCTCATTAAAACATTTGGGTTCTGCTGAAGACAGACTTCTAGATTTAGCCAGAGTGGGAAATGTCTCCTGTTCTTCTGCACAGGTGATGCCACAGTTCTGTGGGGAGGCAAAAGCCAGTTAACAGGAATGGGATTGCTTATGGAGGGTTCAGCCTCCTTCTGCCCAAGGGCATCAAGGGCATGCTTGTGCACTGCAAACATGAGCTGTGCTTGTGTAAGCATGAAATCTTCAGGGTCCTTAGCTTCCCTGTCAGATTATGGCCTGAAACTTCTGTAGAGGTTGGTTCAAGGAGGTAGGGCTGTAGTGTAGGAGCTCTAAGGAGGCTGTCTGTTTCCTTGGAGGACTGGGGAACCTCAAGCAAGCAGTGTAATAGATGAGGGGTGTCATTGAAGGACCTGACAATGGAAGGCATGACTTCTTCCATAACCACTACTCTGTAGGGAAGGCTTATACACTGCAAGGATTTATCTACTTGTGCATCCTCACAAGTTTATTAACATAATCACTATTATTTGTCTTGAGGACTATGCAAACATGAAGTGAAAATTAAGCCCTAGTTGTAATGAACTCTGCATCGGCTGTACAACCCTGTCCCAAGAAGCAGATAAACACAATGGATCATGGCATGGAGACTGTAGGAGGGGGAGGATCAGGAAGGCCAGAGTTGTTGGGGTATAAATGAGTCAGTGCATTGGTCTCAAGGGCACAGTTTGTCTCTGATACTGTGTAAGTCACATGTGAGCTGTCCCTATGAATAGCAGCCAAGCTTCACCTGTGTTGTCTTCTCCTTTCTTCATCTCTCACCATGACACCTACTGGAACTGAAACTCAGATCACACTAAGATTAAGGGGAAAAAGAAACTGGGACATGATTGTTTACAGCTTACTGTGTTCACCTCTATGTCAATGAACTAACCAGTCATTAGGAGGACATCTGCCAATTTGTGCAAACACATGTTGAAGAAATGGGTCTGGCAAGTTGAGAGATGGTTTAAAAAAACCTGCAGGGAGGTCTGTAAGCAGGAGAGATCAGGTTGAGCCATTAAGAGCTGGCTAGTCACTAAGAACACATCAGTAGCCTGAATACCTCAGCAAGACAGACAAGACATCGTCAGCTCTTCAGTTCATCCGAGTGTGGTGAGGGGGCACATCCCTGAAAATCAGCATTGGAGTTAGTGGGCCAGGGAAGTCCACAGAATGACAAGGCACAGATATTCTCAAGTGGTGCAAATTAGTGCTTCACTCAAAAATTAGGTGATGATCTGCCCCGAATTTCTTTTTTTTTTGTTGTTTATTTTCCTGCTTGGCTGGTTCAGCGTTGTGAACTTTTACCACAAGCAGAACCCTAGCCTGTTGTTTCGATAAGAGACAGAGGATGTTTCGCAAAGCTTTGTGGCAGAACACGTAACAGTGGCCAGAGGGCTGTCAGATATGCAAAACTGGGGGAAATGTTGCAAACAGGCAGACTGGCGCCATTGGAGAGTAATTCCCAAAAATGAACTCCTGGACAACACTTCCCACTTTCTGCCAGGCACCCAAATACCCTCCAGATATGATTTTAACATATGTTTCTGTATCCCAAATGCTGCTTAGCTTCCAGCACCTCAAAGCTTTGCCCCAGCATCTTCAAAAAGATATAAACAATGAATCTAGAAAGTTATTTTAAAAAAAAAAGAATAAAAGGAAGCCTGAGGTTTGAACTATAAGTGTTTGAAAGAAAAGTATTGGCTTTACACTCAATACTTCTGCAAGAAACTTGCCATCTTGTGATGCCAATGACCAAAAATGCCACCGATATGTCCCTCTTAGGGGCCACACAAAATGCCTGAGTAGATGGCCATGACTTTGTGTGATTCCTTAAAATAAAATGACTGCAATTGTGGTTAAGCTTCAGCTATCCAGGAGCCACATGAAAGAACATAAAAGCCACAGAATAACTTAGATACATTGTCTACTGGGGCTTTGCCAAGGCTATTTCAGAGATGATGAAATCATCTGTCTCTGCAGAACTTATGCTCAGTTTCAGATTCCCACTTCTCTGATTTACCTTGCCTGGAAATGGGCTCTATCACCTTGAATTCTCTGGTGTTTGTTCTTCCGCAGCCAAATCCTATCGTGGAAATGTAATTAAGGATAAGCTATTCTCTGGCACCAATCTTGCTCCAGAGGCCCAAGTCCCACCCCAAACCCAACACAGGCTAACGAAGAGGTGGTCTGTTCCAGGACATTGCATAGGAATTCATGGCTGTCCTGCTGAGTCACCCTGATAGAAGGAACCTCTGCTATGCAAAGGTATGCAGTTATTTTTTGCTTGGTGCTTCATCATGCACAAAGCCAAGCCAACTCTCCCAAGTACAGGAAAGGGAGGTAGGGAAGATCTACAGTTTGTGGTGAGAGCAGCACAAGGGGGTGGCTGTGCCAATAAAACTGTTCCAAAGTCTTTAATTATCTGCCACCACATGGCTGGTGCTCTTGACTGCTTTTTGAATAACCAAGCCACAGCAGCAGATTAAATAAGAATTATTACCTACAACCACACTACACATTAGGAGATGTGTAATGCTGAGAGATCCAGAAGTGAGGATAAACATTTTGTCTTGCAAGTGGACTGATGGAATCCCTGCATTAGGGAAGAAACTCAGGAAAAAGAGGGGCAATGCAAAAAGCTTGGATCTGTATGTAGGACATTTGAGAACTTTCTTTCAGTCCTTCTTTCCTGCAGAGAAGGCAAGCAACCATGAAAAAGAAGCCATTTCCAGGGGTGACAAAGTGACTTAGGACCCTAAACTTGCATTTCAGAAGTGGATTAGGGGGAGGGCTTTCAGCAAGAGAAGTTTCTAAGGCCCATCAGGTTTTGAAAATAAGTCTTGGGTCCTCAAAGATTAAAAGCTATTAAGTGTTTCAACACTCTAATGCCCACTTTTCAAAGCTGCAGAAGTTCCCACTCTGCCTCCATACTCATACGCTGCTCCAATTCCTCTGCAGAGCTGTGCTGGCACTGTGGTCCTGTCAGGCAGCTGCAGTGGCCTTTGTGCCCTGCTCTTTGCATATCATTCCTAAGTTATTAGAGCAAAGTCAGTCAGTGAACAGTCTAAGTTATTAGATTTGGATTTGGCAAGTACAGTAGCAGTGTAAACAGCAGACATGTCCAGAAGCTTCAGTGCCATCCTCTCTGTTTCCAAGCCTCATGCTTCTTTGCTGTCCTGATTTTCTGGATAGTTTCAAAGCTGATGTGTTACCCTGTCAGAGCTGGTACAATCCCTTGCACCAAACTGAGTTTTCGTGGCTGGAGGAGGAACTTTTCAAGCTGCTCTGCTGATACATGGCCAGCGATTAAAGGCAGCAGAAGTGAGGGACAACAAATGCCCAAGCCCACACAGAGCACATTTGCCTCTTCCACTGTTTGTTCAATCAGGATAGCTTCCAGTTAGCAAATACCCAAGGTGCTGTTCGGGTAAGCTTGAATAGGAGAGCCCATGTTCCAAAAGGAGATATTGGGGTTTTTAAGTCATTCAAAGAGTGTGATCATATGTTCATCTCCTCTTCTCTTCCCTCTTTGTCTCTTGAGTTGTGTTTTCATTCCCTGTTATTTGAGTTACAGGTGCTTATGTGCTGATGTTTAAACCTCTACTACTGCCTATTCCTGCTAAAGTCGTTTGGCTCATGAAACCTTCTTGGAAAAATGTGTTGATCTTCTGACACATTTCAGCATGGACCTCACACATACATCAGAAGCACCTGGTGGGACTATGACCAACAGTATATATACTGTTCCAGGCACAGAAGGGTAAGAGAGAAGGACTCCCCCAACTTCACACTACCCTGATCAGGAATTACACACCCAGGCAGGCAACGAGGTCATGCAGCTGCACAGCTTTGCCCACTGCTGTCCAGGGAATCTCTTTCAACCTCCATCTCCACTCTGCAGTCACAGATAAACGTGTCATGGAGAAGCCAAGGAGGGACCTTGCTAGTGCTCCCCTATCTGAGTGGAAGGGAGATGGGTTTCCTGCCAACTCCAGCTCCTGAAGTTCTACTATAAACCAGCAATTTTAACTTCCACGTAAAACCAGTTTCCAGACACCTACTCTAATGAGAAAGACTTGACAATGTGCAAGGTAATGGCTTGAAAACTGAAAGGCAATTAAATCCCCCTGCCCCAATTACCTTTATTCTCAGTGGCTGTGCTTTCTAAGGCAAACCTCCAGGAGTCTGACCTGGGGGACACAGGACAGCTGAGGCTGGTGATAACACATAAGTCACATTTGGGCACTGTGCTGTCCTGCATGGAAGTGACTATGCTGGCAAATAGGAAGGCAATGCATAATGTGCTGTGTTAATTATATATCTGCCTGTAACCAGGGAAGGGCCTGTGGAACTGCCAGCACCTGGAAGAGCCTGGAGAGACAGGCATGATATGCAAAATTTCTATTCCTCCTTTCTCCATTCAAGGCACTTACACAGAACACAATTAAGGATGGTATTTATTTATTTCTTTGAATGAAAAAGAAAAATTGTGCTTGTGATTTGGAAGAAGAGCTGCCAGAAGAGGAACTGGAGACCTTCCAATACCTCACAGTCTAGTAGTTAAGCATTGCCTGAATTGGGCACTGGGGAATCCTGAGTCTTGCTTTCTTTTACTCACTGGTTTATAACTCTTGGCATTTAAAAAGGCACTTTGTAAACATTTATTTCATTGTTCTTCAGTATATAATTGAGTCATTTGCTGGCTTACCTTGTTAGAGGGAGGAAAGCACCCTGCAAGGGGAAGTTTTCTCTTTTCCGAGCTCTTCCTTGCCTGCTGGGATGTGATGGCACCAGCAGCTCAGTACCTTCCGCTTCCCGCCAGCTGCTTTCTGGCTGCCTCTGAAGGGAGCGAAGTCACCTTGGAGAGGGTCTTTTCTCTGCTTTGCCAGATCTTGCCTCAGCTGCATGGCACTTGCTTCCTCTTCCCACATCAGTGGAGCTCAGCTGGCTGCGGTGCCAGCCCAAGCCCCAAGTCTCACCTCCTGAGTGAGCCAAGTCAAGACCTTCCACATGGCTGGTGTGTGCAGGGTTGGTGTGAAGGTGTGGTTGCCTTCTCCCTGTCCTCCCTGCTGAGAAATGTGGTTGCAAGTCTCAGTGCTCTGAAGTTTGCCCAGTTATTCAGTATATCCCTGCTATCCATGTGAGGGTAGCATAAACATAATACTGTTCCCAGCATGCCTGAGGTTTGCTGTTTCCCTACTCAAGTCAATGTGATATTTTTTTGTAATGTTTTCCTATTACTATTACTTGCATTTAATGCACATGGCACAAGGCTTGTTTGATGCTTTGACAGAAGCCCTGCCTCTCTGTTACATCTTATGTGCAAAGTTAGTGGAGATCTTTGCTACATTCCAGCAAGGGACTGAGCAATAAATCTGCGAGTTAATCATTTATCACTGTGTGAACCTGCTGAATAGCAAATATGCTAGAAAGGGGAAAGGAAAGGGCATGGCAGGAGATTAACTGAGGACAGTCAAAAGTCAACCAGAAAGGAGTGGGGATGAGGCTGGAGAGGTCAGGTGACAAACAGGAAGGCTACTGTAGTGTAAACACTGCATCTCAGCAGCATGAGGGCCAGATCCACTGTCCTGCTTCCAGTTCAGCCCTCTCTGCTCCATGACTACAGGCACTGCAGGCTGAATCACTAGCTACTGTCTCCAGATGAATTTGATGGCTTGTCCACCTAGGAGAGCCCTTTGGATTCACTAAATTTCTTTTACCTTTCAAAGACTCAGGTCTCAGCTGTTCCCAAATGTGTGCTTCTCACAAAGAGAAAGACCATTCTTGATCTTGCAGCTATCAAAAACACATTTCCCCATGCAAAGTGCTGTACTTACCAATGGCTCTGACTGCCAGTCCCACCGACTCTGGGGTAGTGGGAAAGGGGAATCAACTCAAGATCAGAGAGTGAATTTTCCTGGAATGGACTTCCCTGATGATCCACTGCTTCTGCAGCATGGTGGGGGTGGTGAGGCAGAGCACCACATGCATTTGTGTCCAACTGAGCACCACATGGCCACTCACTCACCCTCCCACATCCTTGTTGCTGCCCGTGGTGGGATGGGAAGGAGAATCAGGAGAAAAAGGCAAAACTTCTGCTGGTTGAGATAAGGAGAGTTTAATAGACCAACACAAAGAGAGAAGACACAACAGTAATAACACCAATACTAATATAAAACAAGAGTGATGTACAACACAACTACTCACCACATGGAACCTCCACTACTCATGTGCTTCCTCCCAAGGCAAATAGTCCCTTTTATAGTCTGGGCATACCATCAGTATGATATCAAACATTCCATTGGCTCACTCGGTTCAGCTGTCCTGGCTGTGGTCCCTCCCAACTTCTTGTGGAAATTAACCCTATCCTAGCTGAACCAAGGACAGACAACCTGGTAGGGCAGTAAGAAAAGCTAGAGCAGAACAAATGTCTTTCTCCTAGAAACCCATGGATTATTGACTTTAGCCCTTCAGCAGGTGAAAAACAGTGAGCTGGAACAATGAATATGGCCAGTGCCACCCAGGCTCTGTCTGCCCCTGACCACCCCAGTTAGATGGTAGCTAGATAGGAAAGTAGGGATGACCACATAGACAGTGGCAGGATTTATGGTGTGTTTTCACTAGTCAGTGGATGCAGGAAAATTGGCCCCAATGCAGTAATGTCTGGGAAGGCAGAAATCCCCTTCAGGCTGAGACAGGGTCTACCACTACATCAAGCACACCTCCAGTAGGGAAAGCAGATGGAAACAACACCCCAAAGCAGATGAAAGGGCTCCATTTTGTCACCTGTTGACATGACAACCATATGACAGTTCCAGCATGCTCAAAGCATGTGGGCAAAATATTGTGCCATGGGATATCTGCCCAGAAAGTGGGGTGTTTGTTTTGAGAAAAGCACATTACATGGTAAATGCCACAGTTTAGAGAGGGAAGTACTGTGGCCAACATAAACACAGCAGTTATTGATATATTTACATGACTGAGGTTCCTGGCTTGAATTGTCACCATCTATGGGACTCAGTCGCCTTCTCTTTGCTTGACACCTCAAGGCTCGTTATTAACCCGGAAAGAGGAGCAGCTCTGAGCAGGCTGGTCCATCATCATCATACAGCTTTGTCCATGATGACAGGGAAGACTCTGGAAAAGCCCATGGTGTCAGCATGCTTGATCCTACTGCCTCTTCTGCTTTGTGAAGAGCTATGAGCACCACCACCGCTTCCCTGGGATATCCCCATGAGCTCTGGCTTCATCTGGTGTCATCAGTAGTAGGAAGGCTGTGGCAAGTCTTGATGGCAAAAGGGGCAAAGATGGAGCCTGTTCTCCCTAGCTATGGGTCTCCACAGAGCTCATCTACTTCTCCTGGGGTGAAGGGCAGAGAGCAATTGTGTACACCTTAGCCAAAGACAAGAAAGCTACACCCACACTTCCAAGGGTCAGCAGGAATAGCAAATACCCTCTAGCAGAGGAGTCTGTCTCCACCTCACCTCTTGCACTGCACTGCCTGGCCATTGATTTGTTCATGAATTACTTGAAAATATCTTAGGGTGTTCCCAACCCTCCACCATTGGCTTTCTGACTCTACTGGGATGCAGTTGATCCCTCCCTACCTTCCATATCTTCTAACAGGCACATGCAAGATCCTCACACATGAATACTACTCACAGCTATGGGGCCATGGTACAGCAAGAAATAGGGCAACAGAGACATAGCTTGGCCTTTATTATCTCAGCACCAATCTTTAAGTCAGCTACAGGAAAAGAATTCATTTTCCTCTATCTACTCATGCCAGATTGGTGTGAGCTCATCAAGTAAGAGTTATCACATTTTAGTCCCTCTCCTATAGAACACCCTGATCCAGTTTTCAGCTGTTTAGGAAGGTGTTGGGAAGAGCAGCAGGAACCCCACTTACCAACTATCTGAGGACTCAGCAGGCTGGCCTTTTAAAGGCAGATAGGAGTTTGCTACTCTTACTGCTTTTTAAACTAGTAAGAAGTGAAAGAACAAAGTAAACTACTGCCTATTTGATGGCCCTAGCAGGGTTATATTGCTTCACAGTGTGTGTGACTAAAAATCCCAGATGTGCCTACCAGAAACTGTCTTGTATTTGCCTGCACACAAGCACAAATCACACTGCAAAGTATTTTTGCAGTCAGTGTTCTCATTAAAAGCAATTAAAACAATCAAAAATGTTTTGCCAAAGCTTAAGATACCTCTGTCAATTTGATTTGGTCATTTTGCCTTACAGCAGCGAAATATCAGCCAAAAATGAGGGCATTGGTCAAGCAGAGAACA
The DNA here is from genome assembly GCA_013396975.1 of Bucco capensis. Classification (NCBI taxonomy): domain Eukaryota; kingdom Metazoa; phylum Chordata; class Aves; order Piciformes; family Bucconidae; genus Bucco; species Bucco capensis. The sequence goes on along the minus strand of VWZO01005662.1, from coordinate 2,843 downwards.
AGTATCTCCATTTTCCTCTTCAAGGCTCTGCCAAACTACAGCAGGGCATGAGCATCAGGGTGGGGAAAAGTGGGAATGGGTGGCTGAACAGAAAAAAAGGAGGGAAAATGAGAGGAATGCAAGTGGCATTATTGGTTAGTAGTTATATGATTTGATGTCTAAGAGAAATAAAGTGTTCTGGCATATCAGTTTTTCCATGGAGCCAGCAGCAGAGTAAGGGAGTCAACAGCATGGTTCAGGAGCTGAGGCTGCTTCTCATCCTGATAGTGACTGGTCACCAGCCTGATGTAACCCCATTTACCATAACCCTTTGAGCCTGACCCATCAACCAGTTGCTCACCCATTGCATGATGTACTTATCTAGCTGTATGCTGGACATTTTGTCCAGAAGGACACTGTGAGAGTCAGTATTGAAAACTTTATTGAAATCCAAAAAGACTACATTAACTGGTCTCCCCTGGTTGTGCACATAAGTAATGTTGTTGTAAAAGGAAATTAAATTTGTTAAGCAGGACTTTCCCCTCATGAACCCATGCTGTCTGTGACCAGTGACTGTGTTGCCTTCCAGATGTTTTTCAGTAACTCCCCGGATAATCTCCATAATTTTACCAGGTACAGAAGTAAGACTAACAGGCCTGTACTTCCCATGGTCATCACTGTTGCCCTTTTTGAACATATGGACAATATTTGCCAGCTTCCAGTCAAATGGGACCTCTCCATATTCCCAAAAGTGTTGAAAAATCTTTGAGAGAGGCCTTGTGATGACATCAGCCATCTCTTTCAGTAGCCTTGGATGAATCCCTTCAGAATCCATAGAGAGCAGGCAGTGGAGGGAGACAATCACCTGTGTGTGATACAGCAGAGCGGTTTTGTCCCCCAAAATACTGATATGAACCTAAAATATTCTTCTGCAGACAGGGCCAAAGAGATTATTTTGATGGTGGGGTTTTTTTTTCAAATTGTACAAGAAATGAGAAGGTAATTATAAATACAATAATAAAAAGGTGAATGCTACCTCGTGCTAGAGTTGGACCCTCTGCTCCCGCTTGCCAGTTCAGATGAGAGGGCTACTTGCCATGTAGATGATGAGCAGATCTTCAGCTCCACCACTGCACAGAGAGAATCTCAGCCATCCCATTCTTCAGAGCTGGCAGCTGAGCCATAGAAAATATGAAGATCTCTTCCTCAGGGACTTTCTAGGAACTCATTTCAGGAGGATTCCTGTTGCTGAAAAGGACATGCATCAAAGTGCTACATATCCTGTGGGAGGAGAAGGGGAATTCTTTCGCAGACATCATCTCTTCCTTATGTAATTAAAAAAGTCAATGGGAAACGAATCCAGACATGAATATTTATCTTTGGCTTCCTGGTAAGCATTTCACTGCATTAATTTCCTTGGCCTCCTTCCAATTCACTTATAGAGAGAACCCAGATACAGTGGCTCCTCATAAGGACTTGGGCACCTGGGGACATGTAGCCTGAGAACCTGTTGACCCTCAAGTTGTCTGACTGGACTGACACATGCATCTTCATCTAAAATATCCCCTGAAGACTCACCCTCAAAGTAGTCTTTTCCATAAAGAGTAACACTGCAGTAATTCTATTAAATGAGCAATGCTGTGAAAGTGCCTGCCGGTCCCTTCCCACACACCACCCTCCCTCTCATTTCAGGGAGATGTCCACGAGGGTAAGATGGAAAGTCATCTGTCAGCATGGCTGCATCGGTTTGACATCAGCAGGACACAGGTCTCCTGTGGGCCCACTGCACGAGGGTGAATTTCTTTGCATGAAGCCAAACTGTCAGGGCTTGGGAAGAGACCACAGACACACTCTAAGGCAGCACTAAAGATGGCATCCTACTGTGCCTCTTACTTCTCCATGTGCTCCTATCTCACAAAGCTCTCCAGTGCACTTCTTTCCATGGTCTGGTGGAAGAAAGAAATACAGCCAAGGTGTCTCTAACCAGACCCCATGTCTCTGCTGCCAGTCCTCCCCTGCTCAAGGATGCTGCTACCTACTCTGATTTCTTATCTGTAAGGGAACCCTAGCCCCCTACAACAGAACACTCCTTCAGTCTACTTTTTTGCACAAAAAGATGTGCTTAGAGCCAGGCAAATTTGCAGAGTCAAAGGTCATCAGGTTAGGAAGAGTGTAAGTTAGGCTTCTCTGTATATCCTTACTTTTCCTCCCTCCAGGTACAAACACTGCAATATAGACTTTACATGCAAAAGACACCCACATTTCCTGTCTGCACAGAACAAACTACAATATGCAGTCTGCACAGGTTTATCATTTCCCTCTGCTTTACTCAAGTTTATTTACCACTCTCTGTCCAATCTCTGCCCTGAACAAACTTTTATTAATTTCCTGCTGAGTTACATTTCCCATTGTACCTGCTCCTTAATGAGATTAAGCCTCAAACTTTTGGATGAAGCTTCCGGTTACATGAGTGATGGTAGGGAGACTCTTCAGAGGGATCAGGACATGCTGCATTGATGGGCCAAGGCCAAAGGGATGAGGTTCAACAAAGCCGGGTGCTGTGTCCAGCACTTGGGTCACAACAGCCCCATGCAATGCTACAGGCTTGGGGCAGAGT